>JANDJT010000081.1:19463363-19493283 GCA_024331685.1 Stegophilus panzeri | reverse complement strand
GTTTCAATGTAATAAATACTTGTAAGGAAATCAACAGTTAACTGGACAAAAATGACCCCTTTCACCTGTAGCATCCGGTTTTAAATTCCTTCTCTAACATTACATTTTAAACTATTAAAATAATCTATATGGAATTATAAACTGTTTAAAACCTCCGCATTGTGTTACTTTCAGCCATTTTTGTATTATTCCTGAGTGGCTGTGAATATATTTTCACCAATAAAGTTCTAAAAATAATTTTTCATGACAGATTTCACTGACACTCTCATTAATATTCATAAAGCAGGCTCCCCAGTGTTCATTAATATTTATCAGCTTAATAATAACCTTCTCAACAAAGAGAAGAAGATTTTTTTATTAGTCTTTTGTACCCTGTTACTGCTTCAAACCCAAGCAGAAAATTTGCTGATTCATTATTTAATGTGACGAAACGGTGAGATGAATCAGCAAAAGAGTCGACTCATTGAGTCAGGTCTTTTAGGTCAATGTTAAGAGCTGACTTACATTCATGAGCCCTTTTTTTAGTAGAAGTAGGCAATTAAGATCCCCGTTAATATAGGAATACAAAAGAGTCAACTATCATTGGTATGCCTAGTGATCTGACTTACTGACAAGAGCGAGTAGTTTTGCAGCAGGAAGGTCTCATTTTTTATGATGATTCATTCTTAGTATAGCAGGTACACGTGGATCACCTATAGCAGTGTTGTTGTTACTGTTGTTGAGGTTTTAACAGTGTGTGTTAATCATTGACTAATGTTTCATTAGGGTAAGTATCCTAATCCACTCATCTCTTTTTTGCCATGCTACACTGTCCAGTACAGAAACTGCCCTCTATGCTCTATTCATTTGTTTTATTGTTACTATTTCTTTCTATTTTACTTCAAATTTATTATTGTTTCATCACTCTGTAAAGCATTTTGTAAGCTTGTTTAAAGAAGTGCTGTATACAATTCATTGCTATTCATTTTAATAGCTCTAATGGCACCGTCTCAAATGGGCCAAGCCACCATTTTCTCTCTCTCTCTCTCTCTCTCTCTCTCTCTCTCTCTCGCTCTCACACACTCACACACACACACACACACACACACACACACACACACAGCACTTTCAGTCTCAATTAGAGGATGGAGCCTTAAATCATCAGTAAGAGCAGACTGAGGAACATGACCCCATCACCCAGAACGTGAACAGATTAATAAACACAGCTTTGACTTTCACCAGTGTTGCTGATTTAACTGCAATCTGCTTTTCAAAAAATATTTGAATTTATAAGCAACCAGCTGAGTGTATAAGCATATTAACGCAAAATGAACACAAGTGCAGTCTACTGCGTCAAATTAGACTGCACATAATAATAAAGTATGTAATTATTTTGCTTGTATTTTCTCATTTGTAAGTCGCTTTGGATAAAAGCGTCTGCTAAATGAATAAATGTAAATGGAAATGGAAATTATGCATAATTATTTTTTAAACTGGTCTTTACACTTTTATTGTAGACTTGAAAGGAAATCATCAATCATCAATCAAATCAAACCATTTGTCTTCCCAAATAGGAACACAAAATACTCAATACATTTAAAACAAAAAAAGAAAAGAAATAATGAAGTAGACCCTATATGATACATTCTGAAAGAAAATATTAAACAGTGACACACAGCACATTTTACCCCGAGATTTTATTATTGGACCTGTGTATCGACACAGAAATGCGAAATAATCTGAGTTTTGTTTTCTGTTGGCTCTAAAAACAGATGTGGAAAATTTACAGGTCTGTAACCCTTTGACACATGTAGGATTTGTTCTCTTTTTTCTCTATTTGACTGTATACTGTAATGATTTATAATATTACTATCCGTATCACTCAGAAATGGATGGGTTTAATTTTGAGTCTGGTTCCTCTCAAGGTTTCTACTTTGTGTCCTCTCAGGGAGTTTTTCTTTGCTCCTTTTGCCTCTTGGCTTGTTGCTTACAGCCATACCACTCTGAGAATGCCCGACCTTGTCTGATCTCTGGCTTGTTCATTAGAAATTGGATTCCACATCCAGATATCTGTAGTTGTAAGCTGTAAGATGCTGTGTGACAATGCTGTCATACAAAAAGTGCTACACAAATGAAGTCGTCAAGTCAAGTCAAATTTATTTATAAAGCACATTTAAAGACAGTTGATCCAAAGTGCTGTACAAAACATTCAAATTCATCACATTAAATAACATTATAAGACAAAGAATAAAAATAAGTTTTAAGAGAAGATTTAAAAATAGCTAATGATGGAGAGGACCTCATGTGAAAAGGGAGACTGTTCCACAGTTTGGGACCAACCCAGATAAAATGTAATTGAATATTGCAACTTTATGTGATATCAATATTTCAAAGACCAATTATGATGGTAATGGTTTATAAATTATATATGAAATAAATAAATGATAAACATATTTTGCAGCCTCACTGCAAGCTTTCAGAGCTCTTTAGTACTGCAGAGAACCCACATTTATAGAAACGTTAAGGTAACACAGACATACAATTGTATAGATTTATCCACAGCTGTGTTAGTGTCTTACTTTCGAAGGCAAAACGACAGAAAACATTATAATACAAACAAACAGGATTCAGAATGATTAACACATCTTTTTTGCATGGTTATATATGCATCGATGGAGTTGATCAATCAATCAATCAATCATTAAACATTAAACATTGCTGATTACAGTGCACACTGATACTGATTAAAAATTTATTTATTTATTTTTTAATAAGAATACAATTATATATATAATGTGACAGAGCTACATGACAAAGAGATTTAGGAGCCGTTTAAATGACAATGTTTCAACTAAAAAAGGAAAACTTTTTTATGTGATTTGGCTGTTCATTTAAACGACAACAGCGTTTTGGGGCCTGAAAAGGCAAAATTTTGAAAATGGGTTTCAAAGTGCTAGCTTCTGTAAACGATGCCGTTTCCGTATAAACCCGTCTCCGTATAAACTTACAAAAAGAGAGAAAGAAAGAATGAGACTGTGTGTGTGTGTGTGTGTGTGTGTGTGTGTGTGTGTGTGTGTGTGTGTGTGAGAGAGAGAGAGAGAGAGAGAGAGAGAGAGAGAGAGAGAGAGAGAGAAAGAGAGAGAGAAAGAGACTGAGACACAGGGGGAGGGGAGACTGCGGCTGTTGTTTCAGGATATTTATGGCCGTCTGGGTCGGGACACTTTCCTCCCCATGTCTCCTCAGGCACAGGCCGTCTGTCCTTTAGCATCCCTCCGTCCAATCACCTCTATTTAACCAAACTCCAGGCTCAAATTAAGACCTGCCTGTCTAACACAGGCGTGTCCAGGGCATTCAAGGATAAAGACAAAGTATGTGTAGAGATGTGAAGAACAATTTAGCTCTTCAGCTCAATGATCGATCACATGTCATGTGAGGTTAGGAAGTTCATTAGCGTTGTGCATCGACTGTGGCCAAGACATATTTGTTGTCAGAAGAAAATGTTAAAAGATGTTATGAACTGCCCTAATTTATTAATCATGTTAAACTCTTAGTGCATAATTGCATAAGTAAAGAAGCTAAACTTATATACTAAATGTATATATCAATTACAATGCAGTTATAAAGGAAAAGACTTTGTTTGGTTAAACTGTTCCTTTAAATTGCATCCCTGCAGACCTGCAGTGATGTTTCTTTCTCACTAACACAAACCCAAACACACACACACACACACACACACACACACACACACAGTCTCCTTCTTTTCCTCCCTAAATGAATAAAACATAACTGTCAGAGAAAGGCATTCAGCATGAGTGAGTACATGGTGTTCAGTGGATTTTGGTCAAAAAGCATCTCTGAGATGATGGCAGTGTTTTTTGCATTGTGCTTCCCAGCAGTGAAGCATATTACCTTACGCCCACTCATTTCTGCTGAGTCACCACATCACTACACGCTGTTTAACGGGGCGGGGGGCTAGAGAGCACCCTGAGGGGTGAAAATACCATCTTGAGCTTTGAATCATCAGCTGCTGTGCTTCATATTAAGATACAATATGTGATCATGTGATGACAGTGCCAGGGCTTACATACTGAATCCATTAGATCTTCTATATAGAGAATGCAAAGAAACAGTTCAGCCAAAAAAAAATGAAAGTAGCAAATAGGCATTCAGCTGATGATTTTCTCTCAAATGATTTCTCTGACCTGTCCTATGGTGTGTGTGGTCTGACATTTCGTCAGTTCTCCCCTAAGAAATTAGTTCCTACCTGTAGTTTGTTATTTACTGTTTGATGCTTGCAAATGGAAGAAAAACCTATAACCATGGTTTCATTTTATCCTGTCATGTACAACCTCTTGTTAGATGTGTAATGTGTAAGCTTGGAAATAAAGTAGCAGAGATCGTTCATGCTTCTGGTGAGTGTATGGAGCTAGTACAGTTAGCTTGCTTTGTTAATCTGTTAATATGTTGGATAGACCACACCCACAATCAATGACAGCAATGGTCGCTACACACCCAGAAGAGACAAACTATAAGTGACTTGCCACATGCTAGTCTGGACACTCTGATGGTCTCGTGGAGTGACACACCTAAATATCAAGAACGTCACTGGAAAGCTTTTGACCTGTACCTGCACGATTTGCTGCATTGCACTGCCGCCAGATTCAGATTTATTATGGGATTCAGGTTATTTTAATCACTGTAGTATCTCTTTTATCTTCCCTGCCTGTGTCTCCAGATGCCCTGTAATGTTAGACGAGTCTGTATTGCGTATCACAGCAATAAATCAGAGGGCTCTTAAGCACTTGCTCATTCAGCATCCATATGTCCACCGCTCTAAAAACACAATGGCAATAACTAATGTGACAAGAGCCCATTATTGTACCTGGGCTCCGTCATGTCTCTCATGCTACTGCTGCAGTGCTGCCTACAATGACTGTGGGCACCCTGCGGCGTCTGGATGAGCCTGTGCTGAATTTTAAATACCCCAGCTCCACCACAAAAGCACCTTGAGCTCAGCTTGGCCCTGGCTGATTTACACATTTGAAAGAGATCTCCTTCCCCCAGAGCCACGAGGGAGTGCACGGCCAACACGAAGGCATGCAGCATGATCTGTGGTGCTACAGTTGCGCCGCATGAGTGCTCACAGATACTAACAAGGAGCGCAACACCAAACATCTATGGGGGGAAAACATACCAGATATAACTAAGTCACTCCATTCAGGAGAAGCACATTGCCTTTTTCTAACAAGGAACAGCACTCCCATTGGTCAAAGCTATTCCCTGTATGGGACGTGATTAATAGGCACCTCCTGCCACTCTGATATAATGTACAATACATTTGCAGAATTACAATCTGCACTTGAATCAGGAGATAGCACATCGCATGGTTGCATTATCTGCAGCAGGTGTGGTCAGAGAGTTTGCAGTGACATCACACTGCAGCACAAGGAATAAAAAAAATCAATATCAAAGATGGACTGAAGACTTCAGTTGTGGAAAAAACATCTGAGAAGAAATAGGATCACTTTGGTTCAACATGAATTAAGGCTGCACAATATATAATTTTGCTATATTGTTATTGAAATATTGGTCTTTGAAATATGCAAATGAGCACCTTATTTCTTTTTATAGCACGACTGAACCTGCTGACCCATTATAAAGGTTCTAGATATGTTTTCTGTGGCTGGTATTATTAGTCTAAGCACTGGCATGGCCGGGACCCTCCCAAAAAACATCATGGGCAGGACAATATAAACAAACTAACTACATAAATGATAATATGGTAAATAATAGCCAATTCATCTACAGACATGTTCATGGGAGATGGTAGAACACCAGAAGGAAACAGATACAGATGTATAGGGAGAGCACACAAAGTAACCGGCACTCTGTATAAAACCAAAGACCCTGGAGCTCATCTGAAACAAAAAGTATGTAAATGACCAGTCATGCAAATTTGATTTAGCGCTTAATGCTGGCCACAGCTCCTGTGTCTGATATATGACAGTTGAGCACAGTGCATTTTCCTTCTGGAGCCAGAAAATCATTCATCAGACTGCTTAGAGTCTGCTTATTACCCCCGGTACTATGGATCTTCTTGTCCCCTGAACCTGTGCACACTAATAAAAGTTAATGCAATAACACATGAGAGAAAATGACTCTTTGGCTAAAATAATGTCTTATAGGCCATTTAGACTGCAGTTATTGCCTATTTAATCAATTCTACATAATAATTAGCTTGGTATCATGCAAAAGTGAAGAAAAAAGAAAGAAAGAACAAAAGAAAGACTTTTTTTTGCTTAAACAAATGTATTTGCATATTTATTTAAAATGATTAAAAGCAGAAATATATATATATATATATGTCCACATCAACAAGGCCTCGTCAAAATAAAAATAAAAGGGGGGGGGGGGGTCTTTTCTTTTCTTTTTACAGAAGACACTGATTATAACAATTCTTTGCAAGATCATTACAGAAGTGTTCACCATATACACCATGAAGACTGCTGTCCTTGGTGCTTAGTGATCAAACTGCATGATTAGTCTCTGTCCAAGGTTCTGATAATGTCATGCCTCCCTGATTCATAGGGCTCACCTTCTAAATTATGAAAATAGAATTGGAAAAATTAGGTATATTATATATTTGAATATTTCTGTTTTACACTTTTGTGATACAGTTAACGTGGTTTTTTTGGGGGTTTTTTTTTTTGTGGTTTTTTTGGGGGTTTTTTTAATAGCAACAAAACTGAACACAGAAAGTTTTATAAATTTTTTTTTTTTTTTTTAATTATATAAGAAGGATTTGTTTCAGAAAATCACACTGAGAGTGAGTCTACATTTGCAATGCAGGCAATAATAATAATAATAATAATAATAATAATAATAATATCAGTGTAAAAACAGCCAATAAAAAAATCTAAAATAGTTACAGATAAATAAAAAGATAAATAAAAAGAGATTTGACAGTCCTATATATTTAATGTCTGTTTGGTGTGTGCATGTGTTATTTAATTAAAATCGTACCTACACAGAAATATCAGTATATAACTGTTCTATGTTCATATCAAATCAGAGGTTTTCAATCCCGCTTACTCAATGCACTACATTGTTTAATACAGAAAGTCATGGTATGATTATATCAAATGCATGCAATTCAGAGCAAGCATTGAGAGCCCACCCTTACCCACACTCACACATACAACCTTGACCCATGTTCTCTTTTCAGCCGGGATGCTAAACCACTGATAACTACAGTGTCCAAAGAGACCCTCCCACTAGGTGGGATCAATGGTCCACTCCAAATAATCCTGCATGCCTGCAGTATATAAAGGACTCGTACAAGCTCCGAGGCGCTGTGAGAGCCACACACACCACACTCATACAGGCGCCCGCCTCCACCTCACACGTCTCCCATTCATCTGAACACGGTCTCCACCGCACCTCTCCGGATGAGCTACTCGGTAGATGTTCTCGGAAGTCCCTTCCGGAGAGTGATGGACACTAGGACGAGCTACAGCCGCAGCAGCGGTGGCTCGGGCTCCAGCGGCTTCCGCTCGCAGACATGGTCCCGGGCCAGCCCGGTCTCAGCCGTACCTTACAAGAGAACGATCAGCGAGACCATGGATCTGAGCATGGACCTGTCCACGCCGTCTTCGACGCTCAACGAGAAAGAGCAGCTACAGGGTCTGAACGACCGCTTCGCAGTGTACATCGACAAGGTGCACTTCCTGGAGGAGCAGAACAAGCAGATCGAGGCAGAGATCAACGCGCTGCGGAGGAAGCAGGTTTCCCGCACGCAGTTGAGCGAGGAACACGAACGGGAGCTGCACGATCTCCGCGGTGCCATCGAGCAACTGCACAGCGACAAGGCGCGTCTGCATCTTGATGCCGAGCGCCTGCAGGACGACATCCAGCGACTGCGTGAGCGTCTGGAAGACGAAGCCCGTGTGCGCGCCGACACCGAAGCCATGACGCGCACTCTGAAGAAGGATGCCGGAGACTCCACCTTGGCCAAAGCAGAACTCGAGAAGAAGATCCAGGCCCTCCTGGACGAGATCGCGTTCGTCCGCGGCGACCACGAGGAAGAGGTCGGCGAGTTGCTCGCACAGCTCCAGGCATCACAAGCCGTTACCGCTGAGAAGAGGGAGTGGCAGAAGGCGGACATCACCGACGCTCTGCGAGAGATCCGCGTCCAGCTTGAGGGTCACTCCAACCGCAATCTGCAGCAGGTCGAAGACTGGTTTATGTGCCGCTACTCAAAACTGACGGAGGCCGCGGAGCAGAACAAGGACGCCATCAAGTCCGCCCGGGACGAGATCTCCGACTACCGGCGCCAGCTGCAAGCCAAAACGGTAGAGCTCGAGGCGGCCCGTGGGACCAAAGAGTCTCTGGAGAGGCAACTGAGCGACATCGAGGAGCGACACGGCTCCGACCTAGCCAGTCTTCAGGTAAACACCTCTCACCTATAGCGCTAAACAATCATAGACTAACTAACCTATTATTAAAAAAATAATAATAATAATAATAATAATAATAATAATAATAATAATAATAATGATTAATTAGCGAAAATAGAGACTTGTTCACAGGAACCGGGCAGTCGGAATTTTAACTGGTTAATGTTTTTGCTGGTAAGACCAGAAAAAGGACTACACGATATTCCACGAGGTTTTTAGAGTTTCCTCATAAAGTCTTACTTAAAAGACTAATATTTGGTTTTATAACTACAGAACTTTTAGGTAA
Source organism: Stegophilus panzeri (assembly GCA_024331685.1). NCBI lineage: Eukaryota > Metazoa > Chordata > Actinopteri > Siluriformes > Trichomycteridae > Stegophilus > Stegophilus panzeri. The sequence goes on along the minus strand of JANDJT010000081.1, from coordinate 19,484,562 downwards.
TGCGATTCGAGTTTGGAAAAACGGCTCTAAACTTAAATCAAACTTTCATTGAATATTATTCTAATATAATAATAATAATTATATTAGATAATAATTATTATAATTAATAATAATTCTTCTTCTTACTATTATTATTATTATTATTATTATTGTTGTTGTTGTTATTATTATTATTACATGCGTTACATGTTTCATACACATTTCCATTCATTTTTGTCTTCTCAGAAAAATATAAATGTATAGGCTACTGCAGATTTGTCTAGAGGTTTTGGTGCATAGCCAAGGTCAGACTGCACTGTAAATAACCTAGAGGTTTAATTGGTGATTGGTGATGAACAAACCTTACATAAATTAAACATGTATTCTTAATTATTATAATACTTAAGCTAGAATATGCACATTGCCATTACAGTAATCAACACAATTAAAACAAAAAATAAATGAAATACATTGCAGAATTGACTGCAGTTGCAAAGGCGAGTCCACTGCAGCAGAGATGCTGTGTCATGGTGTAAAGGTTGAGAGAGAGAGAGAGAGAGAGAGAGAGAGAGAGAGAGAGAAAGAGAGAGAGAGAATGCAAACTCCTCTGCAGTCCCTGCTGTTTCCTTGGCTTAATCAGAATGCGGATTTTCCTCTCACTGTGTCCTCAAATCCCCCCATCCACCACTAATCATCAGGTTCTTTTAAAACAGCACAGTCATTTCATTAGTGTGCAGCCGACAAAAGAAAAGCGTCGACTACAAGGACTTTTTTTTTTTTGCTACTGTAGAATATTATGTTTCTGCAGTACAGAGGTTCTGCAATGAGCAGGATTAATTCAAGTTGGCATGAAAAGAATCCAGATGGGAAATTGACTTGTAGCTTCATGCCTAATTATTTGCTTGTTTATTGTTTTATGTATTTATGCACTAACCTTAGTCAGCACTGTATGTGTTTGCACCCACTAGGAAACCATCCACCAACTGGATAACGAGCTGAAGAGCACGAAATGGGAGATGGCAAGACATCTGCGTGAATACCAAGACCTGCTGAATGTCAAAATGGCCCTAGATATAGAGATTGCAGCATACAGGTAAAGGTCTAGTCAGAAAGTTCCTGCTAACATTGTACTTTACTACTATTATTATTATTATTATTATTATTATTATTATTATTATTATGTTTTATATTCTCATAAAAATTATACAGGATTAAACAAAATACTTAGCTAAAGTAACTAGAAATCTATACAAATGCAAATTATAGCTATTGCTAAGGCAAAGACCCACAAATGGTTAATATGCCTGGTTCAACATTACATTTTTAAAGGGCACAGAACAAACATGTGAGACATGTGTTTGAGCTTTGAGGAAAATTGGTTTGAGGAAAAATTTGTAACTTGGACAGGCTTTAACAGATTTAACAGGCCTTGAAGACTTAACAGGGGAGCGCTGGAATACAGAACAATAACAATTAATATTAATAGTAATAATAACGCTCCATGTCAAGTTTGATATGTCTTCCTACTTTTGATTAGATTTGCCATCTACATTTATGCTAAATATATCTTGGCCCTGATCTATTCACATAGGAAACTACTTGAAGGAGAGGAGACCCACTTCAGCACATACCCCTATCGCCAGACTGTCACCAAAGGCCCCAAGGTCAAAGCAGAACCCCCCAAACTGAGGGTCCAGCACAAGTTTGTGGAAGAGATCATCGAGGAGACTCGGGTGGAAGATGAGAAATTGGAGATGGAAGAAGTCTTGGCAGAGATGGCAGCAGAACTGTCTGAAAAGAAAGAAGATGAAGGAGAGGAAGAAGCTGAAGAGGAGGCTGAGGAGAAAGAGGGAGAAGAGGAGGAGATTGTCGCTTCAGATCAGGCCAAAGTGAGTGCCAGCGCTCCTGCTGATGAGGCTGAGGAAGCTGAGACTAAAGAAGGTGATGAGGAAGAAGGTGCTGATGAAGGAAAGGATGATGAAGAAGGCCAGGAAGAAAAGGAAGAAGAAAAGGGAGAAGATGCAGAGGAAGGTGAGGAAGGAGAAGACAAGGAGGAAGCGGAAGTTGAGGAAACTGTATTGAGCACCAAGGCACCTGAGTCAAAGGCCTCACCAGAGAAGGAAAAGGCTGAAGAAGAAGGAGGTGCTGGAGAAGAAGAGGCAGGAGAGGAAGAGGTTGATGAAAAAGAAGCAGAAACTGAGGAGAAAGAATCTGAGAAAAAGGATGAGGCTGAGAAAGAGGACGAAAAAGCAAAAGATGATAAGGAAACCAAGACTGACAAGGCTGAATCTCCTAAAGCAGAATCTCCAAAGGAGTCTCCCAAGACTGAGTCTCCAAAGGCTTCATCACCAAAGAGTGAGAGCCCAAAACCTTCTTCTCCAAAGAGTGAGAGCCCAAAAGCTACTTCTCCAAAGAGTGAGAGCCCAAAAGCTACTTCTCCAAAGAGTGAGAGCCCGAAGGCCCCAAAAGCAGAGGAAGCCAAGAAAGAAACTGTAAAACCTGAATCTCCAAAAAGTGAGAGTCCCAAGAAGGAAACAGCCACGGATGAGCCAGAGAAGAAAGAAGAATCAAAACCTGAAATAGACGAAAAACCCAGCAAGGAGGAAAAGTCTGAAGAGAAGAAGACAGATAAGAAAGAAGACACTGGAAAGGAAGAAAAAGACAAAAAGGAGACAGAGAAAAAAGAGCCAGAGAAGAAAGATGTGATCTCAAATGGAGTGGATGAAAGCCCTACCAAGGATGATCCTAGCCAGAAGGTGGTCATCACCAAAACAGTGGAGACCATCACCACTGGTGAGGATGGAGCCAAACATGTCACCAAATCCATCACAGTCACTGAAACTGTGAAAGCAGCAGAGGAGACAGTGGAGGAGAAAATGGTGGCCACCAAGAAGGTGGAGAAAGTCTCCAGCCACACTGTGAAGGAGATCACAGAAAAAGAGTAGAGAAGCACTTAAACTAAACTGCGAAGATGAGTCGAAGAAGCACTAGCGCTCCAACCCAAGCTAACTTTACAAAGAAACCATAAAGCTAGATAATGATGTATCTAATTACATTTACCATTCAGAAAATTTAACATAATTTAACAGAAACAAAAAAATATGCACAGAGAGAAGCCATACGATGCGGCAAGCTAAAAAATTTAAATGCATGTTGAGTGACAGCTTTAAATCGGTTTTGCTGCAGATGCTGTGTAGGTATCAGGGTCTCGAATGTCTTCCTTTCTGTCTGCAATACCTGGGGGTGGGCATAGGGGGTGGGTAGGGCACTTCGGGTGGGCGCGTCTGCATGCCAGCTCAGGGGGGAGCATGCTCCCCTACTCTTCGGGGTAGAAAAACAATCTGTATGTATGAAAGCAAATCAGATTGACACAGCTTAAGAATGTATGCTGAGAGAGTGGCAGAAATATATGTGATGTCGAATTCTCTTTGTCTTGAGGACTATTAGAGTGTGACAAAAATCTGCGTTCCAATAAAGTAGCCTTACTAATGCAAAAGCGTGAGGACACATTGACTGAGCCAACAACAAAAAACACAAAACACAGTTTTGAACAAAGGATGATACAAGCAAGCCCAAGATCATATTCATACAGTACATAAAGCAATTAAGAAACTCCTTAGCCTTAAACATGCTTTTCACTGTTGTCTATTATGTTTACGTAATGAGTGCAAATGACAATAAAATCCCAATGATGTGCACATACATTCTCGTATGCATAGACTGGACTTGAAATATACTTCTTACACATTAATGAGGTGCTACGGTTTGCAATCCCATGTCTTTAGTCATCGTAATGCATTTCAGCATATGCTCAATAAACATCATACTGAAATGTGTTGAGTTTCAAGTGTTTTTGTTTTGTGTACATGGTTTGTGTCTCATTTTTTCTATTTCAGATCCATATTAATTCAGTATAGCAGTAAGTACATTAAATAAATTTTATTAGGAATTTCTCAAATGGTGTAAAACAGTGGATAGGAATGAGTTGGATAATGTGGTATATCATCTACATTTACATTCACATTGATTATATTTGTAGCTGCTTATTTCTCAAGTGATGCTATATATAATGTATATGTGAGCCAGAATGCAATTCAAGCAACAAGCCAACAGAACTGAGTGTTATCACATAACATCAGGGAAAAGGTGGAAAATTTAAAGGGTCGTGACATACAGAAAACTTGTCACAAAGCAGTCAACCTACAAATGTTACAATTCTACAAAAGCAGAGAGTGTGTATACATCAACAGAATTACTTCATGTACAATAGATGGGCGAAGTTCTCTTGGTCATTCTAAAGGCAGCACTAAGGACTTGACCGAGTTGCACTGCTTCATTAACCTTGCAAAAAATCTTAATTTCTGACACATAAATCACTCACTACATTGACTATGTAGCTCAAACATTAAACAAGACCAATCATGTTTGGGTAGAATAACTAGGACTAATAATTTCCAATATACGCTCACTGGCCACTTAACTAGGAACTCCTGTATGCCTGCTCATTAATACACTTTTCTAATCAGGAAATCATGTGGCAGCGGTGCAATGCATAAAGTCATATGGGTACAGATAAAGAGCTTCAGTTAATGTTAATCAAACATCAGAATAGAAAAAAATTGATCTCAGTAACTTTGAGTGTGGCAAGGTTGTTGGTGAAAGACAGGCTGGTATAAGTATTTCAGAAACTGCTGATTTCCTGGGATATTCATGCAGAACAGTCTCTAGAGGTTACAGAAAATGGTGCAAAAAACTTCCAGTGAGCAAATAACTTCCAGTGAGAGAGTTTGGAGGAGAATGTCCAGACTGGATTGAGCTGACAGGAAATAGTTACCATATTCAAAGAACTGATTTGAGCAGAAAAGCATCTCAGAATCATGTCAAACCTTTAGGCAGATGGGCTCCAACAGGAGAAGACCACATCAGGTTCCACTCAGAGGCTACAGTGGGCACAGGCTCACCAAGACTGGATCGCTGAAGAAACATCCTGATGAATACTGATTTCTGCTGCATCATGCAGATAGTAGGGTCAGAATTTGGCATCAACAGCATTATTCAGTGGACCCAACCTGCCTTATATTAACAGTTCAGGCTGCTGGTGGTGGTGTCATGGTGTGTGGAATGATTTCTTGCCACACATTGTGCCCCATAATACCAATCGAGCATTCTTTAAATTCTACAGCCTATCTGAGTCTTACTGTTGCACATGTCCATCTGATTACTTACAAATCTCTCAGCAATTATTTGAGCAAACATTTCAACACTTGTTAAAATCAGTCAGTGCATTCTGTTCAAATTCATGTCTCCAGAACAATTTCATACAAAGGTCACTTGGCAGTGAATATCTTTTTCACTTACATTTACATTTACATTTATTCATTTAGCAGATGATTCTATCCAAAGCACCTTACAAATGAGGAAATACAAGCAAAGCGATATATAAAGCAGAGAACAATACAAGTTGTGCTACTATACAAGATCTTTAATTGAGTTCTAGAAGAAGCAAAGTGTGCAGAGTAGAGGTGCAAGAGCCAGAGTAAGGTGTTTTTTTGTTTGTTTGTTTTTTAGGGGTTAGTTCACGGAAGAGGTGGGTCTTTAGCTGTTTTTTGAAGATCGTGACAGATTCTGTGGTCCGGATTGAGGTTGGAAGTTCATTCCACCACTCAGGGACAGATAGTGTGAAGGTTCTGGAAAGGGACCTTGAGTCACGCTGAGTAGGCACTACTAAGCGTCGGTCATTAATCGATCGCAGATTGCGTGAGGGAACGTGTTGTTCCAGACAAGGCAGTGAACCCAATTTTATGTGTCAGAAGTGAAAATAATCTAAAACTAATAATGAAATTATAGATTCTCTCCAAAATACACAACACTTGCTCACCATTACCAACATCTTCAAAACAGTATTTTTAACATTCATAAGCAAACGTGCAATATCAAGCCCTAATAGCAAATTTCCAACGCAGCAGCCGTAATTGTACTATATAAAATATTCTACAGTGCTGTGAAAAAGTATTTGCCCTTTTGGATCATTGTGCTGTTGTAGAACCAAATCTCTTGTCAGCTTTACTTTCTTCACTCACTGTGTCATATTTGCTTCCAAAATAATTGCTGATATTTACTGGAATCCATTCTTCCATCTACCACGTTCCATGTGTTATGTTTCTTGAGCCTCTGGCTGCCATGTAATAGATTCACCCCCATGCTTAACAGTTTGCAAGGTGTTCTTTTCATAAAAAGCTGCTCCTTTCTTCAAATGTATCTTTGGTGACTGGGGCCAAGGAGTTCCATTTTTACTTCCATAGCACTTGTTTTCAAAATGTCTCTGGTTTATCTAGAGGCTGTTTTGCATACATCAGACATTCATTTTCGTTGCAGGTAAGGTTTCCTTCTGATGATTCTTCTATGCAGATCATGTTTGTGCAAGCAATGCTGCCGAGTAGAATGGTGTATCAGGTAGACCTTCCTGTGGGTGATTTAATATTTTGATAGCCTTCCTCTGCTTTATAGATATCAATTACCATCAATTTTCAGATCCTTGGTCAGATGTTTAGAGGAACCCATGGTTGTTGAGATCACATGGTTTAGTTGTTGGCACATGGTTTGAAGAGAATTTATTAGGCTCTGGAATTGTTATTCCTAATGACAATTCTTGACCTGCCTCACAAGTCCCAATGAGTCAATTAAGTCAATTAATTAATTAAGTTAATTAAGTTCTAAGACTTTACAACTGGAAGGGTGTCCAAAGTTTTGCACAGGCTCCAACTATTATTTTTTTTCTATTTTTTAAGTTCATCAAATAAAGTAATTATGTATTAACATTGCAGAAAAAAATGTTTTTTTAATAGTTTGCTGCAGAGGTTGTGTTTATTTCTTTTCACTTCACAAATCAATCAAATATGTAATTATGCCAGAGATGCACAGCTATATATAATATAGCCAAAAAATGATGCAACTAGTTTTTGGATCATTTGCAGGAAGCAGTAAAAATATAAGAAGGAATGTTATGTGTGTGTGCAGGCTGGTGTACGGCGCTGTAGACGATTCCTGAATGAGTACAGCGTGAAAAATGACATTCTAATAAAGTTGAAATCTAGAAGGCCTCATATTTAGAAAGACATAATCAGATCACAAGGCGAATACTCTGTTGAGAAAATTACTTTCCAAAAAAAACTATGGTGTGTTGTTTATGTTTTAATAATGTATTGCTTTTCACCATATAAAAAAAACCCTACATTATTTTTCAGTGCCTGATTAACATGGTTCAGATCTACACTGTATAATTTTGTAAGCAATAAAATTATTTGTATTGAGTAACATATGACTGAAACAGGTTCATGAAAGAGATCAAGCAGATTTGGCAGTATATTATAATCTGTAACAATATATTTCCATCCTGTGCTATTTTATCCAAACATGGACAAAGGTTTGTACATCTATGGGCAATTTGGAATTTTCCAAAATTAGGCATTAAGATACCCAATGACACTATGCAAAAGTATATGAAAAGAGAAAAAAGGACACAAACACTGCACTAAAAATAAAAATAAATAAATATAAGTATATTAGTGAGTGCTTTTCTTTGTAAAAGTTATTTAAAAAAATAACTCTGTGTGTGTGTGTGTGTGTGTGTGTGTGTGTGTGTGTTTTAAAAAAGGAAATATGTATATGTGAAATAAGTCTTACAGTTTAATTTAAGTTGCACATTTGTTTTTTAAGTTGTACATATCTTTAGTGAAGTCATAAATAAAACTTAATAATTTGTTATTAATACAATATATTAGCCACATTATTAAAAGTGACACTGAATTTTACTCAATGTCACTTTTTCTTGAAGAAAATTAAAATGCCAAAAAAAAAAAACTCAGGTGCTAGCAATAGTGTGTGTGAAATTATTAGCAGCTACTTGCCATGTGGGACATGTGTGGGTTTTTCCCCCATGCTATCTCAAAAGAAAATTGGCTATACATAAGGAAGAAAACACTGTGGTGCTGTTATAGTGTTATAGTAAAATACTGAGTGACAGGGAGTTACAGTTAGCACCTTAAATCTGATTATTTTCCTATAACAGCATGGCCACAAGTGTTTTCTTCAGATTATACCACATGTATTTTTTATTTATTAATGAACATATCATCATTTTTATTCATTTACAACTACGAAATTGATTTATTACTTACTTATTTACTTTATTACTTACTTATTTATAAATTATGGACAAGTTATTTCCTGTTATCACTTACATAACAGCAGCTATAAACATTTGTTCCCTTATAAAAACTGCCGCTTGTCATATTAGCAAGAAACCACAAATGTAACCACAAATTCTCTCCTGAGCACATTTCTCTGATAGAAAATGGTGTTGCGGTTTGCTATGCATGATTTTATGCATAATGAGCATAACAGTGGAACTGAAGAACAGAAGCAGGCCAAGAACGGAACCTTGAAGTATTATATTTTGATTTTAGGACTGAAACAAATACATAGTAATGCACACAGAAGGCTTGCTGTAAATAAAATAATGAGAGAGTCTCAGTGATATCAGAGGCATAGATTTTATTGCATTTGCAGCAACATTTCACTTTTTCACATTTAGTACTTTTTCATTCATAAATATAGTGCAGCAATTTGCTTTCAAAGCAGTTCTAGCTGATTCTATATGCAAGTTATCATTGCATTGCAATTTGGATTCAGCGCCATCGTCAGAGGATAAATACGTGCAGGTTTTTGTAGTGCCTGAGATTTTTTTACTTCTTTGCTTCGGGTTTGTCTGCTTCCTCTTTCTGCTTTTCCTGCTCTTGCTTTCCCTCTGCTTTAGCTTCATCAACTTCATCTTTTGCTTTTGGTTTTTCTGTTTCTTTGGGTTTGGCTTTCTCGGGCTCCTCTTTGACCTCTTCTTTAGCTGGTTTTGGTTTTGTATCAGCTTCCTCCTTAACTGGCTCAGCTGCTTTACTATCCTCCTTATCTTTTTCTGAGGCTGTCTCAGCCTCGACCTTTTCATCCCCTTTTTCCTCATCTTTCTTTGCCTCTTCCTCCTCTCCTTCTTTCTCACCACTCTCCTCCTCCACCTGTGCAGCTTCTTCTTCTCCTTCCTGCTCCTCACCCTCTTTAACCTCCTCTTCACCTCCTTCCTTTTCTTCTTCCTGTGCAGCCTCCTCTTCTTCCTCTGCAAAAGAGAAGTTATTTAATAACAGATATTGATATCAGAAGAAAGAACATCTAAAATGTCAACTTACCCTCTTGTTCCTCCCCTGCTTCATCTTTCTCTTCATCCCCCTCCTCCTTATCTTCTTCTTCCTTCTCCTCCTTCTTTTCTTCTTCTTCTTCTCCTTCTACTTCTTCCTTCTCTTCCTCTTCCTTTTCTTCTTCCTCCTCTTCTTTCTCTTCTTCTTCCTCCTTAGATGGTTCTGCAGATAGGGTGTAGCTCACCAGGCGAGAGCTGAGCAGATAGGGGGCAGCAGAGGTCACACTGGACTGGACAGAAAAGACTGGGCGTGAATAGGAAGGAGCCATTGTGTAGGAACTGGCCAAACTTCCTGCCATGCCAGCACTGATGCGGGTTTCCTCACCCTCCAAGAGCTTCCTGTTAGGAGTGAGCATCACAAGAAAAGGTCATCAGTTATCTCATCAAACACAAAATATACAGTGTTCTGTTTCTTGTGTTTCCTACCTGTATGCAGCTATTTCAATATCGAGGGCCATCTTGACATTGAGGAGATCCTGGTACTCTTTAAGGTACCTGGCCATTTCCCCTTTAGTGCCTCTCAGTTCATTGTCAAGCTCATTGATTGTGTCCTGTAGGGTATGTAAAGGTCAATTAGCATTATAAAGTGACCTTTTATCATCAATCAGTTTGCTACAACATGTTAAATTGTATCTGACATTTTATGACATAAAATAACTACTTGAGCTTTACTTTTGCTTTAAATAATTTCATTTGTTTTTACCAGCAGTGATATAGACTTACCTGCATAGCCGTGATTTCTGCACTCTGCTTGTCCTCCAATTCCCTCAGCTGTTTCTCCAATGATTCATTAAGGCTCTTGCAGGCATCTATTTCCAGGATACGTGCCTGTAGCTGTCGCCGGTACTCGCCTGCTTCATCCTTGGACGTCCTCACAGCGCTGGTGTGGTGGGCCACAGTCTCCGTCAGATGCCCCATTTTCCCACGGAACCAATCTTCTGCAGTCTGCATATTGCGTGCTGCGAGCCTCTCGTACTGTGCCCGGATGTCTCGCAGGGCACTCGACAGGTCTGGTTTGGTTGTCTCAGTTTCAACAGCTATCTGCGCACCATACTGGATCTGCACTTGCAGCTCAGAGATCTCTCCCTCATGGAGCTTCTTGAGGAAGGCCAGCTCATCCAGAAGGACACCCACTCTCTTCTCTAGTTCCACCTGGGTAAGAGCTCGCTCATCTGCCTCTTTGCGTGCATCCATGAGCCTGGCCTCAGAGTTCTCACGCTCCAGGGCCTCCTCATCATACTGCCTCTGCAGGGCCCTCAGTGTTTCTTCCAAGTGCTCCCTCCGGCTCAGAGCATGCTGCTTCTCCTGTTCAGCCTCATCCACAGCGGCTCGGAGAGCACGAGCTTCATGCTCATACAAGGCACGCAGGCAGGATGGCTCATTGTGCCTCTGCCTCAGCAGAAGCAGCTCGGCCTCGAGGGCTCGGTTCTGCTGCTCGAGCTCATGGACACGCTCTATGAAGCCAGCAAAGCGATCATTGAGCTCCTGCAGCTGTGCCTTCTCCTGAGTGCGTACCGCTCTGAGCTCAGAGCCCACCTGAGCTGCTTGGCTCAGGTCCAGCTCCAGAGGGTGGCCAGCGCTGCTCAGCAGCAAGGAGGAGGAGGACGAGACACGCCCAGGGGAGCTGTACTGAAACCGAGCCGAGGATAGCGGAGATGAGTGGCTGGAGTACACGGTGCGGGAACGGGTCCGCGTCGCCACACGTGGGGGTGCACTCTCCACATACCAGCGTTTGTATGCGGAGGTGTAGTAAGGATCAAAACCGATGCCACTCATGGCTTCAAGGATAATCTGCTCTATCTCTTTCTTCCTCTCACAGCTAGCAGACTGAGACACTGCTGTCTCTGCTGCAGTCCCGGCTGCTTATATAGCCAGGAAGACCAGGTCTGACGCAAGCGCTTTTCTAAACTCTGACTATGCAGTATCGATTGAAGGAGAGAGTGGGAGGAGCAGAGAAAGAGAGAGGAAGACAGAAAGGGAAAGGGAGGGGCGGTAGAGAGCGTGTGAGGAAATGAAAGCACCATGGAAGAGAAAGGATGGTGCAAGACAGTAAAGATTTAGAGAATTATTATTATTATTATTATTATTATTATTATTATTATTATTATTATTATTATTATTATTGTTGTTGTTATTGTTGTTGTTGTTTGCATAATTATATATTATTTCAATAGCACTTTTTTATTTTGAGCCCAAGACTTCCAAGTGAAGTAGACTATATTAAGCAAAAGTATGTGGATACCTGACCAATCACAATCATATGTGCTTGTTGAACATCCCATTCCAGATGAAGTCCTGCTTTGCTGTTATAATAACCTCCACTCTTCTGGAAAGGCTTTCCATGGAGATTTGTGCATATTCAGCCACAAGAGCATTAGTGAGGTTGGGCACTTACGTTCGGCAAGAAGGTCTGACACACAGTCAGCATTCCAATTCATCCCAATGGTGTTCAGTAGGGTTGATGTCAGAGCTCTGTGCAGGCTACTCTACTTCTTCCACACCAACATTGGCAAACCATGTCTTCATGGACCTTGTTTTGTGCACAGGGTCATTGTCATGCTGGAACAGGTTTGGACTACTTCCCTTAGTGCCAAAGAAGGGGAAATTGTAATGCTACAGCATACAAGGACATTCTAGACAATTATGTGCTTCCAAACTTGTGGTAACAATTTGTGGAAGGCATACATAGGGGTGTGATGATCAGGTGTACACATTCTTTTGGCCATATAGTGTACATATAAAATACTAAATAATTAAGCAATCTAATATAATAACAATTGTAAAAGACACAAAACATGAAACCCAAACAATGCCCTTTTTTTTTGAGTGAAAAAGCATATATCAATATTTGTTTAAGAAAAATATAGTGTTTAATTTGTTCTGTTTATGACACACTCAGAGATATTTGGATAGTTTACGGTTCTTATTTGGATAGTTAAGGGTTCTTAGAGAAACAAATCTTTTCTGGATATCCTTCAGTCATGTTACTTTATTCTCTTCACCATACTTCTATCAGACTTTCACAGATTTGCTGAATATCAAAATCCCATATTAGTATCATTATGGTCTGCTTTTACTTTAATAAGGAACTATATGTCCAGAAATGTACAGAAACATATTTAAAATATCCAACCCCAAACACTATACAGCACAGCTAACCAAAAATAACCAATATTGGAAAATTATTGGATTCCTTCATAATCATTTACATCCTGCCTTAATGCTTTTTCCTGTTTCTGCTGTATTATATGTGTACTGCACTGTGAAGTCAGTTATGTGCTGTTAAGTGTGTTGTATTTCTGTAACCAGATTTTGTACTCAGCCTGAAAGCTCTGTGGATACAGAATTTAGTACAGTCACTAGGATAGACAAAGCTTATACAGTGATATTCTTCTAACATGACATGTGACTGCCCCTGCTGGTTATCAAGAGTATTGCATCCCAATTTCAACACGGAATTAAGCAGACATGCGCAGTATGCATGTGCAGGCTTCTGATGAAAGATGGCTAAAACTACCTTAATTCAGACGAGAATAAATTGTATGATGTCAAAGGCAAAAAAAAATACTGTGATTCTAATGCAGTTTTCCCCAAGCTGCTGACCTCAACTTACCTGCCACAAAGCTTACAAAATTTGTGTTTTCCTTAAAATATATTTCTCATACACAACCACTCCCCCTGTTCTGGAGAGTCTAAAAGCATTTAAGAGCATAGATGTCTACCAACTCTTCATATCTGAAAGGATCTCAGCATGTTTCATCTTGAGGAGAAAAATTTGTTTTGCTAATGTTTGCACACATTGAAGAGTTTTAGAGAAAAGAGGGAATTAGAGATCTGCAAAAAAAAGGCCAAGAAGTCTCATCGTCTCATCTTCTGAATCAATAAGTAGAATTTTTGCTATGTTACAGTGATTCTGGTCATTCTTGCTTGCTATGCTGATTTTTCTGACATTGCACTTTGCATTGGTTTGGTATTTATGTTTTGTCATACTATGTGTAAAAAGACTTTTTCATATGTAGTTTTGTAATAGTGGACTGAACTGCTCAGGTTAGTTCATTCTGCAGAGTCTCTCAGAACCAGAGCCTTTTAAAACAGTACAGGTTATTTTACCCAGAAATCTGATGAACCCCTTTGAGTCTCTCTCTGATATTTTGCACTTTTATTCCACAGCTCTCAGTTTAAAAGTCATGTTGCTATCTATAGATAACCTTTGCCCTTACAGCCAGCAGACAAACCACCCACCTTCAAAAGCCCCAATCTGACTAGCTGAGTGTGGCCGTCTGTCTAGAGGTCGAGCTGTTTCCATTGGTTCAGAGCGGGTGATCTCGGGAATCCATGCAGCGTCACATTCCACTATGCTATAAAAAGAGCGAAGCTTATACACTCAGGGCTGTCACAGTGTGTCTGTGTGTGCACACAACAGCACAGAAGGCTGCTCCTCACTAGTTTGGTCAACCTCATATCCAAAACACACTCATCATGACTGCTGTCCATCGTCTGGTCATCGTGCGGCATGGAGAGAGCAGCTGGAACCAGGAGAACCGCTTCTGCGGCTGGTTTGATGCAGATCTCAGCGAGAAGGGAATGGAGGAGGCCAAGCGCGGTGCTCTAGCTATCAAGGATGCAGGCATGAAATTTGATGTGTGTTATACCTCTGTGCTGAAGCGTGCCATCAAGACCTTGTGGACCATCATGGAAGGCACAGACCAGATGTGGTTGCCCGTGGTGAGAACTTGGCGCCTGAATGAGCGTCACTATGGTGGACTGACTGGCTTGAACAAGGCAGAGACGGCAGCCAAACATGGAGAGGAGCAGGTTAAGATCTGGAGACGCTCGTTCGACATCCCTCCACCACCCATGGATAAAGACCATCCCTACCACAAGATCATCAGTGAGGTAGGACACTGATTCTTAAAAATTTTTATTCCTAGACCCTGAAGTAGCAACTCAGTAATGAGACATGTAATGGGGAAATTGCTAAAGTCTCAGGAATGAATCATGCATCATGACTCCAAGTTGGTTCATCTTCTACCACCAGTCTAGGCGCTATAAGGGTCTGAAGGAGGGTGAGCTGCCCACCTGTGAGAGTCTGAAGGACACCATTGCACGCGCCCTGCCCTTCTGGAATGACGTCATTGTCCCTGAGATCAAAGCTGGAAAGAACGTCCTCATTGCGGCCCACGGAAACAGCCTGCGTGGTATTGTCAAGCACTTAGAGAGTGAGTTTCACACGATTTCACTCTGAACACACACATATACATAGGATAACCTGCAAGTCTGACCACAAGGCTTTCACATTCCCAGAAGATCCTGCATCTAAGAATAGTCCCCACTCACACACAGAGGAAAAGGCCACGAGCTAGATTCTCGTTACAGCTGCGACCTTTCTGCAGAAAGGTCTTACATTCTCCATTAGCTGAGCTTCACTCAGTCATTCCTGATGGAAAGAAGGGGCCAGAAATGGTTAGGGGCCACCTTAACACTTCACACTCAACCTCAGAAAGATTATATCAGCATTTCAGGATCCTAGGAGGACTACACACTACAACACATTCTAGTGAGAAAACCTGTTCTCTATGTAATTCACGGAAAAGGTCTTGGAAGTTTGAAAATGTAGGAAAACATTCAGGAAAATGTTCAACACTGAATTAGCTGGTTGTTGTTTGTTTTTTTTCTAAACAACAGCTTTTCTAGTTCAAGTATAAAATGTGATGTTTAGTCTATTTTAGTTAGAAATGTGCCTTTATTTGCCTTACTGTAAGTGAATTAACCAGCCAGCTTACTATACTGCTAAGTCACAAGTTAGCATATTTATTATAATGCTAGTCCATGAATTAGCTTGTTTACTATAATGCTAATTAATGAGTTGATGTGTTTTCTCTAATGCTAGATCCTGAGTTATCCTGTCTGCTATAATCCTTGTTTGTGGTTAGCCAGTTTACTAATGCTAGTTCATAGCTAAGCCTTTTTGCTGTAATGATAGATAACAAGTTAGTGTATTTATTATAATGCAGGTCCATGAGTTAGCCCATTTACTGCAATGAATTAGTTTATTTACGATAATACTAGCTTGTTTTTAACCTGATTGCTATAATGCTAGTTTGTCTTTAGTCGGTTTCCTATAATGCTAGTTCATATTTTAGCCTGTTTACTATGGAATGTGAAAGGTGACTTAAGGAGTTCACTTGAGATGTAAATCACAGTGTAACTGTCCAATAGGAACAGGAGGAGAGTTTTACAGAGTTCTGCATCAGTTATGTCACATGTTGGAGATCAAAAACAACTGCTTTCTGCTGCTACAACTGCAATGTCCAAAACAAACTGTTTTTTACACACTCATTTAGCTCACAGATTGCATTTTGTCATTTTAAGCTGTCTTTTTCTTCTCCTCCTCTGCAGACATGTCTGATGCAGCCATCATGGAGCTAAACTTGCCCACCGGCATTCCCATTGTCTATGAGCTGGACAAGGACCTGAAGCCTGTGAAGCCCATGCAGTTCCTCGGGGACGAGGAGACTGTGCGCAAGGCCATGGAGGCTGTGGCTGCCCAGGGCAAGGTGAAGAAGTGAGACCAGACAAGAACACAAAGACTGAACCTACTCAAGACTCCCCCTCCTCACCCTGTCCCGCTCAACCTGCTCAACTCCACTGAACACCATTCCACCATCAGAGCACACTGACACCCCTTTTCCACCAACATGGTACTGGTTCTCATTCAGTAATATTAGCATTGCAGCTTCTGTTTAGAGTGTTGCCCTCTTATAATAATAATAATAATAATAATAATAATAATAATAATTATTATTATTATTATTATGTTTAATTTATATAGCGCCTTTCCAGAGCTCAAGGACGCTTTACAATAGCAATACAATAATACATAAACAATGAACAATCATGGACAAACACAAAAACACTGATTCATGAATTCTGCCAACAAATATTGTGAATTCTTCAAGTAGCATTCAGGTCTTATTTTAATGGCAGACGTCTTAATAGCTTGATTGATTGCTGTTTAAAATGGGTTCCAGACCAGCTGCATTTTGACCAACCAAGAACCTTAAACGGTTCTTAAAAAGAGCAATAAACTGTTCCAGATTATGCACCAAAACCCTGTTAGTGGAAAAGGGTTGTGAACTAACCAGAGTCAAAACCATGTCACATGACAGATGTGCCTGTCCTCCCATTTTATGTATAAATAAATAAATAAAAACCATCTTTGCCATCCACTATAAAGCACTACACTGATTCACAAAGCCCTCATGTTGGAGCTGCTCCCACTTTAACAAAATAAAACCATCGCCATTTTGTGTACTTTATTGCTTGAGTCATTCCTCCCTCCTCTCTGTTCTCCTCCATCTTGGCATTATTTCAGCATTTTCAACAGAGCAGCGCAGTGCAGTGTAAGCTAAGAGCTCTGAGCTGTGGGGAGGTCTCAGGGTTCAGTCTGGCCGCCGTCCCACCCAACAGTGCTGCAGTGTCGCCTCAGCTCGCCTGCACCTCTCCAACACAACTTTCTATCAGACCATCCCAAAACCAAGCTGGCAAACCACCAACACTACAATTAGAGGCAGATCAGGTTATATAGTTACAACAATTGAAGAAAACAGGTGTGTGTGTGTGTGTGTGTGTGTGTGCGTGCATTATGTGTGTGTGTCTGTTTGTAAGGTTTATGTCATCGGAAAAGGACAATGTTAGAACCAAACACTCTCACTGGGCATTAGCCCAACTGCAGGATCACTTTAGGGCCTTATACATTATGTAGGGATGCTTATTTATAGTTCTTATTGAGAGCTTTGCATAGCTAATAAAAATTTACACACATTTTTATAGGTACACATGCATCAATGCTCAACAATAGAAAATAATAAGGCTTGAAATATATGCTACTAAACAAAAATGATGCCCAAACCCAAAATCTTCATGCTAAAGTCGAGCATGTTCACAATGGACAGATGATTGAAACGGTTCATAAGCTCCTCTATTAGCAGTACAAACACTTGCTAGACACATGAAGCAGCACAGGAATATCGAGTTAAGTATTTCCTTCATCCCTACACTGCCATCTGGTGCTCATCTGGCAGATTACCCCAGAGTAGGCCTACACGAGTTCTTAGACCAGAGAGTTGAAAGTGTCAATTCAAACGATCTTTAATTAAAAACATAAAATAACTTCTGAATTATTTTATTTACTGACCCTTGTCAGTAAATATTTGATCCAAAAGCCTGACTACCACCGCATATAAGCATTTTCCTACAACAGTACAAATAAGGATGCCATAATTGTACACAAATAGAAGTTCTGCTCCCTTCAGTGCTCTTAAACATGTAATAGCAAAACTGTACTAAATGCAAATACAATGTAGCGTCAGTTTTGTGAATCTGTAATTTGCAATATAAATTGAATGTCACTTCATTTTGTTATTTTTTTTTTTTCCCACACATTCAGTAAGTAATGTCTACCTTTATGGATTTACAGATTTCACATGCAGAGACTGAACATTTTTTACCTCACTCAAGTCCCTGGAGACATTAATGATGCTCTGGTGTTAATTTTTATTTTATTTTTTTATTTTTTTAAGTGATGCAAGTTGGGAAAGCTCATTGCACATGATAAAGATGCACAGCAAAACCTGAATGGATGTAAAAATGATTAAACAAATAATACATGTCTGTGCAAGTACACTGTGCAAATTATATGAGCTTAATCAGTCGAACCAAGACAACAAGAAAGAATCGATTCGATAAATTGAATCGAACAGCACATCACTGTGAGTCATCTACTTAACTCCGCCCCTTCTAAAGAGTTTAATGAGGTTTGTAAGCTATTAAGGATACTTATATTAAAAAAAAAAAAAAAAAAAAAAAAAACTGCTGTAAATTTCCAAATAGATTACGTGTGATTACTGATTACTTAGAATTACAAAGTGATTATGGATTTGTAATTCATAAAAATGCGTTCTCTTCATGTCATATACACCAATGAGCCACTGTCACAACGGATGGGTGACATAAATAACATTTATTATCTTGTTACAATGACACCTGTCAAGGGATGGGAGATATTAGGCAGCAAGTGAACAATCAGTTCTCAAAGTTGATGTGTTGGAGGCAGGAAAAATGGGCAAGTGTAATAATCAGAGTGACTTTGACAAGAGCCAAATTGTTATGGCTAGATGACTGGGTCAAAGCATCTCCAAAATGGCAGGTCATGTGGGGTGTTGCCAGTATGCAGTGGTTAATACCAACCACACGAGGTCCAAGGAGGGACAACCTGTGAACCGGTGACAAACTGAAACATGACAAAGAGTTCAAGGTGTTGACAAATTCGCCAAATTCCCCAGATCTCAATCCAATCGAGTATCTGTGGGAAACAAGTTCGATCCATGGAGGCTCCACCTCGCAGCTTACAGCACTTAAAGGATCTGGTGTTAACGTCTTGGTGCCAGATACCACAGCACCTTCAGATCCTGTGGAGTCCATGCCTTGATGGGTCAGAGCTGTTTTGGTGGCACAAAGAGGATTTACACAATATTAGGCAGGTGGTGTTAATGTTATGTCTCATCTGTGTATGTTTATGATTACTTTTGATAGGAAAATAATTCCATAGAGTCACTATTCACAAATACACAAAAGATCCAGCAGAAAGTGAGAGGGTTGCTTCATTCCTGCCAAATGAAAATATATGCACCTTTTATCCAGGTCTGAATCGCTGTCCGTGGATTTTTATCGCTTTTTCTGTATCGCCATAAACATCTATGCACAAACTGAAGACTAAAGTAAAGGATATACGCTCTTCAAACAAAATAGCAAAGTTGGATCTGGTAAAAATGCATATGAAATTTAAAAAAAAATTATGTTGATCAAAATGTGAATTTTTTTTTTTTTAAGTGTCATTTTAATTGACTATAACAAGCTCACACCTCACAATAGCATAGCCTAAATGTTTATACAATTACATTTTCTTTAAATTTCTGCAATTGTCCTGGCCACCAGAAGATGGCGATGTTTCTTTGGATTACAATTTGACAGCAGCCTGTAAGAACCGTTTTCAACTTGCTTATCTTTGTAATCATTTAAAAGAGCTTTTTGTTTGTTTGTTTGTTTGTTGTGGGGGGTTCCCATTGCATTCTTAGCAAGGCACCGTCTTTTTTCTGCCTTGTGACCGAGTGCTCCAATCCAGCAACCGCTCGTGTGTTGGATGGTGAAAGATGATTTGTGCTCTGAATGGAGGTGAGATTCATGCCCTCAGGTGTAGAGTGAATTCCAGACCACAGGTTTCTTCTGCCTCAACAGGTTCAGCTGTCGCTTATGTTCAAACACTGAACAGACGGATTGAGCAAAGTAGCAAGTAACATGGGCCAGGTTTTGTGAGTCCATTGAAGGATGAACTGATGGGTTATTGCATTTAAACACAAACCTTTTTAGTAGCTTATTTGTACAATAATAGATGCATTACGTTTATGATTTTTTTTAACAGAGAAACTGTACTTTGTGCCCTTATGTAGGTTTAATATTAATCATGGTTAAAATATATTAATTCAAGACTTTGTTTTCTGTTTAATGCGCTCTTTACCTGAGTGCTGACTTTTGCTAGACAGCCTCCTCTTATATTTTTAAATATTGGCTTTATTGATGTTCTGTGGATCTAACAAACTCTGGCGCCTTCCATGAATTTATATTGAGATCACATTGCACTTGGGTCGACTCCAGTCGACCAATTATGTAAATAATTTTGCAAACTATGTTGACTTTTCTCCCAGAGTCAATACTATGGGCTATTTTGTGTAGACAAATGACATATCCCAATTAAGTCCATTTCGGTTCCAGGTTTTAAAATGTGGAAAAGTTTAAGGGGGTGAATACTGGCACTGTATAGAACCTTTAGTAAACTAAAGTAGCCTATAATGTTAGTTTGATAATCACAAGGCGCTCAATGGGCATAGACTAACACTGTTGGTTGTTTTTTGTTTTAAATGAGCCATTTGGGGAGTTGAGACATGTGATCTGCCTTTGGGATGAGTTGGTGCCTGTGGAATTCCCTTCTTAAAAATAAAACAATGACAATAAAAATCTATCTATCTACTGTAGTAGTAGTGTGTGAGAGAGAGAGAGAGAGTGTGTGAGAGAGAGAGAGAGAGATTTGTATGATTTCTGTAGATATTGTTGTCTGTTTGGGGGTGGACATACTTTTATATTTCAATCAAATATCTCAACTTTTTAATATTTATATCCTGTATGATTCAGGGTGTCTATAGGGTGTTTCTGCTTGAAATGTGATTCATCCAGGGTAAGTGTTCTGTCCTGTCCAGAGAAGCACATCCATGCACATACACACAAACACACACACACCAAACCTGCCTTGTACATGCCTTTAAAGGAAAAGTTCAACCCAAAAAAACATTACCAAAACATAGTGGAAGCTTATAGCCACCATGGTTTTGCATGGTGTATTAAATATGCGTTTGTAAACCCCCCCCACACCCCCCACAATGGTGTCTCCACAATTGGCTTTGTGAAGTTATTAAGCATCTCAGACAGTGATGTGGTCTGTATGACACTGTTATGTATAAACAAGGACAAAAGGACAGAGCTACAGAGATAAAAAACCAGTTGTAGCTGTAGCACTTTTTCAGCATCAGACAAATGGTGGGCATGGACTGAAATTTGAAGGCAGAACTTTAGAAGTGATACAGATGACAATATAGGTCACGTTTGAATTAATTATTTGCTATTATTTAAAAAGGTTTATATTTGGTTGATATTACTGAGCCAAACGATGTGTAATGATTTAAACCTCCAGCTTGCATGATGTTAAACTGGTGGTTCTAAACTTTCATTACTTGTTAGCTCAGAAACAGAAAAACATGTCTATACAGTCTCTGTGTAGGATTATGTTAAATATAACCATGGCAACCTTTTAATGTTAACTTTTTTTTTTTTTTTTTTTTTTTTTTTGGGGGGGGGGGGGGGGGGGGG
>JANDJT010000081.1:19447821-19458556 GCA_024331685.1 Stegophilus panzeri | reverse complement strand
TTCTTTTTTTTTTTTTTTTTTTTTTTTAGAAAAAAGCTAAAAAAAAAAAAAAAAAGCATCTAAAATGTTTTTTGTACAGACTTGATTATGTAGAAGTCATAAAATAAAAATAAATTCATATATATATATACACACAGAGATTCTTGGTCTCACAGGTGATAGCATGATCTTTAAGTTACAGTAATTTAAAATAAATAAATACATAAAACTTGCCATGGATGCACCAGTTCTGTGGATGTGTTTTATTTTTATTGGTTAAATGATGGGGTTAATCTGTATTTCATTTTTTTCACCTATAGATGTGCCAAGGCTTCCATATGACCCTCACAGAGAGGATTCAGAAAGCCTGATGCTTTCCAAAGAAGTGCCGATGGCCCAGGATGAGCACATATCCCCATGGGGAGCAGAGCAGGACCCTGGCCAAAGTCTGCAAACTGAGGGGGGGGCCATGGACTACACAAACTCAGAGCAGCTTGTTCCAGGACAGGCCAACTACCAACCGCACAGGTATGTTATCTGATATCCGACATCCATTATTAATCCATTATTAATCACACAATGTGGGCATTTTCACTCCAAATGTAATCAATCTGCCAAGGCAAGTTTGGTGTCTTGTGACACAGCCAATCAGTGGCTTCACACAGACTTGCTGATGTAGTTTAGGATGAACAAACAAGATACCAAACAGGTCTTCAGGATTTTATGCTTTGTGGTTTCTTGGTAACATGACAAGATGCAATTTTAGTCTTAACTTCAAGAGAGAGAGAAAAGAAAGAGAGAAAAAAAGAGGCTGTTGAAAGAATGACTTTATAATTGCTATAACGCTTTATAATTGCTATATATAGTTGCTATAACGCTCCATAACATTTAATGTACCTATAAACTCTGTTTACATACTGTTATAGGAAAATAATCAGAGAAGTAACAGTAAGTTTGGTTCATCACACCACCCCGTCACTCAGTATATTTACTATAACAGAGTTGCCCATTTAGACATTTTGGTTTATTCTGTATTCTTGTTTCCCTGCAGAACTCAGGAGTTTGGGAGGATGTCCTCACCGACCTGCACAGATGCCCAAACTGACTGCCACGGTTTTGAGTCCAGATCTACCGACATGGCAACTGTTCCTGAGCAGGAGCTCTCCAGATGTCTGCCATCCATGAGTCTAGGTTGTCAGAGTAAAGCGCTGGACTTCTCCATGACCACCAACATCGGAGGGTGCGCCAAAGCCAGCCCAGGAATGCCTCTGTATGGTCATTATAACATGGAGCAGCCTTTAGGCCACTGGAGTGGAGCTTTAGCAGGGCAATATTCAAGCTCCACTTACCCTCAGCCACACCCACATCACCTGATGTCAGAACACAGCATCCATCCCTCCGGATATCACCAGAGCAATATGACAGAGTGGAGTCAGTACTCTCTGTTCGCCTACTCTTGCTGAGGAACAGGCCAGAAAATGAAAAGACTACACCTTCAGAAAAATTTTAGCATGGCAAAGGAATAGGTGGAGAGGAACTTTTTCTTTTCGTGCTTGATTCAGACACCGAAAACTAACAAATACAGACTAATACATCACAGATTAAATGACTGGATTAAACGGGCTGAAGCAAACCACATTGTGTGGTTGTGTGTGATTTAAAATGAGCCTACACTTTCTTATGACTTAATTAAGATAGACTTGTAGAATTATTTGCCCCATGTATCTGAATGGAAATATTATACATTGGACAAGGTGCAGTAGACAAATTATTAATGTTTATACTGTAAATTGATGTTACTACGTTTTATAGGATGAATAATTAAATTACTCTTATCATTTTATGAGACACTTTTTCTTTTCTTTTTTTAAGTTTTTATTGACCCTGAGAGAAGTCATGTCAGTGCCATCATGTTATTTCTTCCTATTAAATCTAATGTAAAGTTTTATCAATTATAGAAATACTTTTTTTTTTTTTTAATTTTTAACAACAATGAAGTAAACAATTTTCTGTGTTCCATATTATCTGGTTTCATCCTATATATCTATTTTTCTATTATTATGTTATGACATTACATAACCATATGCCACAGAGTAGTTCAGTTTTTGAGACTTTTATGTGATTTTATATCTCTCCTTATACAGTACAGTGCTTGATCAAGATGTTTACTTTGATATGCCGTTGTTGTTATTGTTTTTTTTAATCAACAGTAAAGTGGAATGACAATATTTATGCATATTAACAATTTCCTGACTTTGGGTGTAATTTTCCTTGCTTTACTTATTTATCTTTACAATCGTCTATCAAAACCATCCTCAGTTTGAGTAGAAATCGCTCACCGCTTACAATATGAATGAGGAAGCGCATTACATAAGTCCCGCCCCTCCAATACAAATAGCCAATCGTCTTTTTGGGTAAGACACTACCGGAAAACGCCTGGCCTATTAGAGTCTTACACTGACGCATGCGCAGAAATAGTGTGCTTTGCTACTTTAGCAAGTTGGAGCAAGTGTGTTTTTTCATATTATTTTAAGCCTAACCCAGTTAGTATTTAAATTAACATTTTATTCAAGTAGATAGAAGCCTGGTCTTGGCAAAATGACCGCCAAGTGTACACAATTTACTAGAATTTTGGTGGCATCAGCTGTTATAAATATTAATATTAGTGGCACAGATTTTGTGTATATCAGTATTTCAGGAAGATTTTGTCCTGGAAGATGAACATAAATACATTTTATTTTGTTCACTTTGCTTCTCTATGAAACAGTTTTACACAAGTGTGTAATTGTAACAGAGAGGTGATATAAAGAATAGGGGTGAGCATGAAAGAAAGTGGCTGGTGGTACTTAGAAGTTTGATGTTAGATCCTAAATGAGAGACAAAATTAGGACCTTCTCTTCACTGGGTAATTGTTAGAAGTATGTGTGGATGGGAGTGGTTGAGTGTTTGTCATTATAAACCAATCCAGCAAAGGCCACCCAATAAGTTTAGAAGTTCCTTACATTTGATGATAAAAGTCACATTTGATGATAGTGTCAGCTAAATATAATAAACACACTTGCTATAAAACCACAGCTTGGCAGATATTTGATAGTTAACATTGTGACTGAAACCAAGTCTGGTCAAGGCAAGTGTACAACACAAAACACACTTCAGACACTAAACACGTCTTGTCTACATTTGGTCTAAGAGAGAAATTGTATAGATTTTATATTTAAACTATTCCTTTACTTTGAGATCATGATGAAATGCTGGGTGGTAGGAGGACTGAGGTGAAACCACAGTGACCAAGTGAGAGCTTTGCCAGCTTGCCCTGACTTCATTTCCATAGCAGATGACAATAAATTTTTAATTCCAAACATGTGTAAATGGGGCATGGATATGGTGAAAGGACTGGGAAATACATGACCTACCTATAACACTGCTGCTGAAGACATTCAGAGCATCTTTAAATTAAATTGTTTGACTACAGCAGTCTCTGAGATGTTAATGTGTCAAATAGTCCTTCATCATATCATTTAAAGTTAGTGTTTTTACTTTAGGATTGACTTCGTGTTTTTTTTCCAGATTAGAGTTTACAAATATGCCAACTGATTGATGTTTAACTCATTTATCAGTTTCTATTGAAGTTATATTTTGCAAGAAAATCTGGAGATGCTCATAATGAATAGCTAGAGGTTTTCAGTGCTTTTGCATAATTTAGATTAGCCACTTTAAAAAAAAACCGTTCTGGAAGTTTCTCCTTAGTCGTTGCCTGCATTGGCATTTTAGAAAATTCTTATAAAAGTATAATATATTATTCTTATATATTATTGTTTTTGGAGAAAAGAATGGCTTGAAAATGGGAAAGGGCAAAGGGAAAAAAAACTGTATTTTATATAAATTAAAAACTACGGATTCAATAATGATGCCATTGAATCAGATTTCCTCCAGCTTTAAGTGTGTTTTGTACTTTTATTTTATTTTATTTGGACACTCTGCCACGACGCTGCAGACACTAAACTGAACCGAACTGATGGATGAACT
This sequence comes from Stegophilus panzeri, assembly GCA_024331685.1. NCBI lineage: Eukaryota > Metazoa > Chordata > Actinopteri > Siluriformes > Trichomycteridae > Stegophilus > Stegophilus panzeri. The sequence continues at coordinate 19,454,551 of JANDJT010000081.1, read as the reverse complement.
AGAGAGACAGAGGCTGACTGTAAAGCCCGCCTACCAATAAATCTGATAGGTTAGTTAGCACAAAGAGAGCCCAATCAGGACGCGCGCTGCGTCACTCTCTCACCAGGTCTGTCACTCGCTCTCTCGGTTTCTCCAAAGCTCGTCTACCATTACAAATGACCACTGAACTCTCTCTCGCTCGCGCTCAAAAAAATCGATTTCCGGGATATTGTATATAATTTGCGGGCGTCAAGGAGCCGCTATTAAAATGCGGGAGACTCCCGGAACTTCCGGGAGAATTGGGACGTCTGAGTGCAGTCGAAACCTCTCGCTAAAATGCATCTCACCATTCTCCGAACTATCTCTAAATAGTTATCATGTGCCAAACAAATTTCATGCAAAAACCTGAAAGCCATGTCAGATATGTCAGTCGGCTCCCAACGTTCAAAGAGTCGATTCAAAGAGTCAAATTCAAACTACAGCTGAATCCTGAGTTCATAAGGTGATTATTTCAGTCATTATAGGACCAATATGACAAGAATTATGCACAAGTTTAACTTGAATGAAGAAGAAATGATTATGGAGAAAAAAAAAATGAGTGAAGCGTTTATATAAATAATATTTGGTTCCTTACAAAATATTATTTCAATTAAATTAGAAGAGTAAAAACATACTGGGCCTAAAGTGGATGTCTGTGCGTGACTACTTTAATAATAATAATAATAATAATAATAATAATAATAATAATAATAATAATAATGTTATTTTTTTAGTTTACAATTTAAAAAAACACAGTAAAGATAAAAAGTAATGTAAGGCTAAAATAAAAAAATTAAGTGAAATTATATAATTACAAAAGTAAGCGTAAGTAGATCTAAAATAAAATGAAATATATAACAACAAGATTTTAAAAAACCCAAAAAAAAACCCCACAATTTTAATATAATTAAATAAATATAAAATAAGATCATAAAGACCAAAACCAGAGCTCCCTCAATTAAATGCCAAATTAAAAAGATATGTTTTATATGTTTGAGGTCTCTTTGTCAGTCCCTCCAGGATCTCGCGATTTTGCAATCGCAGACATGAACGCAAAATCAAGCAAACTCCGCAATATTTGGAGGAGCTTGCAATTTTTCAAAAATACCGCAGATTTGGACCAAGACGCGTCACGTAACGTCATCAAAACACGCATTCAGCAAAAGCCGCCTTTGATTCACGTCAAACACGAGTACAGCTAAAAGGACTCATTTACAAACAAACATCACTGCAAAAGGCCGTGCTAAAAAAAATTGTGTAATTGCAATTTTGCCAATTCAAGCACAAAAAACTCCACGAGTTGCATTGCAAAGTTTGAAAAAAGGCGCAGCAAAATCAAGCATTTTTGGCCAGAACAGTCACCAAATAAAACCTCAGCAAAATCCTGTACTGCTTTATGATGACTATTCCTTCATCATAACTACTGAACAACACTTACAAACCCTAAACCACCTCATAAAACCCACATTTAGCAGCCGAGTAACAAATCTGAGAAGGAGGTGTTTTGGGGATCATGAACCTGAATGGTGTTTCGTAACTTCTGCCAAATGGAAGAAATCAGGATTGTAAAGAAGTGGGAAAGCTGTCGTTTACTTTATATTATTTTTTCATCAAGTTCAATGCAGGCTGTCCATTTGGATCTCTACATAGCTGTTTCTAATTTAAACAAACAAGAGACAATATGCAGTAAAGTTGAATGTGGCACAAATACTATGATATATGCCTACAATTTAACATATGATAAAAAAAAACCCAACAACTCAAAAGTAGAAGTAAACAATTCTCTTGTTGTCGCTCCACACAGGTAACTAACCTATCCCAGGGAGCGTGGGGCACAAGGTGGGATACAGCCTGGACAGAGTGCTAATCCATCACAGGGCACACTCACATACACATTTACACACCCATTCATAGACTATGGACACTTTGGACATGCAAATCAGCCTTCCATGCATGCCTTTGGACTGGGGGAGGAAACCGGAGTTCCTGGAAGAAACCCCCACAGCCCAGAGAGAATATGCAAGCTCTGCACACACAGTGTCATGGCAGGAATCGAACTGCTAATCCTAGAGGCATGGGGTGAATGTGCTAACCACTAAGACACTTTGACTCTGGAGTAGCTGACCAGAATAACTTATGCGTCATTTTAGCATGGTTCCTTTATTAATAGTAATATAAAAGGGTTTATTATTATTATTATTATTATTATTATTATTATTATTATTATTATAACAGTAACAATTAGTGACAGAGTGACAATTTAACTGAAAGGAAAAGATAATGTTATGTAAGCACTGAGTTCATCAGAACCTACAGCAGGCAAAGTTTAATGGGCCCTTTTCACATTTCTGAGCTTTTGATGCCAGAAGTAGCCTTCACAGGGTAAATTTACATTTACATTTACATTTATTCATTTAGCAGACGCTCTTATCCAAAGCGACTTACAAATGAGCAAATACAAGCAAAGCGATATATCAAGCAGAGAACAATACAAGTAGTGCTACCATACAAGATCTATTAATTGAGTTCCAGAAGAAGCAAAATGCACAGAGTAGAGGTGTAGGTGCAATTTTTTTTTTTTTTTTTTTTTTTTTTTTTTTATGAGTTGGTTAGGTGTTCACGGAATTTACTTCCTCTACAACAACAGCACATTGAAAAAAATGCAAATGGAATCAGACACCATTTATGAGAACAGAATAATAATTACTGTAGTGAAATGAGAGAAACAACTTAAAATATTGAGAGTTTAGAGGACAAATAAACTGAGTATGAATGGTTCGCTACCTGAATGAAGCTAATCTGACAGAATCTCTAACTAACCAGTGGCGTTTAATTTCAGGTTTGTGTGGCTCTTCATTTCTCTTCATTGATAGTATTTCTGGCTACCACCTCACTGTCGACTACATTTAAAACCGAACAAACGCACTCGTCATTCTCACTATGAGTGTTAAATCAGCTCTCAGTTAACTGGAAATACAGATAACTAACATTTAAAAAAGTGCATTAACTCTTTCACCTATCCACAATTATATAATTTTGTAAAGCAATTAATGGAAATAAACTGAAATATGGCAAATATGAAATAATACAAACACAATAGTAAGTAACTTTATATCTAACTATTCATCATCAATGTTAGAAGCAGCTAATGCTACCGTACCCTGACAGCTGTGAATCAATTCTTCAACAAAGGTTGTTTTTTTTGTTTTTTTTAAATGATATTATGAAGGTTAGTCTTGGCAACATTAACAAAGATGAAGTGAAAAACCTTACCTTTACAAGTGAAAGTGATAATAATGCTGGAGATTCTGTGATAAAGGCTTACCAGAAATCATTTTACCCTGTGTATACATACCTTCAATTTGTGAAATTAGAGTTAAGTTTTTTTCCCCCAAATATTGTTATAGTATGATTTTAATCATATTTTGGGAAATAACCAATTGTCCTCCAGATATGAAGAACCCTCAAACCTCAGACCGCCAAAACCTAAAAATAAAAACATCTAAAAGGCAGGGAATAACCTTGCATCTGTTATTTACAACAAGCCTTTCATCACATTACTCCTCCTCAGGGCTTCCGAGAAAAAGCTGCACTGAGGAGCTTGTCTGTGGTAAAGTGTGAAACCATCTTGAAACCAACAAGTGCAACCTTGATGCAGTTCATCTCAGTGCTTCTGCATCATCTCGACATGATCAGTATACACAAACTGATGAGGATCAATGCTGAGTGTCACGTCTGGGCCATGCTCAGGGGCATAGTTTCGGGCGCAACTATCTATTACACCATGACCAAAGATGAATTCTTTCTTTAAGAAATAAGTTACAATTGATTATTTTCTGTATTGATAAAACTCTACTCAATTCTATTCTAAATGTCTTCAGAAAAACTTCCTTCTTCATGTAACAGGTTTTGGTAAACAAATTCAACATATGCAAACTAGCCTATGACGTCATCTGGCGACCTCGCCTTTTTGAGCATGCATGATCGACTTTCCCCTGAAAAGAGTTATCACCGCTGAGTGACACCAAAATGATTGGAGCTGGGGGGTTTTCTGTTACTTTGTCATGGAAAACTATCTTTCCAGCCTAACAAAAACTTCAGAGACAGAGGGTTTGTAGATGTCAAAAAGTAATCAAACTTTATTGAATCAATAAAGTGAGACAGTCTGCAGAAAATCTAAATTATGCAATCACACAGCCCTTTTTATACCTTTCTCAACAGTGAACTCATCTTAGGCGGGGTTTTACATTTTCTCATTAAAAACAGACCAATCTTCTTCACCACAATTAATTATAAATGGTCTGCACTTATATAGCGCGTTTATATAAAGCGCTTTACACTGTCTCATTCACCCATTCAGACACACACTCACACACCAATGGTAGCAGAGCTGCCATACAAGGCGCTAGCTTGCCATCGGGGGCAACTTGGGGTTCAGTGTCTTGCCCAAGGACACTTCGGCATGTGGAGTCATGTGGGCCGGGAATCGAACCGCCAACCTACGATTAATGGACAACCCGCTCTACTACCTGAACAACAGCCGCCCCAATTATTCATCTCTATATGTTACCTTACATTTGTGACTCATGCGCAGTTAGTTGTTTTTCTTAAAAAGGTTTTATACGGAAAAGGTTTCTTTAGAAAAAAAAAAAGAAGAAAAAAAAAAAGGTTTCACTCAAACAGAGTCTTCGTTCTTTGTTTTTCTCTGACCAACACTCCCTTCACATGTCTCAGTGAGCTTCTATCTGCTTCTATTTGCCATCCTAGCTGGTATCTACATCCCTTCCTGAGGCCCTATCCTAACTTTTTAATTGGTATCCGGCCTCAAGGTTATTTACTTACAAAAGCAGTTTCAGAGAATGTCTAATGCCAATTTATTGCTGTGCAGAAAGGTGCAGGACGATAAAGAAAAACAATGACTGTGCAGTAATAAAAAGAATTCATCTAACTCAATACACACTTAGAATATAACTTAATTAAAAGGTGTTCTGTGGTTTTAGATTATGCTTCTAAATATTGATTCTACATATAGATTATGCTTGTGAACTAATATTGATTATTAGATTATGCTTCTAAGTAATAATCCTAAATGTTGGTTATACATATTGATCGTACTTTATTAACATATCTGAATGTTAGTTATGACACTTTATCAATATATTCTATAACTTTGTCCCTTTGTCCATGTGTATAGATAACAGTTTGTCAGACCACATCAGCAAGTCTGTTTCATACACTGGACAACTCCACACGCACACTAACCCTAACCTGCACCATGCTAATCTTAGCCTCTAGCTGTGGCGCAAACCAAAGTTTGATAAGGGGGGAAATGTATACGTTGAATTTTTCCTTGAACTGGTCCCGAATTGTATTTATGCACGTTCAATAGACCATGAGAAATACAACCCGTACGCATTCTAGATCAGACTATAAGTGCACATTTTTTGTAATGACGAAAAAACTTTATTTAAAATAAAGCTCTATACAACACCCGCCCCATTCGCGTGCCGTCCTGCTGATCCGCACCTGTTCGCGCGAGACATCCGACACGTGTTTGTTCGCGAACGAGTCGACTCATTGAGACGGCTCTTTTGGGTGAACGTTGGGAGCTGATTCGCATATCTGAAGTGATACGAGAGCTTCCACTGAATTTTACGTGTATTTAAATAGATCTTATAACGAATGCACAGCAAACTGGATGCTAATGTAGAATTGTTAATTAGAGTGCAGAGTAAGATTTTATATTATATAGCTTTGGGGAAAGAATCAGTTCTTATTGGTTAGCTGAGCCGATTCCCGTGACTCACGGAAAAGAGCCAGAATTCCCATCAATAGTATGAACTTCTCAAACAAAACAAAAAACTTAATGGACGCATGTGTGAGCAAAAAAGTGAGCATTTGAACCATTCTAATGTACAGTATATTTATAAAACTGCGTATTTCACACTGGGTTCAATGTGTTCTGTAGTAAGGAAGTAGAATCACAGTGGTTAACTGTTGTGTAAGTCGCCGAGTAGCCATGAATATCCTCTTTCTGTCGCCAGTTGCTACACAAACGTCTCCAAAATAGTTGAGGCACACTGACATGTTGTGTCCTTGCCAGTTAGGGGACATGAGCAGTGCCTGGACTTCCAAACAGCTTCTTCACAAAGAGCTGAGGAGAGAAAACTGAAGATCAGCTCATACACAACAAGCAAAACTAGTATAGCCAGGCAATACATCAATATTTTTTTATTTTTTCTGCTATCCTGTTAGTTTATAGGTTGTTTAATCGAGATAAACTAAATTATTTGAATTGTAGATGCAAAACATAGGGCATCCAAAGAAATAACTTTTAAATAATTGCCTAAAAAATTAGGCACAGTGAAAAAATCTTTTATTAATTAGAATTAATGTTATTGATTGGTCAGAAGCACCATAGCAGATTTTTTTTTTTTTAATTAATGCAATCTTTCACTTACTATTTAAGAGAGGCCGGTGAGAAAGTATTAAATGTATTGAATAAATATAAAAATGCAGTTGTTGTGAAATTGCTGTGGTATATGAGGAACAGGACACTTGGACATGCCATTATAGGAAAATGATCTTCGGAGTCATGACTCAGTACTTTTACTATAACACCACCATATTTCCACTTTCTATAACACACTCAAAGGGAAGTTCCACACTGTAACCTAACAAGAGTGGTGTTCTTTAATGCAGAACTATGTAG
>JANDJT010000081.1:19427390-19447798 GCA_024331685.1 Stegophilus panzeri | reverse complement strand
AATAAAAATATAAATGTAGTCCATAATCACCGACTTGCTGTGAAGGCCTGTTATGAAGATGACATTTTGGCGGATTTCTTTTTTAATTGAATTGGCTTTTGTGTTGACTTTGTAAGAATACATGTAGTGTAGTAATAAATACACAAATTTATCAGCACAAAATATAAGTAAATTAAAATAATGCTAAGCAAATTAAGTGTAAATGAATGAACAAGTTATAAATCTGTATAAACTACAACTGAAATACAAATACTGAGTGTATGCAAATAAATGTACTATATAAATATATATAATATATAGAGATAGATAGTCTATCGATAGAGAAAGATAAATAACACCAATGAAAATTGTCTTCCATTAATGAACAGTTAGGACTCTCAAAGATTTCACAAAGATCATAAATCAAAGCTTTTGTTGTTTCTAGGTTTGCTTATTTAATTCTGCATTGAAGTTACAAGGCAAATGTAGCTAACAAGCAATAGGAGCTTATAGCTACCAGATTAACATCTTGCAAACTGCACATCTTAATCAAATCTCACATTAAACTAGGAAGCAAGCAGTTGAGGTAATGGGGAAAGTATAAAGAGCACAACATTAACTGACGACTGAAGAAAAACAATAGAAAAACTGGGCTTTCCTCTAAAACTATAAATGCATAAAAAGGAAGAAAAAAAAACTGCCTTTGAGAAGTTTCTGTAGGTCATCAGAGCACATGTTTCTTTTCTTAGCACTTCATTAACATTGTCTAATTACTTCCTTTCTCAGGGGACTCATGACTGGTGCTAATTTATTAAAAAAAAAAAAAAAAAAAAAAAAAAAAAAAAAAGGGAAGAAGAATCCAGAGAGATTGAGTAACTGACGTTCTGTTCCACATCCAAAACTCCCGTATCCAACCACAGCACCACATTGAGGAAAAGGAAGTCTCCACCTCCAGGACACAGCACTCACCTCTACATTCACAAGAAGCAGACCAGAGCCAGTTAAGAGAAGTAAATTTTATTTCCTCACTCTGTACACGATGGATCGTATCAGCATGGATGTTATGGATGGGCAAATATTAACACACAAAAATGATCAAAGAAAAAAAAAAAGGCACGTTTCCAATTTTTTTGTACAAGGACACTGTGAGGCTACCTACTTATGGAAGAAAAAAAAAATTAGCACAGTAATACTGTTAATATAATAAAGGAAGGAGGAAAAAAAAACAAAAAAAAACATTTGCAAAACTTAAATTATTTGAATACTTCTGAAATAGATGAGTCTAGAACCGTTTCTTGGAGAGCAAAACCAAAATAGGAGGTTTAATTCACCGTTATCATTCAAAAGCATTATCATTCAGAATTGATAAGAATCGAAAGTGGCAAAGCAGCAGAAGACCTGATCCTGCGTTCACACTCTCCAACATCACTCCAAGCTTTTGTGGATGTGACCTGGCTAGCGTTTTGTTTTTGTTTTTTTAAATAATTAAAAAAAATAATAAAAAGACGTCATGGTCGCCAAAATGTTGTGGAGTATAAATTACACAAATCAATGATCATGTGTACACAATATGTGGTTTATATCACAATAAAAGAAGGAGAAAAACCAAACCATTTTTTTTTCCTCAGACTTGAAACTAAACACAGGTAGACCTGGTATGATGAATTTCCCAGAGCTGCTCATTTGGATTTGTAGATTTACCCTGGCATAATTTACATTTATTTATTAAAATTATCAAATTTAATTTCATATTTAATTTGTGGCTGGAAACGTGGCTGTATGTTTCAAGCTTACACAGGAAATTCATGACGTCCAGTAATCATCACTTTTGAACTTGGTCGTGGGGTCGCACTGAGGTCACACTAACAGCAACGTGAAGTAATAAAGATGGCAGTGATGAGCACGTTTGACACAAATTCGAAGCGTAGTGCTTGACAACCAGCAAACATGACAATGCAACTTGCTTAAATTTTTCACCACTCTAACTGCATCATTATTCACTGTGACAAGTAACAGACTTGCACGATAAAATCTTAAAGTCTTTACACCATATTTGTACCACTCGTTTAAATACATTAAGATTTTGTATCCACTGTTTTACTGGCACAAAAAGTATTGTGATATATACTGTGCAGTATTACAATTTTGGCTGTATAGCCCATGTCTATTGGTGTGTCTGCATCTGTGATTAGAACATGAACATCCTGTAAAAGAGTTTTAAGTGTGTGAAGGCTGGAACATTAATATTGTAATTGCAAAGTAAATACAGGAGTCACATTGAGCCCCACTCACTAGGTGTTACCAGTGAAACCGTGTCAGATTGAGGCAGTTATGGAATGTGAACGCAGGGTCAGGAGGAAGAGCGCTCTTGGTCAGATCATGCGCATAGGCAACCAGCAGGCATTTTTATCCCTTTTCAGAAAATCCCCGGTTTCTTTTTACTACAGTTCATTTTAAAACACAGTAAAGGACTGATTCATTGGCTAACTTTATAAAAAAAAAAATTAAAAAAAAGGCAGACCCCGAGTCTGAATGCTACTAAACACTAAATTAATCATTTACAAACAAAAACTGCCGATGTGCAAAAACCAGCTAAATGACATGGGTTGAGCTCAGTGGAAACAAAGGCAAAGCAGAAAGCAGCATTAATCACAGACCAAATCCAACCAGTGAAGCATGCTTCCTCATGAGGCCGTGTGCAAACACTCCTGCTCACATCAGTACAGAAGGTATAGCGCACGTGCAAACCTAAAGCACTCTCATATCACAGGGATTAATCAGGACTGGATTGAAGAAGCCTCCCAGAGAAACCTACCTTGACCATTATGAAGCCACAACCATTTCACACACACACACACACACACACACACACACACACACACACACAACACCTGATATTTACACATCGTGTATTATCATGGCAAAAATCAAAAAAAGCTACAGCTGTAGACTAGTTTCACACACAATGTCTGTTTCTGAGATGCATCATGAATTAATATTGAATTCATATGGTGTACTCTGCACTCTAAAGAAAACTGCAAGGGAGAGACTGAAGCCTCAATCAAGGTCGATTAGGACTGCTTACGTCTCACGCACACGCCGAGCAGAGGGGAGCAGTCAGGCTCACTAGGGGTCGGGNNNNGGGGGGGCGACGACACACTGTGGAAAAGGAAAACATTACATTTTAATCCACTCCTCATTTTGAAAACTCCTTTTCTTTTTCAATGAGACTGTCTCTCTTTCTTAATGCGTTTTGGCTTGTCAACAGTCAAAGCTAGCTTTCCAGGAGGAGAAAAAAAAAAGAGGCAAGAATGACTAGGCGTGACAACAAGCCAGAGTACTCACACCTCACCTTGGCACAAGGACAGCTGGAAATAACAGCACATTGAAGGGCAGACAAAAAAATACCGATTTGGGAATCGATACCAGGGAAAAGGGATTAGGAACTACTCAAGTTTGGAGCTGTAAACAGTCAGAAGCCGCGCAAATGGTTTGCTCGAGAGATGCGCTCTGTGGCAGAGCCTCAAGCAGGCAAGTGCGATTCCGGTGGTGACGACGGCAGGGCAGCCAGCAGGTCGAGAAGGGCACAGACAGGACAACACCCAGGTCATTCACTCTCGTCTGGGTTTTGGGAATCCAATATTTTCACATGGGTGAACGGAAACAAGCCTCTCCGGCCGTTCACTTCGCCTTCCCATTGACCGCTGATATTCATCCGGGTCACCTTCACGATGTCACCCACCTGTGGAAACACCACACCACCAGTTACTCACTTACAGTGCCTTATACAGAAATATAAATAGGTTAGGATTGACTTGATATACTGAGTGTGTGCGCACAAGTTTATATTTTATATAAAGAGTCCCAACACACTCCCTTCCACCCATAATACTCAAATCCATCTCTGCTATATTCAGTGATCTATATAAGAATTGAGCATGGCAGCATCATATATACAGTTGGTTTGTATAAAGTATTCAGACCTCTACCCCTTTTTTCAAAATCTACTGTATTATAGATTTAAATTTGTGAAATTTAACTACTACTACTCCTCTTTCTATTTAACTACTACTACTATTTTACTATTTAATGGGCAAGAAAAAAACCCACCAAACAAAAACACAACCGGAGTGCTGCTCAATCTAGACTTCCTCAATCACCAGTCATGTCAAAATACAAATCACTACTTTATACAACACAACAAAAGTAGTGCTAACTATTATATTATAATAATATCGAATTTGTGCTGTGTATTGAGCTTGCAGAATGAACACAAACCGTGGCACCGGGTGACAAATTACTGACTCATTCATCCTACAAGTTTACTGCTCATCACATTTTTGTGCATATCAGGCAGCTCAAATATGTTCATCCATCCATCCATCCATCCATCCAGCTTGAGTATGGAATAGGGAGAAGTCACCCCAGATGGGACACCAATCCCTCACAGGGTACCATGCGTGTACACACATTCACACCAAGACACGATCTAGCATAACCAGTCTACTTGTATGTATGTTTTGGGACAGTGAAAGGAAACCGGAGGACCCAGAAGAAACCCACTTGAACATGGGGAGAACATACCAAACTCCACACAGACAGTTGCCTGAGTTCAGGGTCAAACCCAGGACCCTGGAGCACTGCACCGCCCCAATATGCGTGCACTAAAGAAGACTCATTGTTTCACTTCCTTTTAAAAATCCGGTTGGCAAACCAGCAATTATCTCCAGTGGTTTTCTCTAGAAATTTCTCACGTCATTTTTGAGGAAGTTCTAGAGAAATCCACTGGCATTGCCGGTTTGCCAGCCAGATATAAAAACACCAACATCGCCATGCTCAATTGATATTTCACGAAATATATTCTTCACAGAAAAGATGTGAAGAAAACAGAGCCAGAAATAACTGTTCCAATTTACAGTTTTCACCTCTAGGCTATGACATACCCTGGGATTTATCTTCCCTTCCATTCACACACAACATTGTGCACAACTTTTGAGTATACACGGTCATGTGACAATAAGTACACCCCATGGAAATTGTTGGCATTTTTGATATATCTGGACAAGCAAACATTTGATCCTCTTTGAAACAGCACCTATTAATAAAGTTGATAGTGTATCAAATGACATCAAATCGACATTTTGTAGTCACAATTTAAAAATGAACAAAAAAACAGATCAGTCACAGGGAAAAAGTACAGCCCTACATTTATCACACCTTCAATTGTTCAAGATTGGGTGCAAGTCTGCTTAGGGACTGCAAGTGTTATTTATAACAATGTTATTTATACCCCTCTCATATCTAGTGTCTGGTGTTCCCTTTGTTATTGAGGTGTATGGTGTCATCATGCCAAGATCTAAAGAGCTCTGTAAGGCCTTCAGAAAAAGGTTGTGGATGCCTTATAGTCTGGCAAGGGATTTAAAAAGATCTCCAAATTATTTGAAACACATCATTCCACTATAAGAAAAATAATCTACAAATGCCACAGATTTCAATCAACTGCCAATTTGTCCAGGGCAGTGGTAGTTCAGTGGTTAAGACATTGTATTACTGATCGGAAGGTCGTCAGTTCAAATGGACTGCTGAGCTGAGCTGTCACTGCTGGGCCCTTAACCCTCAACTCAGTTGTATAAATGAGATAAATGTAAGTTGGGGCATCTACCCCAAAATTTCATCACAGGATCTGCTAGTAAGTCTGGTAACTGTTGGTGTCAAAGTGCATGCTTCTACAATCAGAAAGAGATTGCACGAATTTGACCTGCACGGGAGGCATGCCAGGAAAAAGCATTTGCTGTCTAAAAAGTACATTAGAGCAAGACTACAGTTTGTCAATAAGCATATAGGCGAAGACCAGTCCTTTTGGAATAATGATTGGACAGACAAATGAAAGAGAGTTGTTTGGCCACAGTAACAGCAACAGTTGTTTGGCGTAGACCAAATACAGCTTTTCAGGAGAAGCACCTCATACCACCTGTGAAGCATGGTGGTGGAAATGTTATGGTTTGGGGTTGCTTCACTGCCTCAAGGACTGGACAGCTTGCATTTATTGACTCAACTATGAATTCTACATATGAATTTGATATGAAATCATATCAAATAATGATAGGATAATGATCCTAAGCACACTAGTAAATCCACCAAGAAATGGCTCAAAAAGAAGAAATGGAGGGTTATAGAATGGACTAGTCAAAGCCCGGATTTTAATCCCATTGAATTGTTGTGGGGGGATTTGAAACGGGCCGTACATGCCAGAAAATCCTCAAACATTTTGCAACTGAAATATTGCATGGAAAAGTGGTCAAAAATTCCAGCAAGACTGGTGGACAATTATGCAAAACTCCTACAAGAATTTATTTCTGCTAAAGGGGGCAATACTAGCTTCTGAGGCCAAGGGTGTACATACTTTTTCCGACATTATATTACATCTATTGATATTTCTGTTGAATTAATGATTGGAAAAGCAAAATTTCCTTGTGGATTTGCTCAAGTGTATCAACTTTATTAACAGGCACCGTGTCAAAGATAAAATGTTTGCTCAAAAAAGCCTTATTTTTTCACGACTCTATAAACGTGTACAACACATTAAGGATGAGTCCATATTCTTGAATATGCTCTTATTAAAAAGACATAAATATACACATCTAACATAAAAGATATTTAAATTCATATAGTATATTTCACATTTTCGAGTACTATTTGATAAGACTCTTTCATTAGGTTATAATGCTATATCTGTCTCATTGCTAACAGTAAATTAGCTAAGGAAAATGTCTAACTTTTGCCTTTGTGCCTTTACAAACTAAGACGCTTATTTCCACACATCATATGATGATTTATCTGTTACAGTTTGAAACTTTCACAGACTGTTAACCTTAAGATATCATAGTTTCATGGTGTGACAGTATGAATCAACCATTAATAAAAAAATAAAATAAAAAAAACCACACAAGTCGGTGGTGGAGAAAAAAAAAAAGAATAAAAAATTATTGCTTATAATTCTTTGTGCACATGTCGCTTTGGACTTCCTTTTATGTATAATCAAAACCCAAAGAGAACGAAAAGATGCTGTAACTCTTGTTCTTTCTTAGAAAGATATTCTTGAGAATGACTTTTCCAGAAAAACTAACACTGTTAGTATTTATCACATTGTCATTATAAAAAGGTTCAACAACCAGTAAATGAAAAAAAAAAATCCTTATTGATTTCGATAAAACAAAAAGTTTTCATTTGGTGTGCATGTTTAAAAGTAACACACTTCATGGTATTGTGATGCACCTCAATGGTGTAACTTATGGCATGCTCCTCTCTTTGAATGCCACCACCTGCTGCACTACACACATCGGCCAAGGTGATCTGGCTGTCGAGATTTATTTATTTATTTTAAACATCTTCATGTACCTCTCCTGGTATGACGACATCATTAGTTTCCACAATACGTGTATCATGAGAAGCAGGAGAAAGTTATGGGACACAGAAGAGGTCCACTGCTGTGCATAATAGCACAAAAATAAGATATATGCACTTGGATTCGGACAGCAGTGTGCCCAGTGTGAAAACTACTTAAAAAAAAAAAAAAAAAAAAAAAAAAAAAAAATGATTTGTCCGACCCTGAATATAAAAACCACATTAATATGGATGACATTTTCAAAGTGCTCGTTAAGCATCTTGTTATTTTTTTCCCTAAGGCTCGTTAACCCGCTGGATCTAACTCTGGGCGGCTTGAACATTCATTTCCACTTAAGATGGGATGAGAGAAAAAGCAAAACAATAAATGACATTGTATATATATAGTGGACGTTAAGAGATATATACATAGTACAGTTTGAATAGTCTATTAAAAAAAAAAAAAAAAAAATTGTTAGCAGACAGTTAAAGTCAGCGCTCTAGTATAACAAAATGTGCATGCTGTGGTGTAGTCACTTATTTGAAATACTGATTTTTCTCTCTGCAGCCCTTTTTTCTTCACATTGGTGTGTGTGTGCGCGTGTCTCTGCGCTCTATTTATCCGCCTGAGCTAAGAAACAGAGGGAAGAGCTGGAACTTGCCGGATCAAAGGATTTAAAGAATGGAATTTTGCTCAGGACTCGATCCAACTTGTCCTAAACCCTTCTTTTGCAGCAAGGTGTCCCAGGCCTCAGTGTCTCAAACAGCCCCGCCCAATATTATTATCGGCTGGATTATGGAAATTTATGTGATTCTGCTGTAATGTGCTGTAAACTGATTTTTAAAAGCAAAAACAAAACGTTTCCATAAAATATTAATACAAACCGCTGTCTAATGTTCACATGGCTGACACTTTCGCTGTGTCGAGCAGAAGAGCGTCGATCAAATTCTAATTATTATCACCTAAGATTAGTGTTAAATTAGTGTTAAATATGACACTTCATTGTAGACCTACCTAATCTTTCTGGTCAAAATACTTGTCCTTTTTTCTCTTTTGACCGAAAAAGCTGTTTTGACAATTTTCATACTTCAGTGATGTTAAATTAGTGTTGACCGATTTTCATGATTAATTTGGTTAATACAAATAATGTCGAGTAAATCTGGTGAGAAGTGTTTTGTTTTCACATGTTTAGATACATATTTACAATTTTAATAAAATTTACAAATATATGCATATGCAAAATTTTAAAGCAATACGAAGCAAAAACAGGTCTGCAGTTATATAGCACTTTTTTGACCTTAGCGGTTCAAAGCACTTTACACTGTGTCTCATTCACCCATTCACACATACACCAGTGGTAGCAGAGCTGCCATGCAAGGTGCTAGCCTGCCATCGGGAGCAACTTGGGGTTCAGTGTCTTGCCCAAGGACACTTCGGTATGTGGAGTCATGTGGGCCGGGAATCGAACCGCCAACCCTACGATTATTGGGCAACCCGCTCGACCACCTGAGCCAAAGCCGCCCCTGATAACCGCCTCCTACAGTCGGTGCTGTCCCCCAACAGCGCACTTAGTCAGCACTTCACCAAGTAACGAGCTTGTAACAAGGAAAGGTTTCGCTTCACGTTGGTATGGGTATTGATATAGGCTTGAATCACACGAACAAGTACATATAAAATATAATGCTGCATTAGACTTACGTCATAAGCGGTAATTCAGCTGTTGGAATTTTGTCATTTTCCAACTCGGCACATTTGAGAACCGAAGTGAAAAAACGGATACCTCCACGCTCGTCCTTTGAAAGTATCAAGTTAGCCAGCTAACTGTGATAAGTATAGTCAATGTTTAAGATTCAACAAGGGCAAAACTTATTTCAATATTTCAAGCTACTGTATTTACTGCTGATGCTGTGAGCAGCCATATTATGTTGATACAGATTTTCACTCTGTAAACGGGGACGGAACTCAGAGTTGTGAAAACCACCCCAAGCTGACGAGTTGGAACTTCAAACTGTCGTGTTTCTTTGGCTCGGACATGCTGGAATTTAGGAATAACAAGTTGCGACCTCGAGTCAAATGCAGAACTAGCTGAAACATTTTCTAGCACTGAAGAGCCCCAGGGGAATAAAATTACTGATGTGCTGGCATTTCATATTGCAAAAGATTTTACTACGTTAAGAAAGAAGGGTTTGTTGAAGCTGTGCAAAAAACAGTAACAGCACCATCTATAGCAAATAGTGAAAACAATGTTTCTTTTAAATAAAGGATATTAAAAGAAGTGCTTTTTGCAGTATTTGCTATAGAACAAAAAAATGAAAATCATAATTGAGCACAGAGCTAGAGGACGGGGGCGAGGCTTCCAGGACGTATCTGTTAATATCAGAGAGCTCAAAACAGCTGCATAAGTCATTCCAGATTCACATGTTGAGTGCCTCGTCTGCTGTTTTATTGGGGAGAAAAAGACTGCTTTTTTGGAGTACTTTTGGTTGATAACTCACACTAGTATTATGCTTCCTGAGTTCCAGCTCCAGACTGTGGGCAGAGTTCAGAGTAGACCATCCCAAGTTCTTGAGTAGGAATCTCAAGTTAAAGGGGGCATTTCCTTTAGTTTTTCTTGGTTGGAGGTCAGGAATTAATGCGGTGTTTGACTCGAGGTCGCAACTCGTAATTCCCAATCTCAATCCCCAAACAGGTTTTAACCCTGCTGCTTTGAAACTGACCTACATCATTTATGTGCAGGTTAACTTGCACTCATGAGATCTTATGTTAGCATCATAGCACCAGGGCTAGCATAGAATAAGAACACATGAGCCAATTACAATTAGACACTTTTTACAAACAAAAAAAAAAGTCCCAAACTGGAAAATATCACTGTATGATGTAGGACTTCAGAGTAAAGCACGTACCTCCAATGCTAAGGCAGTTTTGTCATATGCACAAGGGACTCGTTTCTGAATGGCTCTGGCCATGACAGGCCCATTCTGCATGGAAGGTAGCGGGTTGATGACGGCGCCGGGTGTGCCAGGAGGCAGGGGCGATGGTGTCTGAGGCTGAGCGTAGGCGTGTGCAGGCTCGGGGATGCCGTAGCTATTCGAGTTGCGTGACCCGTGGCCAATCGTCCCAGTGTGAGGCAACGGCCTAACTATCTTTTCTACGTAGGGGACGGGAATCATTCCAACACGGCCCTCCTTGCTCTTTGCGCTCCACCACTGCTCCTCAGGCTTGTCCAGAATGATCAAGATCTCGCCCTTCTTGAAAGGAAGATCCTCGGCGTCACTGCCAGTGAAGTCATAAAGAGTCCGCACGTACTCCAGATTCTCATCGCCGGGGCCACCGATGGGTTGAACAGGGCCGCCGGTTAGAGCCGTGCTGGGGTACCTGGTGAAAGAGACATTGTTCTTAGAAAAACTGAATTATGGTGCTTTAAGGACACATCTATTTTACCGCTACACTCCAAATTAAAAATAGTGCTGTATATAAAGATAAACCTGTCTTCTAAAGACCATGCATGATCCTGTCTTATGACCAAGAGAAGAAAAAAAAAAGAATAAGAAAGGGGGGGGGGTTGGGGGGCGCTGGGTTAAGCCAATTATGTGTCCATGCTATTTGTTTTTTTCATTTGCGGGTTAACAAACTGTTTACTGTTTTTATTTGGGAAGTAGACTATGAAGCTTTTTTAAAACTGTTGTCATGGTTAGTGAAGGAAACACAATTACAAATTCTCTGCATCATCGGTAGGAGAGTGCTGGGGGGGAATGCTGCTGATCTGGCCAGTCCAGTTTACATCAAGCATGCCATGGTCCTAATATTGTGTAGGTCCCCTTGTGCTGCCAAAACAGCTCTGACCCGTCAAGGCATGGACTCCACAAGACCTCTGAAGGTGTGCTGTGGTATCTGCTACCAAGACATTAGAGGCAGATCCTTTAAGTGCTGCAAGTTGCGAGGTGGAGCCTCCATGGACCGGACTCGTTTGTCCAACACATCCCTCAGACGCTCGATCAGATAGAGAGCTGGGGAATTTGGAGGCCAAGCAGCACCTTGAACTCTGTCATGTTCCTCAAACAATTCCTGAACAATTTTTGCAGTGTCACAGGGCGCATTATACTGCTGAAAGAAGCCACTGCCATTAGGGAATACCGTTGTCATAAAGGGATGTGCTTGGTCTGCAACAGTGTTTAGGTAGGTGGTACGTGTCAATGTAACATCCACATGAATGCCAGGATGCAAGGTTTCCCAGCAGAACATTGCACAGAGCTTTACATTGCCTCTGTGGACTTGCAGTCATCCCATAGTGCATCCTGGTGCCATCTCTTCCCCAGGTAAGTGATGCACATTCACCTGACCATCCACATGATGTAAAAGAAAACGTAATTCATCAGACCAGGCCTCCATTGTCCAGTTCTGATGCTCATGTGCCAATTGTAGGCTCTGTGGCTACACGGCAAGCTGAAATGCACTGTGTGTCCCGACACCTTTCTATCATACCCTGCATGAACTTTTTCAGCAATTTGTGCTACTGTAGCTCTTCTGTGGGATCAGACCAGACGTCTAGCCTTCGCTCCCCACGCGCATCAATAAGCCTTGGGCACCCATGACCCTGTTGCCGGTTCACCGGTTGTCCTTCCTTGGACCACTTTTGGTAGATACTAACCACTGGATACCAGGAACACCCCACAAGACCTGCCGTTTTGGAGATGCTCTGACCCGGTCATCTAGCCATCACAATTTGGCCCTTGTCAAAGTTGCTCAGATCCTTACGCTTTCCCATTGTTCCTGCTTCCAACACATCAGCATGAACCAACTGTTCACTTGCTGCCCAATACATCCCCCACTCCTTGACAGGTGCCATTTTAACAAGATAATCAAATGTTATCCACGTCACATCTCAGTGGTTTTAATTTCATGGCTGATCGGTGTATTTCGAGTTTCATTTAACGTTGTGGTATATCTGCAAAACGAGTTAGTTCCCATCATGTCTTACACAGGTATAAACATTCCATCATCAGTCATATATTTCCTCTCTCGAAATTATTAATAAAATAAATACATAAATAAGAAAAACCCACAACTTCTGTTACAGAGAAACCATAAAGCAGAATCGCCTCTGTATTTAAGACTTTCCAGTGATGGAAAACTTACATGTATAACTTTACCTCTGCCTGTAGGAAGCAATGACACTGTAGACTCCTTCCATAAATGTTAAATAAACCAATCCTTACAGAAATCATTGTAAACAATAATTACAACAACAACAACAAAAAAAAAAAAAAACAAGTTTTTTTTTAATCCATTCATTATTAGTCTTAGAGTATTTAGGGATTCTGCTTCTGAATGAGCTGTTACTATAGAAATAAAAAAGAAAAAAACATTAACAAGTGTATTAATATAAAATATATTGTGATTTGCAGCTGCACTACTGCGAGAGCTGCTGTTGTAGCTCTGTTGTATTGATGGCCAGACTGGTTAGAGCTGACAGGAAGGCTATGGTAACACTCTTTTGAACTGTGGTGAGCAGAAAAGCATCTAAGAATGCTCAAGAGGTCGAAACTTCAGACAAGGAGGGGGGAGGAGGGGTATATTTCTATACACTACACAGCATGTCCCACAATCAGTTTTATATATATTTTTATATATATTTTTTTTTTTAAAAATCTAATCTTGTACTGCCAAGAACATGTTTATCATTATATTGATATTACATTGTCATATTACCAAAACAGCGTATCGTGACCATTTATCACCATGTGACATTGTATTCATGACAATATTGATGTAATATACAATCATATTGCGACATAATTTATTACGAGATTAATACTATCTTGCCCACTAGCGTCTAATAACATTATTTATCACGATATTGATATTATATGGTGATAATGCCCAGCTCCAGGTTAAGGGGATGTGTTTGGGGTTCTTACCTGGTGGCAGGTTCTATCAGTGTGGTCGTGTCCAGGTAGTGGATCTTATAGAACTCCAAAAGCGCGGGCAGGTGATCAAACTCCTGGTCGCCGATTTTGAACCTCTTGGTGGGTAATGAGTTAATGATGTAGTGGGACACTTTGGAGTTTTCGGACACGGACAGCACGTAGTCCCCGGGACAAGTGGACGAGTCGCGGACCAGAAACATGCCGTGTCTCTGTCCCTGTAACCGGTTTTGGGTCTCCTGCCGAGACAGAGCGCCGAAATACCAACTGTTACGGTCCGCTGAATCGAATCGCGCCGACGACATGACTGCACTCAAATAAATATGCTCCAACTGAACTATATATATTATATTAATGTGCAATAAATTAAAATCAAGCTACGTTTTATTTCGATTTCTTTGCGACTCCGATCTTAAAGCTGAACCGCAACCTGACGTTTCACAGACAGGCTGCGACGAACCAACTTTGTTGCATTGCTACCGTTGCCCCCTTTTTTTCTACACAGAAGATGCAACAGATAAACGTCTCACAACAGTTCTTTCTTTCCTTTCAATTGAATAAATCACTTGGTTAAACGTCACACAAATCGAGAATCCTCCATTCAAGTTCCGCTTTTCCGTTCCTTCTTCCGCGAAGTAATGTTAAAAGCAGCCAGCTAACCTAGTCCAGTTTACGAAACAATATAGCACGTTAGCCAGCTAGCCACCTCACCACAGAGAAAAGGTCGCCATAATACGCTCACAAACGCGTCTACATCACTACGCGGACTCGCACAAGGCAGTCGCGTCCATTAAAGCCCATGCAAATATTTCACAAGTTTTTCTCTCTGCGTGTGATCCAACCAGCTAGCTGGCTACCTTCGCCTCCTAGTCCGACAGACTTCAGTAACAAAAAATGGCGGCCCTGCAACACGTCTATCTTCACAACGAAATTAATGCACGAGCCTTAAAGAAAAAAAAAAAGTCCCAAAACGTTCAACCTCAAAGGTGTCTCCACATCGCTACACAACACTTTATCGTCCGATAAAGGGGTCTGAATGTAGTTTACTCGGATAAAATAGTATTTTCCTACAGTGGTGATATTTACGCGACTTCGCAGCTCGTCAACCAGCTAGCTGGTGTAAAGCTGGAGAAAAATGGCGGCTAGAGGGCGGGGCCGGGGCTGGTCGCGCGCGCCTTCTCTGTGGTAGTAATGTGCAAATGAATTTTTTTTTTTTTTTTTTTTTTTTTTTTTTAGTGATTTGAGCCGTTTAGCGGAGTACAGCCATTTACTTCTTTACTCACAGATCCGTATTTTTCATATTTATTATTTATTATATTTATTATTTATTTATTTCACAGCATTCATTTCAGTACATTCAAATAATTACAATATTTATTACAAAAGGGGCCGAGTTGGACTCAAGTCCGAGTCCTTAATGGCCGAGTCAGAGTCGAGTCAGTTCAGAAAGTAATTAAATTTAAAAATGATTTGAAAATTGCAATTGTAAACTCAACACTGAGCTGTTAAATTAATATTTTAACCTTCACAAACAAAAGGCAACATAAATGTAACAAAAAATACCACTATTACATCTTGGCATTGCCATTTAATATTTTTTCATTTTTTCATTTCATCAGCACCTCAAAATGTTTCCTATCAAAAAATGGTTTCAAAGAAAAAAAGGGATATTGAAGTATATGTAGAACTTTTATTATATTACAAGTGTATGAAAATACAAATTGACCTGTTTTGTTATTGTATCACACTATATTGTCCTCCAGTTCGAGTTGACATTACAATTATTTGATGCATCTCCCCCACAGTTATATAGGCTGAGAGAGAGGACAGAGTGGATTTACATTTAGCAGCATGTCATAACAATGACATACTCTGCTCTGTTACTGCTTTTAATCCATCTATGAATGAAAACAAACTAATTTCTGAACACAGCTCTGTTCTTGTAAATTTTTTCCATTTTAATTCCTAAAATAAAAAAAAATCCCTATCAGCAGGGTTTATGATATTTACTAACATTAAGAGGTACATTTCACATTTTACGTGAAATTCAAGGCTGGATGTTCAGGGGTGGGTGAAATGATTACATTCTTATTTCACAATAACGAAACATTTTCTCAGGTAGATCTATCAGTGGTATTCAAGGAAGAAATACTATGGAAATTGAATAAAGCAAATAAATGTAAAATAAAATATACTTCAATGTATGACATATACAAGGATTCTTATTAAATTTACTGAAGTTATTCAGTCAGAGGAGTAAGTGAGTGATTTTCTCTTTTGTTGTTTGATTAACATTAATGACACAGACTTTATTAGGTTTATTATACTGCTGTCACATTAAGACCTAATGCACAGGTCCAATATACTGTATTGACACACCTCAGATTTTTTTTTTTGTATTTGCATGAATACTCATCCAGACCTGAATTTTGACATGATGTGTATGTTTTTGACCGTCCAAGCGTAATAAGCCACTAAGGGAGAACTCACACGATGAGGGGGCTTTCTGTGCACGTGTTTCAAGTGTGTGTGCACACACACTATTTATTTGTGTCTAAGGTTCTAGGTGTTGTAAATATAACATTAAACTACAGCGACAGGATGGCATGGTGGCTTAGTGGTTGGGAGTTCGAATCCCGCCTCTGTCCTGTGTGCATGCTTCAGGGGTTTCGTCTAGGTACTCTGGTTTCCTCCCCCAGTCCAAAGACATGCGTTGTAAGCTGATTGGCATCTCTAAATTATTGTAGTGCCCTGAGATGGGTTGGCCCACCTTGTCCAGGGTGTCACCGCCTTGTGCCCTGAGTTCCCTGGGATAAGCTCTCAAGGACCCTGTGTAGGATAAGCGAAACAGAAAATTAATGAATGGATGAATGGACATAGCAACATTGCACTTCACATCCTTCAGCGTGCTTCTGTGTTGGTTTGTTATGTGTATAATGCAGATTACTGGAAGGAGATGTTGGAGTGCTTTTGGGAAATTTTGCTCATATGATGAACAATATATATGAAAAATAACTTGTTAGTACCTTGGATACATTTTCTTAATTAAAAACAGTATGTAATTCAGACTGTAATTTTCTCAGAGGAAGACAATGAAAAACACTGACATGGCTGATACGGATGGAAATAAAAGAGTACCACCTGTAAAATAGGATATTACCCCAGGACCCCATGTAAATTAAATCCCGTCCGGATATTGCTTCAGGTCAGCTCTGATCTACAGACATACGGTAGGTGTCCTGAGAGATTGCCTGTACAGAGTGTACTTTACGTTTTTATAAAAATGCGCATATATTTTATTATTGGTAACATTTTTTTTTTACTGTGTTACAGAAATATTTTGGACGTGGATGAAAAAAGAACACTCGGGAGCCAGGGGTCGATGAAATTAACGTTTTTGAGGCTTGGTCCACAGACCATACAATTTCTCTGTACTTTTTCCCACCTACACTGATATGGTTACACACATTAACCACTTTTAAAACCATTTACAACACTTAATGACGGGAATCAAGAAACAGTAAATATCCATAAAAACGTTTAACTTATTACATAGAAATGTAGCGGTCATTTCATTTGCTAAAGAAAAATGGATAGATAGAAAGAACTTCAATTGATTATGTTGTCTTGAGAAAACCAACATTCAATTCTTTTTAAGCTCAGTGTTATTATTTATTATTATTATTATTATTATTATTATTATTATTATTACATCCATAGCCACAAGTTCATGCTAACTTCCGGTTTATAGTTTTTTTTTTTTTTTTTTTTGGTGATGAAATTTCCGGCTCTGTTTAATGAGTCAGATTATTTGGCTCAATTCACTAATAAGAACCGATTCATTCAGCTTCCAAAAGTCTCATTGGCCTTCCCCCACCCCCGGTTACGATACCAGCGATTTTTCTTTGCCAGAAATTGTTTTAGTTTAAACTTCTAGTTAACAAATGAACATTACTTTGTGTTGCATGATTGTCTCATTTTTTATAGCAAATCTATTTAAATACCATAATACATTGTTGTGCCCTGTTGTGTCTGAACTTCATTACGGAGATTCTTATCAATTTATCGGCTCTCAACGTTGACCTAAAAGAATCGACTCAAAAAGCTGATTCATTCGCAAACTAATTCAGGTTTAGCGCTAACTGTTAGGAGGTTTACAATGTCGGGAATGGAGGTTCCGGGACCTGATAATGACTGGAGGAGTCAAGGATTCCGACAGAAAGTAGTCACACAAATGTAAGTCCTTTAAAATAAAACGAATTAAATTGTTCAGGGGGTTAAACTAATTTAAGAACGTATACAAGATTCGTCTGGTCAGCGCTAGCTAATCATCTGCTAGCAAACTTAGCATTAAACTTAATATCTTTTGAGCTAAATATAACCAGTCTGCTGACAACACTGATAATAACATGCAACACAACTTGTTTTTTTAAACACATTAGCACGAATGCAGAAGTTTAAAACTGACAAATGGGGAATATTACTTTTCTACCTGCGTTAGCCAGTGTTTGCTAATATCGCATAGCTGTTTTCATACACACGACCAGAAACTGAAAATGGCTGCAATAATGGAATTTGATAAATTTACCTAACAGCTAAACAGAACCATTTTCAACGAAATCTATATCTTAGTTAGGGAAAACGCTCATGTATATGTACATAGAACTCATAAATGCGTTTTTGTTGAGAATTTCCGCATCTTTCCAGTGAGTCGGATCATTTGGTTGAGCTCCAATAATGGTAGACTCTTTCGCTTCTCAAACGGCTCGGATGTTGAAAAGCGATTTCCAAGGAAGTATTTAAGCAGGTACTGAACATGAATGAACAAGTGAATGTCTGTCATTCTTTCATGGATTGACTGACCAACAACATCTACGAAGAAGGAAGGGAATGAAAAGGGGGAGAAAAAAGGGTACATGTAAACGAGTCGGTTCATCATCGTTCACCTTAAAGAGCCGTTCAAAGAGTCGACTCGTTCGCGGATGACATTTAACTAGATTAGCGTTAGTTTAAAGGTGCATAAGGAAAGATTAATCAAAATCTCAAAGTTGTTTCTAGCAGTTTGTTAGCTCTAACAGGGGCTGTTAAAACATCACTTTCAAGCAATGGCGTACGTTGTGTGTTAATTAAGCATATTGCCTTCCTTCTTTAAGATATAGATAGTAAAAGTACCTAAAATTTGAGTGAAGATAACATATTACCTCACAAGTAAATAAATACCTAGTTAGCATTATGCTGATGTTGTTTGATAGAAGCCCAGAATACATTGAGCGTTGATTTGCTAACAGCAAATCAGTTTACAAAATGTTTTGTAGACAACCTTTGTTGCTATATATTAAACTGTGGTCCTGTAGCTGTGCTGGGGAAAATATTAAAATATATTGAAAGATACACCGGTTCTTGAAAGTTTGTGCAAAAATAAGTCATATCTGCATAAAATATGACTTAAAACATCATAAGATTTTCAAACAAGTCCTAAAAGTAGATAGAGATGCAAATTAAACAAATGAGACAAATATATTATACTTGCTCATTTATTTATTGAGGAAAATGACCCAATATTACATATCTGAGTGGCAAAAGTAGCCTATGTGAACCTCTACGATTAGCAGTTTAATTTGAAGGTGAAATTACTCAGGTGTTTATAATCAGTAGGATGACTATCAGGTGTGATTGACCGATCTGTTTTATTTAATCCTTTTATTTAATTATGTTTGGGGGGGGCATAAGACAAGCCATAAGAGGAAATATTTGCAGACAAATCAAAGTCAAAGGATTTCAAAGCGAAAAAGAGAGATTAACTAGTATTGCAGACATCTCAAGTGTAGAAATTTGGTCAAATTGACCCATAACATAATAGGAGGGTTAAAGAACAGGGATCTATCAACAGTTAAATCCGTAAAAAACTTTGTTCATTCATTAAGGTGCTCTGCAAAAACACTTCGCCTAAGCCTTTCTATAGTAGGGGAACCCCTGTGTTTGACAGATATAAGCCAATATTCCATTAATTTGCTCACATTTATAGATGTTGAACATTCGTGGGGCAGTGCTTTCACTGCCTCAGTTATGCTGTATTTGATTTAACTTGCCCTGGGAAGTCGGAGCTTGGATTGATGTTATTTATTTAAGTTGGTAGCTAACTGGGATCAGTGATGTATATTTTCCTTCTCAAAACAGCAAACTGTATAATCAGTGTTGTAGATATAACAAGCGAATGTGTCTGTATGTTTAACTTAAGCAAATACTAGTATATGCAGTGTAGCTCATTTAAAGGTAATAGTGCTGCTTTGTTTACTGCTGATGCTGTGCGCAGCCATGTTGATTTTATGTCACTTTCTGAACTTGGAGTTGAGGGGGTATTTTCTTCGTTGTTTTTCTTTTTTCTTTTTTTCTTGTCGAAGGTTAGTAATTGAGTTATGACTGTTGTTCAATGCAACATTAGCGCTGAGTGATTTTGAACACCTGGTGGTCAAAAATGGGAACTGCAGCAAGCGCTAATAGAGGCCTATTTAGGCAGGAATCCTGTTGCTGCATGTTTGGGATAGGAACAGGAGACAGGACAGTTAATGACAGGGTTGTTACTCACAGTTTTTATACCAAATTGGGCTAGGTTTAAAAAAAATACTCATTAATCTTGATATATAGCAAATAATCCAAAATTTATCTAAACGAAATTTTCCCCAAACAAAGCCAAAGTATACATTCACTTAGAGCTGCAATAACTAATCGATAATCGATTATGAAAATCGTTGTCAAGGAATCTCATTATCGATTAGTTGGTCTGTGCGTGGCACGGGGGAGATTTACTCATTACGTTGCTTCTGTACTGAAAACACGCTTCGGAGAGTAAATACTAAAGTTGTGTCCCAATTGAAGTACTGTACAATTACACTATGCACTCTGCACTACCGTCTAGTGTGTGGATTTTCGAATGGTAATATCATCTAAAATGGAACACTAGTGTTTGTTTGTTTTTTTACTAACCGGAAGTATATGCCGCTTCCTACATGACGTCACACGCACGTAATGCGATGGCGCTAGCTTTAGCCTAATACCCAGAATCACCGTACATGACTTTCTTTTCTCTCAATGACCATCAGACGGAGGCGAAATCGTCAAGT
>JANDJT010000081.1:19394584-19427290 GCA_024331685.1 Stegophilus panzeri | reverse complement strand
ACACACACACACACACACACACACACATACACACACACACATACACACACACACACACACACACACACACACACACAGGTAACAAAGGTAAATTTTTACATTTACATTTTACATTTACAGTTGTACAATGTTTGAGTTCCCCAATCAGGGATTTCTTTGGTTGAAAATGCCATATTTCCATTTGAATGCCGAATTAGCATACTTTAAAGACAAACGCAGAAATGGGGCTCCCGAATGGTGCAACAGAAAACCTTCACTCTATCCATACGGAGATTGTGAGTTCAAATCCCAGAGATGCCACAGGATGCCTCATGGCAAAACATCTTTACAAAATGTTTCTGGTGATTTTTATTATGATTTGAATTAGTATCTTGTTGCAGGAAACAACAAGAAATTGTATATCTCCATTCAAAAGCCATAGGAGGTGTAAACTTTTGCCCTGAACGGAAAGGATGTCATCATTATTTATTTAGGCACACAAGGTGTTTGTACTTCTGTCAATCACTGTCATCAAACAATCATTTCTTTGTATTTGAAAATGAATGTGTCTTCTAAAGCCTCAGGGTCTCTGTCTCTGCAGGCTGTGAAGTGGCTCCTGATGTGAACATAGCAGGACAGAAGTTCTGTATCAGACTCCTCATCCCAGTGCCAGAGGGCATGACGGAGGTGTATCTGCGATGTGAGAATGTAAGTGATCATACTGACTACAGCGAGATGCTGTGGGAATCATCTTCATACAGCAACTCAAAAAACACACATCATGCAGTGACAGTTTATAGAGTCATGTTTTATTTGACAGGCTCTAAGCAATTTTTTTTTTTACAAGCAACATGTGTCTAATCGTTAAAGCCCTTCTTGTTTCACCAGGAGTGTTCAATCAGTTTCTGGGTTCTGTGCAAATGTAGGTGCTGCCAGCCCCCTGCTCATCTCTTAAAACGTTCACAAATACTTACGTCAAGATTATAAAGAAAAAAATGGCCCTGGGTCATTCTACTGTTCCATACTATTCTTACAGTGTCCTCTGTCCCTGCAGGAGAAGCAGTACTCTGAGTGGATGGCGGCCTGTAAGCTGGGGTCTAAAGGTCTGACCTTGCTGGACCCTTCTTATCAGAGTGAAGTGAAAAATATCCAGTCCTTCTTGGCCATGCAGCGCTCCAGTTCATCTGGTCCAACTGTACAGACTGATGATGTCATTAACACACAGAGCCTTGTCTCACCTCGCTACAACAAAAAATACAAGGCCAAACAGGTACAGGGCAAAATATCTAGAATTAATTAATAATTAGTTAAAAAATAGGTACTTGTCTATGGACAATACATTGCAATGGACATGGCATTTCATAGTTGTATACTGAGTTTCTATAAGAGTTATGTCTGTATGGTTAACAGAAAACACTGTTAATAAAACAGCACAAAAATAAAATTAAATCATTGTTAATTTATTTTATTTGGATATCTCTTATACAATTTTATTTAAGAATAATGTCGGACAGCATCTCCCAGTAGCATGACTAGGTGGATGGGCTACTCTGAATGACCCCTATGTGTGAATCAGTATGTGTTTGTTTGAGTGTGTGTGATGGTGTCAAATGTGTATTCCTACCTAATGCATTCGTCCTATGTAAAAATGTAAAAAAAATATGAAATGTAAAAAACCCCCCCAACAACGATCATATAAAGCACACTTTCAGCTATACCACTCACAAAATGTAGAAAACTCAAATTGTAAAAATGGTCAATTATTTTATTTTTAATTAATAATATTTTTCTCTCATAACTCATACTTCTGTTTATCTGTATAAAGTTCATATTAGGATGTGAATTTGAATCTAAATACAAAACAGAATTCAAGTATGTTTTATATTTTCTCATTTTCATTCTTTTTATGTCAGTAAAAGTATCATTTATAATTTTTTTAAATGTAAAATAATACTGTTATTCTGAATGACAGTACAAACCCTCTTTGACAAATACGCTAACACAATGATTCCCTGCCCTCTGCTTGTATTTACAGTTAACCCCACGGATCCTGGAGGCTTATCAGAACGTGGCTCAGCTCTCCCTTACAGCAGCCATTTTGAAGTTCCTCCAGATCTGGCAGTCCCTGCCTGACTTTGGCATTTCCTATTTTGTGGTCAGGTAAGAAGACATTCAGTATTACTGCTTCAAAGGCCGTATATAGCCGAGAGTCTGATTTATGGCAGTACAATTTTTTATTTTATTTTCAGATTTAAGGGTAGTCGTAAAGACGAGGTCCTGGGCATTGCAAACAATCGTCTGATCCGTATCGACCTGGGAGTGGGAGACGTAGTGAAGACCTGGCGTTACAACAACATGAGGCAGTGGAACGTCAACTGGGACATACGACAGGTTGGTCATGAACAATGTTCAGTTTATCAGTCCATTTTTATCATCTACTCAATTACACTTTCATAATGATATGTTTGAATCGGCATCTTAACATTTTCAACCATGTTGCAATTGTATTGACTTTCTTTTTGGGATGTTTCTCTCAACCAGGTGGCCATTGAGTTTGATGGCAACATCAACATAGCCTTCAGCTGTGTGACTGCAGACTGTAAGATAGTGCACGAGTACATTGGGGGCTACATCTTCATGTCAACACGTGCAAGAGAGAAGAGTGACACACTGAATGAGGAGCTTTTCCACAAACTCACTGGGGGCCATGAAGCTCTTTAATCGGCACTGATGCCCTGACAGCAGGACCACAGATCATTTTGTAGTTCGTTTCTGTATATCAAGCCAAAAAAACATGACTTGTTTTCACATGCTTTCATTTAAAAAAAAAAATAATAATAATAATTTTAGATGATATTAGGTTCATCTGGCTACCATGAAAAGCTGCTACAGCTTGATGATGAGGTGAAAAACCTTACTGAAGAGCTGCAGTACAGTTATTCCAGATGTGTGAATGTGGCTTATTAACGATCTTTACTGATTCCGGTTTCACAGCCACATTTATAACCACATAGCATTCTGTTTGAATGGACTTGCAGAAATATTCATTAATTTGTCCTTATACGTATTTCACTGACTGACAGATTTACAGATGTGTGGCGTATAAAGACCCTATAGTCCCTATTGAAGCATAGTTAAATGTAACTACAGAATAGATGTATTTAAATAAAGTAAAACATATGAACATTTGTATAAATAATTTAAGAAATCATCTGCACTATACATTCTCAACACTCTACCATGTCCCCTGAAAGTCATCATATTTTATTCAGTTGACAGTTGAGGAAACCACAGGCTATCATACCCAGCACAAGAAGTGTGACAGTGACCAGTTGTTTATCAATTTTTTTTTTTTTTTTCACAAAATAACTTCCTTATCTTATACATCATGCAGGCTTCAGTTCACCAGACCACAAGAAGTTCCTGTCTCTTTTCAGATAGTCTCTGTGACATGCAGCTCAGTTAGACCGAGCTTCCATCACGTTACATTTGTATACAATGTCTCAAAGGGTAAAATACAGGCTCTATAAGAAACTTAAGATACACGGGTTTCCCAGTCCATTTCAATGCTGCCAGTTACCATTTACAGACATTCATGGTTTTGCTGAAGAGCAGTGTGTTTTCTGCTTACAGTGAAAAATCCATCAAGACATCTTTTTCCATTGTCTATTCCAGATCCAGATCGCATACTGTAATTAAAAAGACATACATTAAAGTTAGAGGACTGTTTTTCCCTGCTTCTGGAAAAGGTGGGAAAAAAATGAACACACTCAATCAGTTTTCAGTAATCACAGACATGAGGATGACTCAGTTCATTCAGCTTCTCCAAATCTAAACTTAAAACCCAGAGGTCCTGACCACAATAACGTATTTACTGAAGAATGAATGGAGAACAAAACATTTACTAATGTATGAGTAAATGTGGTAAACATATCAACATGCTCCCACGTAAATTTCTATAGTGAGTGACACCTCTAACTGGCTTCTTCAGTTTACATTATTATCTAACTGCTGAGCGGCTAATCCTTCCACCACAATGGTTCCACTATGAAGTGGAACCTCGACATGAAAAGAAGATTATTATCTAACAACTAGAGCTTGAATGTTTTTGGGAGGTGAGAGGAAACTGGAGATCTGGGGAAAAACTCCATGGACACAGAGAACCCAAGCTTAGGATCAAACCAGGGACCCCGGAGCTGTGAGGCAGCATTGCAACACCATGCCACCCAAATGAATTAACAGTACTTTGGAATTTTATACACTTATGAGGTGGTATTGTTTTGGCTCATGCCTACTAGGATGCTAAATTAGGAAAACATGGGTTTTTTCAAACCCTCAAATGTAGAAGGGGTTGAGCCGTTTGAGAAACTCACATGAAGGTTTCAGTCTTTGTGCACGCGAGAAATATTGAGGACCCAACACTCCGTCAGCGTCACCTGGCGTCAACAGCACTTTATTTTCTGACCAGTAAAATTCAATTTTGTCTAAGAAAAAGGAAAAACAAATATTAATCCTAAGAGGCAAACTAAGAGGATGAAAATGCATCTGCTTTTCTGCCTACCTGCTAGAGCTTTGTGGACATTGATGTACACAGCAAGATCACAATTATGTCTCATCCCTGATGAAAGAAAAGATGAATAATTTTTTTTTTCATAAAACATTAATTATCTTACTCTATATGTGTACAGATTATTACATGTGTAGTCTGTTATTTAGCTGCAGAACCTCTCCACAGAAAGCTTCAAGTATACATCACAGTCACCATTTCTTATTGCCTACACAGAACCTCATTCTTCTTTTCCACATCTTTTAGAAGAGTGTTTCCCCACCCTGAACCTGCAGTTCCCCTGCTCTAGACATATTGTTTTATCCTCTCTAACACCCAAATCGGCATGAAGAGCTTGGTAATTAGCTAATTAGATGGAAGGAACACAATGCAAACCAGGGGTTCTCCGGGATCAGGATTGAGAACTATTACTAGAGAACATGTCACATTTTCTGATTTATTCATGTAAAAAAATTTCAGAGCAAAGGAATATTTCTGAGAAAAAAAGGTGCAAGTTACACAATTTGTACCTCTTACCCAAAATGTACTCAATCAGCCAAGATGTGTGCTATCCAAAATTTGTTTTGTTAGGTGCTGGAGTTACAAATCTAATGTAGCTAATACCTTCCCAATACATCATACTGTGAGCTAGACCACAAACAAATCTGTATGACTTTATTGGAGAATATTAGATGTGATTAGAGGCAGATATTTACAAAAAAGTCTTTGGGTGAGACAGACATAACTCCAATGGAACCCTAAAGAAACAAACCTTGGACACCAAACAAATCTTGTCTGATTTGCATATGAGATAAATGCAAAAACAGTCAATTCTCTCTGGGACTCGCACCACTGATAACTTGGCCTTCTCCGGGCAGCCCAGGTGCCAGGTGGATGTGTGTTCTGTCCATCCTGCACAGGCCCCGGCTACGGATTGATGGCCAATGCTTCATGTAGGACCCATGAACGGCCTCCAGTGGACAGTCTGGAGCATCCAGAACCACTGCTGTCAATTCTAGGTCTTGGACCTGAACACACACAACTGACTCAAACCATGGCAGGATCAGAATATAAAACAAGTATACAAAACAAGTGGAAAAACCTTTGTGGAATATTAAGCAAAGTCAAGCCAAGCAATTACAATGTGCTAGCTGATGAAGTGGTTTATGCAAAGTAAGTGTTATTATATAGTGGTAAGCTTTATTATGGCTGCACTTACCCCATATCTATTAAAGGAGAGCTGTTGACCCCACTGACCTGTACAGTATGTCCTTGATTGGCTCGGATCTGTAGGCGTCCATTCTCAGGATGGACTTGCAGTTTAAAGCGCTGCTTGTCATTCATGGCCACCACTCTCTCTACATCCTGTGGTGAAAATGAGCTGAACTGTCCATGACTCAGAAGTTCATCCACAAATATAAAGCCGTCTGGATTCAAGAACAAGGAAGAAATCAATAGAATCGGCCAGGGGTTCTCAGACTTTTTGCAGTCTGGGACCCCTTTAACTGTAAATATATAAATTCCACATAAACTCCCTCAGTAGTTTTATTTTACTATGCTCATTATTTAAATTTGTCAATAGTTTGGCTATTTATTAGCACCATAGAGCATTTTCCCTGACCTTTACACCGAGCAATTTTGGTCAATTCAGTGACTAGTCAAACAGGCCAACAGCCATTAGGACCAATAATAAACATATTTTATACTTGCGGGTTACCACTGTAACAAAGTACTGTAACATTTATTTATTTATTTTTAAATCACAGACTCCTGGGATCCCTGGACCCCAGTTTGAGAACCACTACAATAAGCTGTAGGATTTTAAAGGATATCAAAGAATAAGGGGAGACAGACTCCCTCTCTCTCTCTCTCTCTCTCTCTCTCTCTCTCTCACACACACACACACACACACACCTGAGCCCATATTAAGCCCCAGTTTAGCAGCACCATGTCTCAGGGCATAAGACAGGGATCTGGACAGACGCACATTTCTGCTCTAGAAACATTAAGGAGAAACATTAAGAAGACGGAGTCAGTACAGACACCAAATAAGGAAGTAGATTAAGCAAGTAGGCTACACAAAGTAACCATAAATAGTAAACACTGAGTGTTAGTATTTATATCTATAGGTGTTAACACACCTCATCTTGGTTTACTCTCCACCCTCCTCCTCTTCCTCTTCTTCCTTTACCGCGATGCTGCCCCTCCATTTAAACGTCACTAAAACTCTAGAGACATAAACACCCAAGTGAGTCGACACAGACTTGTTTCTACAAAGAACCTAAACGGCGACGTACGTCATCCGCCTGTCCAGTAGATGGCAGGAGTGAGTTCATGGAGCGTTTGGAAAAATACGGATTGCAGGAAAAATCTAGTGATGGGAATTTTAGCTTGCTTGTTTGCTTGCTTGATTTATTTATTTATTTGAATTATTTTTATATAAATAAAATACAACAGACATAGTCTAATGACATTCAGAACTACAATAATACAAAAATCAAAATAAAAAACAAAAAACAACCACATATAGCCTGGGGGAGGAGGGCTACATTTATGTATATTATATTTAGCAAACATATCAACTGAAATTAATTTAAATTAATAATATGTTATCTTTGTTTTGTTTGAGCGGGCATTAGTAAGACCAAATAAAACATTTCTAAACAAAAAGAAAAAGAGGGATCAATATTATCAATTATAAATCTAGCCAAATCTTTCCAAAGTTTCCTTACATGATTACAAAGCCAAAATAAATGAAATAATGTCTCAGCAGATGCACATCCCCCCTGCCCCAATCTCCAGAACCGATCCTTATGAGCGACTCATTGCCAGTTTCTTTTTCTTTCCAAAACCAGTCAAAGTTTTTGCTTTTCCCTTTTAAGCCGTTTAAACTGTTCATTGAAATCTCTTGATTATCTATTACTATTACTGTTAATGCTTAATGTTTAGTAGCCAGCTTTTAATAAATGTTAAAAGAGCAAGGTGCTACATTCAATTTACACATTTTGATAAGTGTTATTAATATTATTGTTGTTATTATTGTAATTATTATAATTAATATTATTATATGGAATATGTTTTTTGGCCTTTATTTGCCTTTTGGCTTTGTTTCTCAGACGTATGACTAAGACCAGAGAGGGTGGATTAGAACGATTTATTTATTTATTTGACCCAAGACAACAGTAAATAGTGCAATATGCAGTATGTACACGGTGGACAGTGACTTAACACACGTTTATTTATTAGTATGTTGGTCAGTGGCGCCATCTAGCGTACCAAAATGGAAACACACTGCAGATATGAATTAACTGTGCAACGCAACAACAAAAACATTTAACAATATAATTTTTCGCTGTATTGCGTAAAATATTGCGTAAAAATATTGTGTGAAAGCAAGGAGTGGGAAGTGCTGGGATATCGATAGAGAAACAAGACAGACAATACTGTCACAATGTTGTAACTTAGAAATAATCTGATTTATTACTAAGCAATTATATCAATGTCGTTATATAGCCTATTTACAATAACTAATTACTAAATCCGAAATGATCTCTTTAATATATTTGTACATTACATTGGGAATGAAATAAGGGCTTTAGTATATTTGTGTATTCTGTTCAATATGGAACAAGCCAACAATCGGTGTTTTATATGGATAGGGTAACTAAAAACCTAAATAAAATCTATTTAGCCTGTAAGTAAGAAATTAAATGGTACATCCCTTAATCCAGGTCTAATAAACTAATGGGTGTGCATCAACATGAAATCAAAATGAAATTTAGCAAATAACTGAAAAATATCAACAGAAACCTCTAAGATTAGTTGAAACTTAAATGTAACTGTTCATCACCACATGAGAGGATAACCCTAACATTATTTGAATTTAATAAGAATAAAAGTAATATGGGTTTGTGATAATACCGTAAAGAAATGGTTATTTTGTTTTATTCTCTTATTTTGGGAGAAAATGTATAAGTGTATATAGGGAGCTTGGGGGTCAATAAAAAGGGGCATTTAGCATTATATTTCTGTTGACTATGCTTATTTTAATTAATTGAGAAAGCCCATATGCTCTACATAATAATAATAATAATAATAATAATAATAATAATAAACAACTATTTACAAAGTTATACGGTTGATGCAGTTCTCTGACCGGTGCACATCTTCACCGTCACCTGAGGATATTAACTGAAAACATTAACTGAATTTATTTTCTCCTATATTTGCCGTTCCTTATGACCATGTTTATACATGATGAATGAATAGAGTGGCGCAGGGATGAAGTCATTTTGAATGCCAAAACCCGGAAACGAGTTAGCATTTTAGCCCTTCCGGTTCCGTGGTCCCGAAGTCAATGGGTTTTTTTAATGGGATTTTGGTTAAAAACCTGAAATAAGGTTTGCGGTGAATGTTGTCCCCCTATCTATATAGAGGAGAAATAAGTCACAAGCATGACGGTTGGTGTTACTTCCATTAGAGCTTTACTCGAATGAATTGTCAAAAATACAACAATATACACATAACAAACAGTTGTACAAAACATTAAACGTAAAGTGCATTAAGACATTATTTAAATAAAAGTACAAAATACGCCTTTTATGTCCACATGTCCAAATTACGGCTAAACACAAGCTAGCGCTGTTCTGGTTTTAAGTACAAGGCACACGACAAAACTTACTTATATCTACTCAAAAACAAAATATAAGTACATCTCAATATGTCAGCAAGTTAACACGGATAAAACAGTTGAATTAAACATGCACAACATACCTATATAGAGGAGAAATAAGTCACAAACCTAACTGTTGGTGTTACTTCCACGAGCGCTTTACTCGAATGAAAGAATACGCACTTCCTCCAGGTATGTGGGCGGAGACCAAAGCAATCGTTCCCAGAGTGCAGGATTCAGACCATCCTAATAGATGACTGATCAGCATTATACTTACTTGATTTATCAATGTATTAACACATGAAAATGGAAAAACAGTGAAAAATAAACACTCTTTTAACTCTCTCTCTCTCTCTCTCTTTTTTTTTTTTTTTTTTAAACATTTGACTATTTAACTTAACCCTTTTTAACCATTACTGATCATGAATTTGAATCTGCTATACCTTGTTACAGCATAGAGCATATCACATTTCAACTTGTCACATGAACACAAGTTTAAAATATATTCACGTTTTATAAAATCAATCATATAAAATCATACAGGGGTATTACTGGTATATTTTACGTCGTAGAAAAAATATACCAGTAATACCCCTGTATGATTTTTAAAGCTTTTATGTGTATTGAAAAAGGTGGTTGCTAAAAAGTTGCTAAACGGGACTACAGACGTTGTCGGGGACATTAAACGTCATCACGCTGAACAGGAAAAAAAAAAAAAAAAAAAAAAAAACTTTGTAGATAAACTGGTTCAGGTATGCTGTGCACAATTCCTAAAATAAAATAAAATAATAATAATAATAATAATAATAATAATAATAATAATAATAATAAATTCATCCACAGAGTAAATCCGTATCATGGAAAATGTTTTAAAATCAAGTTTGGAAAAGTTTGGTGATGGTGACATTGAAGTCAAGTCGAGGTGTACACAGTAAAATCCCTAGTGTTGAATTAACACCCAGAGTGTTTATATGAGTCCAATGGATGTATATAAACACTGAAGGGTGTGAATACAACACTGTGGGTGTTAAATCAACACTGGTGATTTTTCTGTGTAGTTCGTTTATCTTTTTATTTCTGGCTATTGTATTTAGGCTTCAAACGTCATAAAAGTTGTGTTCATTTGTGAAAATTATGTTGATGGACAAAACGTGTTAGTATTGTAAACTTTTTTTTTTTTTTTTTTTTTTTTTTTGATCATAGAGCTTATTTTTTTTCTTTCGAAAATCCAATAGCCTATGGGAAAATCCTATTGGGGTTTTGTCAAGGGAACCAGTGTGATGCTGACTTCCGGGTTCCGGTACAAAATGACGCCATCCCTGCCCCACTCTATTAGCAGCATTGCCCCAATCACGCCATTAGGCGAAGTAAAGCATTACAACGCCATAGAGGCTTCAGGCGCCATGTTTGTTTGGGGCAGTTCAGTAATCCGCTGAAGCTGCGCCAGACGGTCGATCTTTAACAGGAACAACAAACACTGTCTGCGGACTTTAATTAAAACAAACTCTGATCTAACCTCGGTCCCTTTCTGCACTTTGGGCTGGACATGATGGATCTGGGCCTTAGCCGCTGCCTCGTCCTGGCTGTGTGTGTGTGCGCGGTTGTGAGAGGAGATGATGATGGACGACGCACTGAGACTGCAGGAGCTCCGGTGCGTTTGTCCGACTCGGACCCGGGACTTCTTAAAGCACTCAAATTCGCTGAAGATCGTTACAACCAGCTGTCTAACGGAATGCACATCCGCAGAGTCAGTAAGATCATATCTGCTACCAGACAGGTGACGCACTGCATTTTCTTCATATTTTATTTATGGACTCATGTGCATGGTTCGCATGTATATTTCTTTACACAGATAGCATTAGGCTGCAGTTCGTTTTCTACGTTTAAGGGACAGCAGCTAGTTTGTGGCTTTGTCAACAAGACAATGATTTTGCGTGTTAAACCCAAACATACAGTGATTGGATAAGACGCACAGTCAGAACATGTTCGTGTGCCTCCACCCTGCGCTCATTTTGCGCAACATGCTGTAGCAGAGCCAGTGGCCAAACCACTGTTTTGTAAGATTGTGGCTTCAGCCTGTGGTTCTGTAAGGCGATTGTGTTAGTTCTTCTGTACGGCGAAGTTATCATCGCTTACACTGCGTCTTTCCTGGTATTGCACACTTGTGGTGAAATAAAACATGTTATTACACAGTTATAAGCACAACCGTGGCGTCTATAGCACATGTTTAAACATAAGTAGTATGTCTGTGTATAATTATTATTATTTCTCTCTGTGTGTGTGTGTGTGTGTGTGTGTGTGTGTGTGTTTTGAACAGCTTGTGAAGGGAGTGAGATACAGCATCACTGTAGAGACTGGAAGAACTCAGTGTAAGAAGTCTGCAGAGCTGCATATTCCTGAGGAGTGTGAATTTTTCCAAGAGTCACACAAACAGAAGGTGAACAAACCTGGCTGTAGGATGTAGTGGTTTCTTCTTCTTCTTCTTCTTATTATTATTATTATTAACAATAATAATAATAATAATAATAGTCCTGCAAAGCACTGACATACTGTTCAGCACATATTCCCACCTCATGCCCAGTGTTTCTAGAA
Source organism: Stegophilus panzeri (assembly GCA_024331685.1). Lineage (NCBI taxonomy): Eukaryota > Metazoa > Chordata > Actinopteri > Siluriformes > Trichomycteridae > Stegophilus > Stegophilus panzeri. The sequence continues at coordinate 19,415,501 of JANDJT010000081.1, read as the reverse complement.
TATACTCCACATTTATTGACACCCTAATCAGGATAAAGCAGTTGCTGAATAATAATAATAATAATAATAATAATAATAATAATAATCATAATAATAATAATAATAAAAGCTGCAAGCAGCATTTTCATGGGCCAAGCACTCTGACTCATTGAGCTGCACAGTTGCTGCCTAAGTAATCACAGGAAAGCAGAGCCATAACGTTATGCAAGGGGATTCAAGAGTGGTTTGTAGAAATCATGATGTGTATGTTTTGTGGTGGAATTCTCTGATTGTAGTGGAAAAGGTCTGGATGAACAAATGAGCAGTAGGGTGGCATTGCTGCTGCACCTGTTGTGGTGTATTTTGCTAATCTGACCTAAATGGTAAATGGCGCACTTATATAGCGCTTTTATCCAAAGCACTTAACACTGTGTCTCATTCACCCATTCACACACACACACACACACACACACACACACACACACACACACACACACCAATGGTAGCAAAGCTGCCATGCAAGGCACTAACTTGCCATCGGGAGCAACTTGGGGCGCAGTGTCTCGCCCAAGGACACTTCAGTATGCAGAGTCATGTGGGCCAGGAATCGAACCACCAACCCTACGATTAGTGGACAACCTGCTCTACCACCTGAGCCACAGCCGCCCTGTGCTCATAACTGCTATTTCTCTGACCTGAAACCTTTTTTCTTCTTGCAATTTAAAAACATCTAAGGTATTTATGTTTTATCTTATCAGTCTGGGCATTTTTTCATCACTTTGCACCAAACTTATATCTATCATATATTATATCTGCACCAAACTTATATCTATCATATATTGTGTTTTTGTTATTTATTTATTTTTATTGGAAATTGCTCTATAAAAATGCTATTTGATATTAAACCCTGTCAGTCATGTGTTGTCTGTATAATAGCGCACTGAAAGGCAGAATGGCAGGAGACAATTGTTTAGACAAGTCTCACGATGAAAATATGGAGGAGGAGGAGCAAAAATGGCACTTAGATGGAAGTATTTTTGGCACATTATTGTAACTTTTGGCCAGTAAGTGGAAATTTGTTGCATAGCCTCAGGGCAGGGTCCTGAAGTTCCCTACCAAGATTTACGCACCTTCACTGCTTGGCCCCCTAATAATAGCTATATACAAAAATTATTTTCAGTTATTACAATTATTCAGCTTATTTCGGAGTAAATTCTTATATAGGGAGCGTGTGCCAATAAAAAAACTAATACAAAATGATCACAATTAAAATGTGATTAATTGTGCAACCCACTGCAGTAGAATAGAAGTCACAGTAAACTCCCAATGTGCTTAACAAATACATTTAAAAAAAAAAATCCAAATCAATACAACACAACAACACAAATATACATATCAGACAAGTAAATCTTTCCTGAGACGATCTGGGAATATGGAAGAACTTTGCATGAATACATATCATCTTATAATTAGAGCTGCAACAACTAATCGATAAAATTGATAATAATCGATTATGAAAATCGTTGTCAACGAATCTCATTATCGATTAGTTGGTCTGCGCGCGGCACGGGGGAGATTTACTCATTACGTTACTTCTGTTCAGAAAACATGCTTCGGAGATTAAATACTAAAGTTGTGTCCCAAATTAAGTACTCTACAATTACACTATGCACTGTGTACCGTCTAGTGTGTGGATTTTAGAAAGGTAATATCATCTAAAATGGAACTCTAGCGGATTTTTTTAATAACCGGAAGTATAACCCGCTTCCTACATGACGTCATAGCACGTAAAGCGACGGCGCTAGTTTTAGCCTAATACCCAGAATCACCGTACCTGAATTTCTTTTCTCACAATGACCATCAGACGGACACGAAATTGTCAAGTCACTGAGAAAGATAATGTGCGACCTCGAAGTCCTCTAAGGCAGTGAAGCATTTTATATTAAACACCGCGGAGAAGATAAAACTTTATAAAGTGGAGTTTGTGTAGCACGAGCACGACAGTGATGCTGTCGCGAGTTGCTTAAAAGGTTTAGTTTAATTTAAGTTTATTGACATTATATGCTGTATCAGTGTAACTTATGTTCTTTATTATAACGGAAGTGATCTATTAGTAACGAGGCCGTGTTGCTCCTCACGCGCGGTGTAGACGCAGTGATACAGAGAGGGAGCGCGAGTAAGATCTGTAATGTCTAATTAAAACATTATGATCAAAAGTAAACACAAGTAAAATAATATTCCTAAAGGCAGCGAGTAACAGAAACCACAAGGTGCAGTGAAAGAGTTTTTATTATTAATTTAGGACTGTAGTTTAATTCAGTGCTTTTTGCGCATCCATAAAAAGTAATGGATATATACTATTATATATATTGTGTGTGTGTGTATGAGTATTTATGCATTTTTATGGCACTGAATTAAACTACAGTCCTAAATTAATAATATATATTCTGATATGTGTCTGTGTGTATTGGGTTCTTTTCAGTCTTATATAATTAGACAAACAGTTGTGTAAAGTTTTAGTTTGAGCTTATATTTGTAACACTCAGTTTGTGGATTTAATTTTAAATAAACGAAAAAAATGGTACTGAAAAAATAATCAAAAAAATAATCGGCTAACTAATCGATTATGAAAATAATCGTTAGTTGCAGCCCTACATTCACTATCCACTTTATTCGGCACATTCATGCAGTTATCTAATCAGTCAATCATATGGCGGCAGTGTAATTAAAAAAATAATCTAGATACAGTACCATTTTGTAAAAAAAATAAAATAAAATTCTCTTAATTCTGATGTTTGATGTGAACATTACCTGCAGCTCTTGAACTGTATCTGCATGATTTATTTTGCCTTCAGCTGCTGCTACATGATTGGCTGATTAGATAACATGAATGTGCAGGTGTACTGGTGTTCCTAATGAAGTGGTGGTGTGTGTAAGTGTGTCTATGATGTACGGAACCCTTTCTTTTGTAAGATAGGCTGATAGCGCTCTCACACACACACACACACACACAGCGCTTATAATAGTATTATAATCTTGAAATACTTGCTAGGTTTCACCTTTCTCCTGTATATGAAAAGTTAATTTCTTGGCAGGTGTTGGGTATTTTGTACCACTTTTTCTCAGGCATGGTTAAGCTTGTGAAGTGTTTGATCCACACTGTTATTGAGACACTCTTTTTCGTACTTACAGAGAAGATGCCATGCGCAAAGCTGGAACAGCTCACAACAAATCCAGCAATGACATGGAGAATCATGTGTTTAACAAAGCCAAGAGTAGAGTAAGTAATGTCTGTGAGTGATCTGTGAAATAACCAGCACGTTTATTAAGTAGATAATCAGTGAGATAATTGTGAATGTACACAGGAGGAGTATCTGTCCATGGTTGCCAGGTTGATCATTCATTTCAGAGACATCCGTAAGTCCTCTGTTCATATTGTCTTGTATATCCAACACTTTTTATTATCTTTTAAGTGCATTAAAGAAAACAAACAGGCAAACTTTTGTTTTTGTTGTTTTTTTTTTTTTTAGATAAAAAAGCACAAGGAGGCGCAGGTATGATAGATGTAGATATGATGTATGAAATATGCAAAGCAGTGTAAAATCCTTGGTTGCTTATACAAATGCCGTATTTCAGTTCTGCCTCTTTTTGCCCACCGTAGATCAGATGAACCCTCTACAGAATCTAACAGTAGTAGGTGGTGCCGGAGGCCCTGGCACTATTGGCATGCCCCCTCGTGCTCCTGGTGCCCCAATGGGTGCCATGGGGTCCATGAACCCAATGCCGATAGGCCAGCACGCCATGCAGGGAGTTGCAGGAAATCAGCAGGGTGGTACGTTCAGCACGCAGTTGCACTGAAGCGAGAGGTGTCCTTGCTGTTGCGCTTGAAATAGCACCTTTTTGCAAATTTATTTTCTGTTTGTGACACAGCTGGAGCAGCAGTGCAGTTGCAGATGGCACAGCAGCAACAGCAGGCCATCCAGTTTCAGCAGTTCCAGCCACAGCAGCAAACGGCCATGCAGCAGAACGCCATGCAGCAGCAGTTTCAGGCCCAGCAGCAGTTAAAACTGCAACTGCAGCAGCAACAACAGCAACAGCAACAGCAACAACAACAGCAGCAGCAGCAGCAACAACAACAACAACAACAGCAGCAGCAGCAGCATCATCAAAATCAGTCAATGCAACACCAGAACCAGCAACAGCAGCAGGCCCAGGCACAACAACAGCAGCAGCAGCAACAACAACAGAACCAGGTCAGCACGTTTATAAAAATAAATGAATAAAAAAGCTGCACTATGAATATGATTGGTGCTTAGAACGTGTGTTTTCAATGTTTGAAACATTGCATTGTTTTATGGATGTGTTGAGGATCCTGTTACTTGCCCTACTGATTTAAAATGGTTAAAAAAAGGAAACGTATTCATTAAGGCTGGGTGATATGGCAGAAATATCATGTCACATCATGATACTTGAATAGTTCTACAATACACAGTATGAAGCAAAACAGCAGTGCTTAATTGTACTTTATTTAATGTCTACAAAAATGAATTGACCCTGAAAATATGTTTTTTTTAAAAAATCTGTAATAATGAAAGTTCAGTACCAAAAATAAACCCAACTGCTTCTAATTACAGCGTGTATCAATATGTATTATGTATATTGATTGCTTCTCCTTCCAGTTGCATCAGTCCCGACTTCAGCAGCAGCAGCAGTTGGCACAGTTTCAGCAGCTCCAACAGCAGCAGGCTCATGCTCAGGCCCAGGCTCAGTCCATTCAGCATTTACAACAGCAGCAGCAGCAGCTTCAGCAAGCTCAGGCTCAGCCAGGTCAGATGCCCCTTCATTCCCAGCCTCCCCCGCAGATTCTTGTGCCCCAGTCACTGGCTGGTCAGATGCCCCCCGGGCAGCACCAGGCCATTGGTACCCTCAGCCAGCAGCAGCAGCAGCAGCATCAGCTAAAGCTTCAGGCCCAGCAGGCTTTCCAGGTGAGAATAACCAGCAGTCACACTGCATCATACAAATAATGATTTCATCAGTGTTGAGGTGTTCACCATAATGAGGGCTGTCAAAATGAGTTATTTGGTAACATTTCTATAAATATCTGTGAACAGTCTTGTTCCCAGACACAGTTGTCCTGTCTCACCTTATATAGACAGATGTTGCTTTGCTGCGATATGTCTATCACACAAAACAAACTGAATCAAAAACGCGCGCACACAGTGGATTCTGTAATGTACTAAGATGGAATGCAATAGCAAAATGAAATGAATTTGGAAAACCATGTCAGAGTGCTTTTTGCCAATCATTATGAATGCAGAATTAATCCGTCCATTAACGGATTGTAGATCCTGGTATGTGTGAAAGTGGTTGGGAAGTAGGACTTGAGAGACAGGCGGACATTAATCCCCAATAATTCATACAGTTTGCAGCGAGACTCGGCGATAACTCAGAAGAGTGCCTCCGCAACTGTGCATGCTTAGACGTTGCGAAGAGCCACTGCTTCCAGGTATTGCATTGCATAGTCCACTAAAACTAGCACAAAGCAATGCTCTCGAGCAGTCTGTTATAATTGCCTGATGAGTCATTCTAATGTCCATGCCAACCCTTTTGAAAGGGACCTTGATCAATGGGAGGGGGCGCAATTGCACTTTTGGGCTGGCCATGCCGTGACATGCCGCACACCATTTGTTAACATCACTGTTATTGCCCGACCAATAGAAATGGACCATGAGATTGTTTAGTGTTCCATCCTGCCCCAAATGCCCAGCCATGGGATTATGATGAGCCACATGGAACACCATTCCCTATGGCTCTTCAGTACCAACAGTTGGATTGTCTCTTCCTTCATCCCGCATCACTCAGTTTAACCTATCCTTAAAAACTGAAAAATACGGATGGGATAGCTCAACATTAGGCTGAATTTGCTGAGCAGTTAATCACTGATTCAATCAATTATTCTCACTTGATCAAAAGGGATGCCTCAGGGTCTTGTCATGCAATTGGTCCAAATGGAAATTCCCAAGAGCAATCCCTGCAAACCGCCACCTCTACTTTTTGCCCCTGGGGAGTTTGGGGTTCTGGCACCATGGTCATAGGCAGTTGGAAGTCCCTGGGTTGGAGGGTCGGAGGTAGAAAGAGAGCGAGAGAGAGGGGGGAAGAGTTTCCTGCTGCTAGGGATGCTGCAAAGTGATCCTCCATTAGCTGGATGGCTTTGGCCTGGGACACTGGTCAGTGGGTGCCATGGCCTGGCTGGCTGGAGTGGATTGAGGTACTGCAGCTGGAGCACCCGTCGGTTCCCGGCCTGCTCCTGAGCGATGGCTTCGAATTGTTGTTGTTCGTGGCGCAGGCTGTGGAGGGCCTGATGGTGCGTCTAGTGGTGGCTGACTAGGGACTTTACGACCTCGCTAAGTGGAGAAGTGTCCATGTTAGTGTCTGGTATCTCTTTCCTTTTTCGGCACCACTGTAGAACCCATTGTGTATGAAGGTAGGTGGGAAGGAGGAATCGGGAGACTTTGATTGGACTTTGGGGCTCGCTTTATTTCTCCAACAACTCAATCAGAAAAACTAAATAAAACACAGTCCCTATATTTCGGGCTTTTGCCTCGATCAAACTTTCCAGAAACCAAAACACAAACATGACATTTGTTAAGCATCCATTGTACTGGCACAGTGGGGAAAATGGCTTCTGAAAAATTCACAGGAGGGCGAGACACCTCATGGAAGGGTTATGAAAGTAGGTTTTGTTATATGGATGTTAAGGATTTCTTGAATACTCAACTGGCAGGTTGCTTATAAGTGAGTACTACTAGTCACTAGTAGTTGCATGACAATATTTTTTTATTTATTTATTTATTTTCTGCTAGCTGACCAGTAATTCAAAAACGCACTTGAATATAATCTTTTCCCTAATTAAAGCCAAAACAGATTCATAACAGTGCTATTTAAAGTTTATTAGTGCAGCTAATTGCTGATAAACAACAGCAATGAACACCTCAAACCACACTTCAATTAACAGCCACACATGGGCTGAATTGGCTTATCTGCGCTAGTGTACACCCCTGGTCTGACGCTAAACTACCTGAGTGGGATTGTATAGTGATGTGCAACCCGTGGGAATGAATGCACTTTTTCCACGTAGTGCTGCTCATGGTAGAATTCACGATATAAGTGGTAACATTTGAACCACAGTGACACCAGGTTTCGACCATTTCTCACAGCAGTTATTTAATAAACTTTCGGTTGTCACTTATTTTCTAGTAGTCACCTGTGCAGTTATTGTAATTTAACAGTGATGTAATAAGATAGTATTTGGCATTACTCTTTTACACACAAAGTAAATATATGTGCTTAATTTGTCTTCCAATGCAAATAATTTCCCTTATGCGTTTCTTAACCTTCTGCTTGCTGGCTTGTGTGTGCATTTTGTCTGTGTGCAACTTGGCAGGCTAGAGTTTTGCAGCAACAGCAACAACAGCAGCAGCAACAACAGCAGCAACAACAACAACAACAGCAGCAGCAACAACAACAACAACAACAGCAGCAACAGCAACAACAACAACAGCAACAGCAGCAGCAGCAAGTCCAACAAGCCCATCAGGCGGCAGCAGCTCAGGCCCAGCTTGTGACCGTTTCTGGCCCGGTAAGAGATTTGCAAGCTGTACCGGCCATGTGGGAATTGAATGAATGGATTGAGCCTGGAGTGAATGCATGCCAACCGAGTGAACATTAATATTAATACTTAATGGATTGTTTTCTTTTAGTTGTTGACCCACTGAATCCTCACAGATCAGCAAAGAAAAGAATTACTGAGTAGAATGATTTTTAAAAATTTGTGTGGGTATTGTAGAGACTATAAGGTTCTAATTGATTTTTAATTATTACTATAAAAATGGTTGAAGGGCCAGTGAAATTCCCACACTTCACAGCGCAAGCTCTGCCTCAATATGGTATGTGCCAATATGATATTTTTCACATCATAATTTTTTAACCTTTCTTAATATTGACTTACCATATAGCACACATTTATTTAATAAAATTATAGCAAACTCTACACTGAATTTTATGAAACATTTAAATATACAAAGTGCCTTTAGTTTTGTTCAAGACGTGGCCTATGTCCATTGGAAAAAAAGAACCAAGTGGGACTAGAGACGTGTTAGTGTTTACAGTAACATTATGATATATTGCATAATTGATTCTTGGCACATGCCTAGCTGTAATAGCAGGAAGTAAAAAGGTTCCTGGAACTAAAATCGGTTCCTTTATTGGAAATGCGTCTCTTAGTTAATAACATTCCTGGTGAGGAGGAGGGGGAGCCTGTAGAATAGACACTCAACGAAAGACCGTGTCTGTTACCCAAATATTAAACTAACTCATTGAAAGGTCTCTTGTCCCCCCTGTGTGTGTCGTTCCTCAGGGGAATGATAGTGTTCTTATCTCTTCATGTTTATTACGGTTATGTATATTATACCATATGTGCCCCCAGTCTGACGCTCTCTCTCTCACACACACACACACATGCCTGATGAAAAGTACGCCACAAGAACAGGTTAAAAAGTTTTAGTGCTTAGAGCTTGAGAGGGGTCTTTATTTTCTTTTGCCTTGCTTTCTGTGGCTTAACAAACTGACCGCATGCTCGGCTTCTTTTGAGTCACTGCATACATGTGCTTGTAAGTTTACTAACTGTTTGATAAAAGCATAACTGTAATAGCAGTTATGTTTGTATGCCTTTTAAGTAAAGAATAAAAGACTTGGTGTGTTGCTGTTATAGTAAAATAATGAGCGACTGGCCGGTGTGACGGATCCACAAAAGTGATCTTACCGTGACCACCACACAGTCGATTATTTCCTTTAACAGCACATCCCAATGTGTTTTATTCTTATTTTACCACAGCGATTTACTGACATTACAATTTTTTTATGCATTAATGAATGGCATGCCAAAGTTTTTGAATTAATTTCTTGTTACCTTTAACGTTGTGGAATGTCTGCGAAACAAGTTCCTGTTATCACCTTGTACACCTTATTTCAGCTACTAATAGTAGTTCCTTCACCAGGCACCTCTTTTTTTATTTTTATTTATTTATTTATTTATTTATTTATTTTCTTTCTCTTGAAGTTAATAAGATCATGTTAGTGAGAAACTGCAAAGTTGATCCTAAAGACCTTTTATCAAGTTGGAAAACTTAAATGTATTGCTTTACCTCTGATTGTTACAAAGCGCTGATACTGGAGACTCCTTCAATAATGTTAAATAAACAGTGCCTTACAGAAAATGTCACCATATCAATGATTAACATGATTATTCTTTAATATTTATGTGCACAGTCCACAATACAAGTTGCTGTGAATGAGCTGTTCATATAGAAATGATATCCTATTAGAATGGAGATGTAAATTTAAACCTGTGATTTGCAGCTGCATTACGGTCAGAGCTGCTGTTATAGAAAACTAGCAAACACCTTTTGACCAACCAGAATCCAGAATTCATCAGCACTGTTATATACATATCATCATCAACTAGTAAACTAACACATGGTCGTTCTTTGGAAAGTTAAAAGAATCAAATGTTGTACAATTTTTAACACCTAATCGATCAGCTGAGACGCATTTGGTGTCTGAAGTTTACTCCATTGGTTCTCCAAGGAACGAACGATTAATGGAAGTCTGTTTTACCCAAAATAAAGTTCTGGCGTGTTCAGTTTTTCAGTGGTCACTCAGATGTGCTGGTGTGGTGTAGGACATAGTGTTACTTTCTGTAATTTATAAACATAATCTAAACTTCATTTGTAGCTAAATGCTGAAATGTTAAATATAAGAGATAAGCAAGTGCATGACAATCTGGGTCTGTATTTATGGATAGAGTTGCATTACTTGTTAGCTAAATTAGCTTTCGTTGCTGATTGACTGCATATGGGGTAAGGAGGAATCTAGTGTACCTTTTTGATTTGATTTTTGCCTCAACTGTTCATTTATCATTAAAGTCACGAGACATAGATACACGCATCACACATCTCCCATCTGGCATGATAAATCAGGAGTAAGCATGCTGCCCATTAACCCGTGGTTTGCTGTTTCTAACCTGCACAAGAAGAAAGTCACAGCTGAGCGTGCACTTTTTATTGTAGATGATCACATGCATCTCAGAACATCTCCCTATGTATGTGCTCTTGTCCCTCATTAGACCTGAGTTTTCTGAGTGTGCATGTGTGCATGTGCTTCCTCTCATATCCGCTGATGCACTGCATTTATTGTTTTTGCTTGTGACATGTCTGTTGTCCCCTCTGTCCTCCTCAAAGATGATGCCCCGTGCTGGGATACAAATGCCACCCCGGTTGCCCCGCGCCATTCCGAACTCTGCCATTCCTCAAAACCCTGCTGCCATGGGAGGACAGCAAATGCCACAGGTATTTACACCAGGGGCAGAGTGCTGGCTTTCCAGTAGGTGCCCATGTCTGTGGCTCCCCCTCTACACCCCCTCACAACAGAGAGGTTGTCCATGAGCAAGCTTTAACATAACAGCTGTCCCCCCCTTGTCCCTCTATGTTATCCCAAATGAAATCCAATCCTTATGTGTGTAGGGGGAAAGGGTGGTAGTGTGTTATTGCTGTTTCTGCAAGCTGTACAGGTAAGTAGAACAGTGGTCCTCGGAGTGTAAGCTGGTGTTTCATGTGTGTGACAGTCCAGAAGCTTTAATGGCAAATATGTTGTTTAGTTAGAGTAGTAACGCACAGATTCATGTTCCTTTTGACTCTCTTCTTATCTACAGGGTCAGCAGATGTCCTCACCATCTCCGGTCCAGGTGCAGACACCCCAGCCTTCCATGCCTCCTCCTCCCCAGCCTCAACCCTCTCCACAACCGCTCTCGTCACAGCCCAACTCTGTCAGGTACAGTCGTTCCTGTGGGTCTCCTGTGGGTCTCCTGTGGGTCGATTGTGTAAAGACTTTTACATTGATTTGTGTAGACTTTTCATTGCACCTAAAAAATTGGGAAATGCATCCTGAACGACACGTTTGTGTTATCAGCATCCATTTGAAGGTTTCCTCTTGTTCTTTTTTTTATTTTTTTTTATTACACTTTAGAGAAACTTCTAGAAACTGTGAAACGCAGAATGGACGGGAGTGGAATGAGTAGTAACACTGTCTCTGTTGCATTTTATTTGAGCTGACTTTAGAAAAGCACTTCATACCAGTGTTGTTGAATTCTGGAAGCTGTTGATTAATTTTCTATGACGGCAGCTCTGAAAGTCTTCAGGACTTTTAACTTCGAGAGAGAGAGAGAAATTTTTATTTTGAGCTGTATCTTGCAGATGTTCTGCAACATTAAATTTAGCTTTTAATAAAAGTATGCCTTGACATTCTTTAATGAATAAAATTTTAAATTGTAGACAAATTGCTGTGGTATAAGGGGAATAAAACACTTGGGGGCATGCTGTTATAGGAAAATAATCAACTTTGGGATGGTAACAGTAGCTATGCTTCATCACACCTGTGATGAAGCACCAGCCACTCTGTATTTTACTTAAACTGCACCACACTGACTCTGTAAGTTTTGTAGCATAATATTAAAAAGTAAAAGTGGAAAGCATACGTATTTGAGAAGGAATAATCCAACGCTTCCTGACCCGTCACACAGGCGTATTACAGTGCAATAGTTTTGTCCAATACTAGAATAAACGAGTGTTCCACTTTAGATATAAGGACGTGATGGAAATATGTCGTATTTGTTTTTCAGTTCTGGTCCAACTCCATCTCCAGGAGGTTTCCAACCCAGTCCTTCCCCACAGCCTTCACATAGTCCAGCCACTGCACGTACACCACAGAGTTACCCGTTGCAAGTGCCATCTCCTGGACCACTCAGCACTCCAGGTATGCAGCACACATACCAGTGCAGGCCTCTTAGCATAAATGAGCATATAGGCAAAGACCAGGCCTTTTGGAATAATGTGCTCTGGACAGACAAATCAAAGATAGAGTTGTTTGGCCACAGTAACAGCAGACATGTTTGGCACAGACCAAAGACTGCTTTTCATAAGAAGCACCTCATACAAACTGTGAAGCACGGTGGTGGAAATGTTATGGTTTAGGGTTGCTTTGCAGCCTCAGGGTCTGGACAGCTTGCATTCATTGATACAACTATGAATTCTGCATCATATCAAAGAGTGCTTGAAGATAATGTGAGGCCATCTGTCTACAAGTTGAACCGAAAGTGGACCTTTCAACAGGATAATGATCCTAAGCACACTAGCAAATCTTTTAAGGAGTGACTCAAAAAGAAGAAATGGAGGGTTATGGAATGGCCTAGTTAAAGCCTGGATTTGAATACCATTGAAATGTTGTGGGGGGATTTGAAACAGGCAGAACATGAAAGAAAACCCTCAAACATCTTGCAGCTGGAAGAGTTTTGCATGGAAGAGTGGTGAAAAATTAAAGCAAGCCTGGTGGACAATTATGCAAAACTCCTACAAGAAGTTATTTCTGATAAAGGGGGCAATACTAGCTTCTGAGGCCAAGGGTGTACTTACTTTTTCCACAGAAGAATATCACATCTTATGATATTTCTGTTGGAAAAAAAGATTGAGAGCACTAATTTTCCTTGTGGTTTTGTTCAAGTATATCAATTTATTAATAGGCACTGTTTCAAAGAGGACCAAATGTTTGCTTGTCCAAATATGTCAAAAGCCAACAATTTCCATGGGGTATATTTATTTCTTCATATAATTGCATGGATTGCTTGATTGGATGGATGGATCGATCAGCTGAGACCCATTTGGTGTCTGAAGTTTGATTTTGATTTCTGATTGATTTTTTTTTTTAATGGAATACTTGAGCAACTTGTCCATAAACTTTTTTTGGGGATAAGTTTTAGTAAGACTAGTTTAGAGTCATTTTTTTAGAATTCAGAGTACCTTGCAATGATTGGAAAGTGTGTTAAGATCTGCTTGTGCTTACCTGCAGGTAACCCCAGCTCTGTGATGAGTCCAGCGAGTGCGTCCCAGTCAGAGGACCAGCTGTACATGGACAAACTCAAACAGCTCTCCAAATACATTGAACCACTGCGCAGAATGATCAACAAAATTGACAAAAATGAAGGTATTGTGTGGTGTGGTTTTTGTTTTGTTAAACTTTGTCCTAGTATTGATGCTTTTTTCTTTTGTGTAAATGTTGCTTTTTCCCCTGCTTCCTTTCCAGAAAGGAAGAAGGATCTGAGCAAGATGAAAAGTCTGCTAAATATTCTTACTGATCCCAACACCAGGTGAAGACAGATACACAACCTGCTCATTAAGCACTCAGATGGTCCATAGTTTCAGGCTTTTAATTTAGACTCATCCACTGTCCTTGTCTTTCACTAGATGCCCCCTTAAAACCCTACAGAAGTGTGAAATAGCTTTGGAGAAGCTCAAGAATGACATGGCAGTGGTAAGTCATACAGGCGCCCTGCATTTACGCCCTGCTGTCTAAGGAGATCAACACTACTACACTAAGTACAAGAAAGCATAATTTTCCTTGCTGTCTATATCAGAGGGACAGCCTATCTTTCTCCGTGTCAATCAGAGGGACACTAGCCAATCACATGCAGTTGGTTTGCGGCTCACTACAGCAAACCAACTGTATGTGATTGGCTAGGAATCAATGAATATTGATAGAGATAATTATACTTTTCATATGTAGTATTTATATATGTCTGCATTCTCTATACATCATTATTTCATCTCCTTTTTCTTGTGCTATATTCAAATAAGCTAACTAGCTAAGTGGCATGCAGTACAGGGCAGGAGTAGTGTGTGTGTGTATGTATGTATGTTTCTGCATTCCTATTCAAATCCCATAATCATTTTCTAATCCCTGTGCATTCCTTCCTCAGCCTACTCCTCCTCCCCCAACAGTGCCTTCCAAAAAGCAGTACCTGTGCCAGCCGCTGCTCGATGCCGTCTTGGCCAACATCCGCTCACCGGTTTTCAACCACTCTCTCTATCGAACGTTTGCGCCCGCGATGACGGCCATTCACGGACCACCCATCATGTGAGTGCCACTGAAACTCTTTGCATTTGAAGTAATCTCAATAATTCAGCATGCTTAATTCCAACATTTAATAACGCTAGACTGTATTTATAATGAAATTTTGTATGATGTGCCATAATACATTTCTCCTTCCTTTATCATCTTTGCTTATGCCAAAAATAAGGAAAAAGAAAAAAAGTATCTGATTCTTTTTGAGTTAGAATTATTATGCTTGAGTCACGCACTGCTTTAACCACACCCCTCTCACTCGACCTGCAGAGGGCCCATTATTCCGACTCGGAAGAGGAAGTACGAGGAAGACGATCGGCAGACTATCCCAAACATCCTGCAGGGGGAGGTAGCGCGCCTCGATTCCAAATTCCTTGTCAATTTGGACCCATCCTTCTGCAGCAACAATGGGGCAGTGCACCTTATCTGCAAACTGGGTGAGTTTGGATGTGGGAAAAAATCTTTCTCTTTCTCTCAGTCATGTTCTCAAATTGCCTGTCTCTGTCGTATAGAAATATGACCATGTATGATCAAAACACCTAAAAGTTCATTGGATAAAACGGTTCATCACAGAGGAGACAGGTTACAGAGATACTATCCCTGTCCCTATAGGGCTAAAAGTGGAACTTGCTATATAGTATGATTCATTTAGTTTCCGTTGTTCCAGATGATAAGACCCTTCCGAGTGTTCCTCCTCTCCAGCTGAGCATTCCATCAGACTATCCTGAGCAGAGCCCTCAATGGGACAGTGATGATCAGCAATATGGTAAGAGAGCAGTCAATTCAGTAGATTAATAAAACAAGGTGGGGCCAAGTCTGTGGCTCTGCAGGGTCAAATTACAGGCTGTGTATGTAAATGTGTAATTTGTAAACCTGTAAAGTGAAATGAAAAGCAAAATTTGAATGTGTTACAGTTTGCAAGTGTACAGGCGGAATTTGTGTTAAGTCGTCTTGGAGAGTTTGCTGTAGTGTTTTTACGTATATTGGAAATGAACCACTTAACTAAATCTACAGTCTTTAGAATCTGACACAGCCACAATTTTACGTTTGTCTCTTCCTTTGCAGAAGCAAACCCATTTTTGCAGAACGTCCACAGGAACATGACGTCCAAACTGCTGCAGCTTCCCGACAAGCACTCTGTCACAGCTCTGCTCAACACCTGGGCTCAAAGTGTGAGGCAGGCGTGTCTCTCTGCTGCCTAATCATGGCACCATAATCATGGCATTCTCTCATAGCATAAAACTCATCGCTTCTGTCTATGTATACAATTTGCACCTACAAATCTGATGAAGTATCACACTTCTTATCTTAATCAGTACAAGTTTGTAAAGGACCACTAAAAGCACTGGTGTGCATAAGTGTGTTTTTATTTACATGAATAAATAATGTGTTTTGATATATAAAGCAGCTGATATACACAAAGCCTGGAAACAAATGTATCATATATTCTGGATCATAAATCCCTAAAGTCGACAACTGCAAACGCATTCTTTTTTTTAATCTTTCAACACCCAAGAGTTGAATTGTGATCAGCAGATTCGATTTAAGAGGCAGGACTTGAGCATTTTTTGAGAGCATTTAATTGGATGCATACAGTACACTTGACTCCAGGGAGAGTTATATATTTATATGAAGAGTTTAATTCCAAAACTCTTAACTCTATCCATTTTTCTTTGGTAATTTTGCTAATTAAGACTTGTTAAAATTAGGCCCAGCTGCCCAGTTCTCCCAAAATCAAATCCATTACATTTATTTATCACTGGTGTGTGTAAGGACACACATACATTATGCCAATATCTTATTGCTAACACCTTATTGTAAATAAACAATTTTTTTTTTTTTTGCATACCCATCCGAAACATTTATCCCCCTTTGTTTTGTTTATTTATTTATTTACAATAAATTGCCATTAAAAAAATCACTAGAAACAAACAGGATCTGAAATCACTTGTGTGTATTTGTTAAAACAGGCACACTTAAGTTTTACAAAGAATATTGTATTTTAACCCCTTAACGATCTAAACAAAGAATTTTACTTGCAATCCTTTTTAAATATATCATAAGTCAATGCTCATAATGCTAAGAATCGCCTGCAATAAGCTCCGAAATTACAAGTTTGAGTTCAATCACTAAGCACTTTGAGATGCCTTTTAATTCTTCAGTTTATCGCCCCCTGCTGGTGTAGTCTGGTAGTTGTTTACCGCTTTTACAATTTATATGGAGTTAGATAATCGACCTGCTCGTAGAAACGTTAACTGCCAGATTAACATGCCTCCAGTAAATACACTAATACTTTGCAGATTACAATTGGGCAAATAACTGAGTCACTGGGAAGAGTCTTATAGTCTGGACAATACAGTATTTAACAGTTTAAGGTATTTTTCTCCATAAGCGGCTCCTCTGCACAGCTCGAGTTCTCCTGCTGAGGCTCTGTCTGAGTGAGGGAAGGATCACTCTCTCTGCCATCTTGGCCTGACACACAACCCTATCGCACAGCGAGGAAAGAGGAGATCAGTGTATTAGTTAAAGTTAAATTAGCTTTGTATATACTGTGGGATGAACTATAACTTACGGTCCTTTGGGCAGGGCGCAAGAAGGAAGCTTTGGAAACATCTCCGGCTCCTCGGCTCTGCCGAGAAGGAAAACACATCGAGTAGAACATGCATGGCATTCCCTTTTACCCCAAATGCAGTTTAAAGTTTGAATTATCATCCCAAAACATCACATACTGTTATTTTTAGTTACATTGCAACAGTGGAATATTGTCAATGAAATATTTTTGATTCAGTAGGTCATAAATCTTCTCATGTTTGCTCAGTAACTAATCTTTTCACTGCAATTCTGTCCTCAAGGTTTGTATTTTCTGTGACCATTTGTAGCCCGATTGGTCAGGATTACATACAAACCTGCTTTTTTGTCACTAGGATCGACATACCGACACGTGATCATTTATTTTCTATGTACATGCAAGATACAGAACCACAATTTCAGCAACTGCCTGACAAACAACATTTGAATTGAGATTTTCTCTACTATGCAAATTACTACGTAGGTACAGTATGACACTGTATGCGTAATGTTTGGCTCAAATTCCTTGAACCAATTTGTTTATCTATTTATTTTTTTTATTTTCAGTTCCCCAATCACAACTTTAGTTCCTACGCTGCAGTTAGGTCCAATTTACTGTTTTAACACCCAAAAATAGAAGAAAAACCCATAACCATGGTTTCATCTTATATGCCAACGAAGCTTGCACATAACAGATCAAACACTTGCAAATTTTCCACAATGACTAGTGCATTATTTCATTTGTACTAAACTAGTTAGCTCTAGAAGCTATATGTATAACTACTGCCAGATCTCATTGGAACAACAACAACAAAAAAGGGTTACTACATCCCACCAAGAGAAAAACTACAAGCAATACAAGTGGCTTGTCGCTTCTTAGTGTGAATGTAGGGTTAGCCTTGTAGTCCAGGACACAACTAACTACAAGTAAATATTAAGTAATGAAAGTCTATCTCCACCAAAATCCTTTCTCTACACATCTGTTCCATTAAGCATTACAACAAATGATAAATAAATTTAATCCCCATCACTTCCAGCATTCAGCTACAGTTCCATTTTCAAACTTGAGGAAACAAGGCTTTGGCCTCAGGGGCAGAATTTTATCAAATTCCACTAAGGAAAAATTTATTCTGGTTGTCCCAAGTTTCAATCGTATGCATAAATGACTAGTCTCACTGTGTCTGTGTGACTTGAAGAACTGGATTTGACTTTAGGCAGAAGTTTACAGTTATTTAAAAGATTACTTATTAGATTGATTAGTATCATAGATCCAGTACAAATGTAAAGAAGGAAACTAAGGATAAGAACCTTTTCTCATCAGCGAGATAGGCTTTGGCCATAATGTAGTTCTCGGGGGTGATTTTCCGGTTGAACATGATGTCCCTGAGAACGGCCTTGATGTGGAGAATCTGAGAGAAACACATACTGCTGAAATGTCTGCATGTGAGGGAGGAATTGGCTTGTGAGGATTTGGTGCACTTACTTCCTGAGACTGAAGACTGTTGGCGTTATACAGCTGCCGTATAATGACCCCGCACTCCCGCAGTGTTGGGGCTCGAGGTGGTTCAGATGGGCTGCTATGGATCCTGAGAGGATGGAGAGAAGTGATGAGACCACCTGTGGATTCTGGGAGCAACTTGGTCCCGCCTTCTGAAGTGTCAGAAGTTTCGTTGCTGATTCCCGTCTGTGTGCTGATATGTTGTAGCGTCACACTCCAATAAACCTTTACTTATTTGTACTACAGTGCGTGATAAAAGCACTTGGCATGTTTTAGTTACCAGAGGTGTGTGTCCTGTGGCAGTCGGGTGTCTTCTAATGGCTGCTCAAGGTAGAACTCTCTCCCTGACTCAAATGTCGTGAACTCAGTCCAGTGCTTTTGTGCTTTGCAGCTGGACCCTGAGCAATGACCCGACATGAACATAAATACACAGAAACGGGTTTTTATTAAGAGTACATCCACACCACAAGTGTTTCAGCTTTTTTTTAAAATATAGTTTCTGACAACATGCAATAGAGGCTAACAGTAACTTCACATAAAAATGGAAGGAAGAGAAAGATCAATATTAAAGGTATAGTCCAATGTTTCTATCCAAATCTATGCACTGTATGAGTAATAACAGTTGTGCAGTCCTCGCCAACTTTTATAAACAAATGAATAACCTCAGGTGACAATGGAAAAAAAAACCCCAACAGATTTCAATATGTAGTTATGTTTTCCCAAAAAACTAAACCAACATTCAGTAACCAGGTTGGCAAAAATAAATACAAACTTCCTTCTTCCACGATCATTAAGCGTAATTCGCAGACAGGTGTTACTATTGAAATTCACAATATTAGTTAATCATCAAGAAGTGTGACTACCTCTATAAAAGAAGAACTTTTGGCAGTTTGGTGTTCTGGAGCACTCACATGTGTGTTTACATCATGCCAAGAAGAAATTACATCAGCCATGACCTCAGAGAAGTAACTGTTGCTGCTCATCAATCTGGGAAGGGTTATAAGGCCATCTCCAAACAAATTGAAATTCATCATTCTACAGTGAGAAGCATTGTTTACAAATAAATTGCCTCCAAGACAGTTGCCAGTTTTCCCAGCAGTGGGCGTCCCAGCAAATTCAGTCCAAAGTGGAGATGTTTGGTCGTCAGGCACAGCACCATGTAGGGGTCAAAAACCAAACCGCGTATCAACACAAACACCTCATACCAACTGTCAAACAGGGTGGTGTAGGGGTGATGATTTGGGCTTGTTGTGCAGTCACAGGACTCAGGGCCTGTACCATGAAGCTGGTTTAGGTGGCTAGCCAGGTAAGTTTCAGTTTAGTCTGTGCCAACCATGGGTTTTAGGTACCCTGAAAGGGACTCAGCTTTTACTGGTGTTCATCGCCATAGTAACTTGCGCTCCATGGCTCTCCTGCTCCGGGGCAGATTATGTTCTGTGTAAAGAGAACTCAAACTCAACTTGGACCAATCAGCTGTAAGCAAAGTGACACATAAGTGACAACTAATTCAACTCCCCAGTGCAAACTGTAAGAAGAGCACCTTCACAGAGAAACATTTAATTAAAACTTTATATTATATGAAATTACATTTTAGATGTTGGGGTTATAAGTTTTCAATCTGTTTATTCTCAGTGTGAGCCTATAAAAGTAAACTTACGCATTTACACAATCAGCAATGGTCCCGAGTTTTGGGAGCTGTCTAAGTGAGTTTGGATAAACAGTTTTTTAAATTTATTTATATTTTCTCAGTACAGGGAAACGAGTTCAAATTCATGTCTGTTTTAATCACACACATATGCATATCTTATAGACACCAATCTGGAAATTAGGAGCCAGGAGTTTTGGGAGATGATACACGCATGCCTTCACAGACACAGAATTCATCCAGAATTTGAGGATGTCAAAGAAAACATTCAGCAAGAATCTCGAGCTTTGGAAGGGCACACAAATGAAAGATCAAGAATTCTGATCTGACTGTTTAGACCTGTATCAGACCTCAGTAAAGACTTAAGAAAATCAGAAATCGGAATTGAAAATCTTATTCAAAGGGATTTTCTGTTTTACAGGCTTTTACCTTTACGGTGTATCCTTGGTGGCTGCATGATCGGGTAAAGCTGGAATTACTAGACCTCAGCTGGAGGAGAGAAGAAGGTAATGTAAGGCCCATGATGTGAAGGAGCTAGATTTCACACACTTTTAACGACTCGATACATAAGACTGTGTGGGTATTGATGTGGACTTTACTTGTACATTCAATGTGCAGATATGAATCTAATTGACCTTGGACACATTTCAAAACAGCTTTCCAATATTTAAAAAATTATGAGATTTCCTGTGTATTATACTGTACAGCAGTGATTCTCACACTGGATGCTTCAGCCCATCTTGCGAATGATTTTGGCCTGCTCATTTTTTTGCTGCATTTCCTAGAAATGATATTTTGTACATATAGTGATTTGTTATTCGTTTATGAACCCACTAGTCTTGCAATGCTATGGTTCATCATTCACATCATCTCTGTCAGGGAAAAAAGGACATGTAAATGCACTGAAAAATGGAGAAAAGGCGGTCAGGTGGAGCAGAGAGGGGAATATACTGTGTGAACTTAGCAGATACAACTGACGAGTACTTCGCCATTTTGTTTTTGCCTGTGATGCAAATACTGTATGTCTGACTCTAGGTAAACAAATCGCAACTATTTAGCATATTTAGCTCAGTGGGTTCCTGAATGGAGTTAACTGCTGATTATCCCTTCGTTACTCTTGCTCTTTGTTTTTCATTGTTGATATGCTAATTTAATTTGTGAAGAGATTCGCTGCGAATTAACTGCAAAGTAGTGCAGTAGTGCTCGACGGACTGCAC
>JANDJT010000081.1:19372851-19394571 GCA_024331685.1 Stegophilus panzeri | reverse complement strand
GGGGGGGTGGATTGGGGGCTTCGATGTTCCTTCCGAATAGAAGGTTTATTTAGGAAACAGTGCAGTACTTATAGATCTAAGGAAACTGAAACTTTATAAACTTTAATACAAAATAACACTCCTTTTTTTTTTATATAGATTTTGGTTTTTATATCCACCCCAGTGTGGCGGAGTTCATTCCTAACCGCGTGCAGTAAAGTGATCGCGCGCTTCCCCCCCTACTGAGGCTACATGACCCTCAGCCTCATTCAGATCAGCTGGACGAACAAATCAAATATTAAACAAGAAAGAAAGATTTACCTCCAGCGGGTTTCCTCGAAAACAATATAATAATTGTTTGTGTTTTAAAAAACATCTTTTAAGCAGATTTCCCCCATTCAAATTCCCCTACACTAGATATTGCAATGATAAAAGTTGGTTAATTGTAATAATAATTGCCATTTCATGGTCAATCATATAATTTTATATATCGCTTTACTAACTCAACTCAAAAATGAACAGCAGATATATGTAATATATATCATGCTGGTAATTACTATATTTGACAAAATGTTTAAAAGCCTATACCTTTTTTTTGGTGGCTGTGTCTCAACGATTGTCCTCAAACGCCTTTCAGTTCAGCTCACACTGAAATGCTGTACTGTAAGCAGGAACGCGGATCAGAAACCTGAGAAAACATCACACTGGCTTTCTCACCACACCTGTCTGTCTCTCCTCTCATTCTGTCTGGTTCTGTCTCTCCTCTCATTCTGTCTGATTCTGTCTCTCCTCTCATTCTGTCTGATTCTGGTTCTGTCTCTCGTCTCATTCTGTCTGATTCTGGTTCGGTCTCTCCCCTCATTCTGTCTGATTCTGGTTCGGTCTCTCCCCTCATTCTGTCTGATTCTGGTTCTGTCTCTCGCCTCATTCTGTCTGATTCTGGTTCTGTCTCTCGCCTCATTCTGTCTGATTCTGGTTCTGACTCTGTCTGATTCTGGTTCTGTCTCTCCACTCATTGTGTCTGATTCTGGTTCTGTCTCTCCCTTCATTCTGACTGATTCGGGTGCTGACTCTGTGTCTGATTCTGGTTCTGTCTCTCCCCACATTCTGACTGATTCTGGTTCTGTCTCTCCCCTCATTCTGTCTGATTCTGGTTCTGTCTCTCCCCTCATTCTGTCTGATTATGGTTCTGACTCTGTGTCTGATTCTGGTTCTGTCTCTCCCCACATTCTGACTGATTCTGGTTCTGACTCTGCATCTGGTTCTGACTGATTCTGGTTCTGACTCTCTTCTCATTCTGACTGATTCTGGTTCTGACTCTGCGTCTGATTCTGACTGATTCTGGTTCTGACATTGGCTATTTAGAATAACAGAATAGAATAAAACAAACAAAATAAGGACTTGTTGTGGAATCTGCTTCAGCAAAAATAAAAACCAAAGTAACAAGAGCCGAGTGGGTTTGCAAAGCGACTGTCGGACTCCACCTTGATACAGTATTTTATACACTTTCAAAACAAAGACTCTGGTATGTGATAGTGTAAAGAGTGTAAAGGAAGTCTTTCAGCAAACTAACACACACACACACACACACACACACACACACTTTATAAAAATACAAACTGCACCTTTAATGTGATCCAAATTGCAGTGTAAATGAAAATATTTGGAAAGCTGTAACAGAGTGTGGCTGCTATCTGACCCGATCCTTAGTTGTTTCTTTTATTTGTAGGAACTCAGAAACGGTGCCATATTTCTGTTCAAACTGGAACATCCCTGTCCATAAATGGTGCCTGCGGTGAGTCCGAACTACATTCAGTTATTAGGATTTCTCAGAGTGCATCAGATTTGGGGTTCAACAGCCTCGTTAATGTCAGTCACACACTTATTACTTAATTAACTGGTTGCTTTTTTGTTTCTTCTCTGCTCTCAGGCACTTTTATAAGCCCATGTTGAGAAGAGGTTTGAGCAAGCTGACAGCTCAGGTCGCCGTGTTTTTTCTCTCCGCTTTCTTTCACGAGGTGTTAACACTTAACACGATATAATTTCATTTATATATCATAAAGGGTGGGTTGCACCAATAAGGATTAAGCTTAAATCTAGATTAAACCAAGGTTTATCTAATAATTCTGTTGCAACAAACTTTAAACCTTGTTTAAAAATAAGAAAGCTTACATTTAAACCATCACGTTAATCCTGGATGTAATTTCACAATAAACCTGGATTAACTATAATCTTTTCATTTGAATTTTTTCATTTTCTCAACCTATCTCGGTTACGCAAATGAGCGGTTAATAATGGCAGTTGAATATTTTTTTTTTAATTCAAAGTTTAAAGTTCACAATCCTTTTGTTTAAAGTTCACTAAACATTGTTGCTGTTTAGTTACACTGGAGAATTCACGTATTTCCACGTTTATGAAATCCACATGCACTGCCGCAATGTTGTCAATGGTGAATCCATCATGATGGACAAAATGAATTGTAAATGGAGGTTTTAATCACAGATTAGAATTCTAATCCCTGATTTGTTAATCTGTGTTTAAAATTAAAGTGGTGCAACACAAGTCGATTTAAAATAAAGCCCAGATCAACAAATCCTAGATTAGCTCTAAACTGTGCTAAATTTAATCCTTATTGGTGCAACCCACCCAAAATCTCTGACAGTCTATGATCCTAATCATTAAAGATATTTGAGATCCTGCTAAATATCACAGATATACGAAACAAAGAACGTTAAGAAGACACCTTTTGTTACAATTTTAAATGAAGGTAGAAAACATTTTCAAGCATGTATCATTTTAGACTTTTGGCACATTGAGCCATTTTAATGGTTTTCCTAGTGAGGTTATTTGTCTACAATTCAAATACAACGTACAAATATAAAGTAAATAATATGGAGCACTTTTTCCAAACTTTTATAATTTCCCGTTTGACCGAATTACGTGTCCACACGTCTGATTTTCAATAGCCAGTTGTGTTTGTTCTCTCTCAGTACCCGGTGAGCGTGCCTCTGAAGATGTTCCGGCTTTGGGCGTTCATGGGAGTGATGGCTCAGGTTAGTGTAAAATAACAATTGTTTATCCTTAGAAACAGTGTTAAGCCAATTGATTCCTGTTAAAGTGTTATACATTTTGATTTCAGTTCAAATTTGAATGGATATGCTGTTGTACTTGCAAGTGACTGGACCAGCATTGAGGTACTTTAAAATCCTTTTTACCCAGAGATGTCAATTCCATGAATTACTTTGTAATAGACTTTCACTGAATGGCTGAAAGATTATACAAAATCAAAGTATTTCTATTCCTGACTTTTTCCACGTAATTACATTTTTGATACAGATTTGGTTTTATAAGGAGGTTTATTTTAGTGAGAGGTGCCAAAAAAAAAAAAATTCTATAAAACGCACACTTTCTGCCCACAACCTTTAACATAATGATGTACAGATCATTGCTACGTTCCTACATATGTTCTTACGTATTGCGTCAGCTGATGTTCTGGTTAAGAAAATAAAGCTGGTCAAGCCAATGATGTCTTTCATGTGTTCTACATGAGTATCTCACACACACACACACACAGTAATATAATATATTATTTTCATTGCTCTGAATGCTAAATTCTCAGCTCATATTGTGCATATAAAACATACAAAACAGGGGGGAAACAAAAAACTAAACAAGGCAAAGTCATGTGACTGGAAATTTGGTGATGGGGAAAAACTGCAGGTAAAACAGAGGTTTGGAATGAAGGAAGGGTTCAGACATGCCACATTACTGCTGCAAAAATAAAAAATAAAAGAGCGGGAGGGGGGGAAAGAGTTGAAAAAAGATGTTAGTGAGCTATAACATCTAAACTAAAAAAATGCAGTCTAACTGTTACTGGATTGAATTTCTCACTTTATACCAGTCTTTCTTACCACAGAGCTGTCCAAATCTCAATCCTGATTTGTCAAAAAGTGATTAAACAGCCTCGATAACAGCAGCATTAAAAGTATTCTAATATGGTATCGTTTCCATAGTAACAACTTACACAAAGGCCTGTATGGTAGACAATACACATAATCTAAGACTAATTATAAATGTTATGTAACAAAGGAGAACATATAATTGTTGACATGGTTGAAGTTTTCAGGGAGGACATATTTATTTAACATTTATTGAAGGAGTCTCCAGTGTCAGTGATTTTTAACAGTCTTTAGGACAGATTTTTAGATAGAGTAGTCTTTTTTTTCTGTCTTATTAACCTAAACAGAGGGAAAGCTGATATATACTTGCTATACCATATAATAAGATAAGATAAACTATAAATGGTACTATAAAACTATAAAAAAGTACAATGTGTCTTTCTTTAATAAATGTAAAATTGCAAATCACTGGTGACTTGCTGTTGTATAAGAGCAATAAAACACTTCAGAGCATCCTGTTACAGGAAAATAATCGAATCCAGAGTGGTTAACGGCTACATTACACCACTCGGTCGTTGATGATTTTCCTGTAACGGTACGCTTCTGAGCGTTTTATTCCTTCCGTATCACGTATTGCTTGGTGTACAAAATAATGTGCAAAATGTATAAAAGTTGTGATGCACTCGAGGAAGTGGTCATGCCTGTGACCATGCACTCACCTTTGCTTTGTTTTGTATCGGCAAATAGAGTTTAAACTCTGCCGGCAGCTCATCCTCGGAGTACAGTCTATCAGAAAAGTACACTCTTCTTATGCGACAGTTCGCGTGGATCTGGAAGATGATCGGACCGTTCGTTAATACTTAGAACATAAATATTAACATAACTATTTTAATAATCACAGGCAGGATTTGCTGATTTTTTTTTATACCACTGACAAATTTATTTCTCCTAATGGGCTTCTTCTTTTTTCCTGAAGTCTGTAAATTTTGACAATAAACCTGATTTGCAATGGGGGTTGAATCATTTTGATTGCAACTGTATAAAGCAACGCAACTCAAACATCATACAAAACGAAATTAAAAAATTATACAAAGAAAAACAAAATTCTAAATGAAATTTAAGGCCATTGTGTGGATGAACGCAATATAAAAATGTTTGTCTCGTAACAATTTAAGACGGTATTAAAGTAACACTTATTTCCAGCATCATATTAAATCAGCAGTCTAATGCAGAAGAAGTGCAAATGCTGGACACAAGGCCCAGAATGCAATGCAGTGAAGTGACACTGTTGTTACGACAGAGACTCGGTTAGTTAGAGATGTACTAGATGACGAGCGCGATGGCATTGAAGGGGGAATTAGACTGAAAGTCTCTTGAGGTAGAGGTGAAGCGAGAGTTAAATCCCACTGTCACCACTATCAGCAGGTAGATGAAAGGCATTGTGGGTAATGCAGGAAAGGGTTAACTGTATAAGTGAAAATTGACCAAAATAAAATTAAACACCAACTCAGAATTTCATTACAAAACAACCCGTGGACGCTACTGAAGATTACGTTAATGATAAAGATCGAAATGCTAATGGATTTTTCTTTTAAGGACCTGCGGACAGTCTGCTCATTTAAGCGTTTGACTTCTAGCGAAGACATTTTGCCCCACGCTCAGTGCGCATCTGTACTCGCAGCGTCTTGATGTAGTTGGTGCCGTAAGCTCTCCGTGTGAAGTCAGACAGGTTGAACTGGATCTGGTTCCAGTCGTCGGCCAGCTGCATGGGCATGGTGCAGATGAAGGGCTTTATCCGTGTGGTGCTCTGGTAGTTACTGGCTCTGAATCTCCGCCGCACGTTTTTATCATCCAATACCCGAGTGTGTGTGTCCCTACCTGAACTTCAAATGTGAAATATTTCTTCAGATTCTTGATGATCATGACCAGGAAGGGGAGTTTGATGCCCAGGGTTTTTGGATCTGCAGGACATGTGATGTAGGTCGTGCTGTGGGAGCGAGTGAGACAGTAATTAGGCAAATCTTAATGAATGAAGAGGAAACTGAGGTCCAGCTACATGTTCATGCTCACCTGACATTGGTTCCTTCCACCTCAAGCACTAATGACTGGATGTGGTTGTCCGTAATACGCTTTATGTGTCCATTTCTCACCTGCAAGTACAGTTTAATCAGTGTTATACCGAGTGAACCGGCTTTTATTCAGCAGCTCCACTGAATGTAGACAGCTGATCTGAAATTTCAGTGTATAGTTTTGCAGCTGCTGGTCATCTGCTCTTAATGATTCACATCAGAATTTAGGCAATTGCCTGCAGTGATTGATAGACAGACAGACAAATACATACGGAGAAAGCATTTCCAAAAGTTTGTGTACCCCTGACCATCACACCCATATCTCATTCCAGATTCAATCCCCACTTTACTGCTATAAAACTCTCCACTCTTCTGGGAAGGCTTTCCACTAGATTTTGGAGCGTGGCTGTGGGGATTTGTGCTCATTCAGAGACGAGAGCATTAGTAAGAACAGGCCCTGATGTCGGGTGAAGAGGCCTGGGGTGCTGTCGGCGTTCCAGTTCATCCCAATGGTGTTCAGTGGGGATGAGATCAGGGCTCTGTGCAGAACACTCGAGTACTTCCACTCCATCCTTGGCAAATCGTATCTTCATGGAACTCTTTGGAGCATTGTCATGCTGGAATATGTTTGCGTCTCTTAGTTCCAGTGAAGGGAAATTGTAAAGCTACAGCATACAGAGACATTCTGTACAACTGTGTGCTTCCAACTTTGTGGCAATAGTTTGGGGGAAGAACCACATGTGGGTGTGATTGTCAGGTGTCCACATACTTTTGCCCATATGGTGTACATACATAGACAGCTACCTATTTAGCTACCTAACTTAATGAATAATTAATAATTTCAGACTAACTAAATGAAGTAAATGACGGTTATTCGGTACATGAGCAGATGCTTACCTTTTTATCCCATATTTGTAGAGGTTTGCTCCCAATGCTGTACAAAATGGACAAGAAGCCGCTTTGAAATGTATTCTTAAACATAACTAAAAATTCTCAAAACCAAGCTTTATCTTTTTACTCCTAGAACTGGAACCGGACAATAAATATTTTATTTTAATTTTATTTTTTTATTATTTTGCCGTGTTAATAACGTAATTAGTAAATTATATTAAATTAATAATTAAATATTTATCTTTTTGAAAAAGAGAAACATTAACATACAACAAGAAAGCTGATTAAGTGTAGATTTTTGTATTTAATAATAAAAAAAACACCCTTCAGTTTAAGTGACCTGTGAATTTGCTTATAATTACGATAACTAATTAATAATAAATATTACTACTAAAACAAAAGTAGTTCACAGTGATTATCATCAAATGTTTAAATAATTATATTTATTTAAATATTATTATTATTAAAACAACAATACTGTCATAAATCCTGTATCCATCCATCCATCCTTTACTATTTCATTATTTGCACCTGAAACTGTCCCCAAATGTGTTGATTCATACATATAATTATTATATCTTTAATTCCATGTGTTTGATCCAGTATTGCATGTATCATTTGGGCATCAATTAATGAAGTGCATTACCAGTCAAAAGTAAAGACACCCCTGATCATAAATGGGTTTCCTAAATTATTATTATTATTATTTTTTTTTACTATTTTCTACAATTTAACAATACTATGAAGACAATATGAAGTAACTCATATGAGCCAAGAACTGTGTTAAACAAATTAAAACTACAGGATGTCCCAAAAGTCTTCACACATAGGGCAAATGAACACTTTTTTATCAAACTAAACAATAATTTTATTTACAAACTATACCTGACATGATTGCTATTTCTTTGTAAAAACACATACAGAGTCGTCTCTCGCACTCATGATGAACCCGTGTTAACATATCTGGTCTTATGCGTGTAATTGCAAAGCCCGCTATGGGAGCTGACACATGCCTCAGTTCCGCCGGCAAGCATCACCGTGGCGTCTCCATGGATGATGAAGCGGGCGGCGTCTTCAATGGCGTGAGCCCCCGTGGTGCAGGAAGTGGACACAGCATGGTTGGGTCCTTTCAGCTTGTGCTTGATGTTGATGTGATCGGCGGCCATGTTGACCAGGATGCGAGGGATGAAGAAGGGACTCACTTTGCTGTAGCCATGCGTCTGGAAAGCAGCAGCAGTAATAGCGATCTCCTCCAAAGGCACCATGCCCATGCCTACAGCCACCCCTGCACTCAGGTGCTCCTCGGGTCTTCTGGGATACCACCCACAGTCCTGCAGGGCCAGCTGAGCAGTGCCGAGGGCCATCACTGTGGCCTGAGATATGTTGTTTATCTCCCCATGTGAAGCAAACATTTCTTCTTTAAACTCTTCGTCACCTTGTCCTTGGGGAACCCGAGCCACTTTACATGGCACTGCTTTGTACTCGTCTGGGTCCAGGGACACTATCACGCTCTCTCCGGCGATCACAACATAATCATGTTTAAATGCTGATTTAACTTTAAGTTGATTTAAGTTGATGGATTAAAACATTTCTTATCACAACTATGACTGTTTTAACTTTTGATTAGAACTGATGGATTACATAATAATTGTATTTAAATCAAAGAAATTCGTCTATAGCCTACAAGAATATATAACACAAATATAATGCCAAAATACACATTTCTCTTCTCTCTGTACTTTACAATCTGAATAATATATATAACAATGTACAACTCTAAAAATTATTTGCTTTATAATTACTGTATTTAAGTATACAGCTGTATAAAAAGTACATATAATTTCTAGTGCTGGACACCTTATTCTGGTGTTTAAAAAAATATATATATATAATGGAAATATAGTGGAATCTTTGTGCCTCCTCCTCGTGGAATCCCCTCACATCTCCAGGGTCCCTGGTTTCGACCCTGAACTCAGGTCACTGATTCGGTTCTCCGGTGTCCTATACGTGCAGACAGGCAGGATGGCTATGCGAAATTGCCCCAGGTGTGAATGAGTGTGTGAATGGTTCCCCGAGAAGAGCCAGAGTCCCGCCCGGGGTGTATTCTCACACCTTGGCTCCTGATCGACTGGCAACTTAAAGCGAAGCTGAATGAATAAGTATTACAATAATTTATGAATAATCAATCCATATATAATAATAATAATAATAATAATAATAATAATAATAATAATAATAATAATAATAATGTGTACACAGGCCCGTTCTTTACATACAAAATAATATTTACAAAGGTATTTGACTCTGCTTACAGATGAAATCAAGTAATATCAAAAAAGTAAAGCCACATATTTCCTATACAGTGTTCAATTACTGCATTAAATGGAAAACTGTAACTCGGTAAATATTCGCTTATATCTCAGAGCACATTATGTCGACTTGTAATGAGCTAATAGGCTATTTTATACAAATGTCCATAATATGTTTTTTGTCATTTGTCCTATAAATCTGTCTAAATATACTGACGTGTATATTTTAAGCATTAATAAGCATTAATAAGGTGTCTTTAGAGAAGGAAAAGCATGGATGTGTGTAGCACAGGGGGCGGATTAGGGGAAAAAAAGAAACTGAAAAATTATATTTATGATATCGTTACAAATAACGGAATAGACTGTCTCTGTTTTGGCATTTTGAAAATGTTTCCATTATCAAAATAATAATAATATTTTTAGGTTTATTATTATCCTCCTAAACTTAAACTGTGTCTGTTCTTAAATACCCTTATTTCATTTCTTTTGTGCTTCACAAGTAAAGAAGGTGGAGTTGTGTAAATGTAAATGAACTCACGCAGTGAAAGTTTCAACGGCTGCATGGAGATTAATGGGGCATTAAGAAGCACTTTCCGCACATTAGCACCTGGAGGATGATAAAGAGTGAGCTGTGTGAACTGTCCTGGTACAAACTCCTCTGTGTTTGTGGTTCTCTTCATTGCTGTGAGTTTGTACAACTCGTGCGAGATGAGTACATGTGAAGCCTGCAAGAAAACAGAGAGACACGGTGTCACACTGCACAGGTAGATTACTACACAACGAACACACTTGACTTACTCATAGTAATACTGTTTCCTTGTTTATGCACGTCTGTGCTCCTCTCTCCTGCAGATTCCCTCCGGAAGAGGAGCAGCTCCAGCTCTGGATCTCCAGCATGCGGACAGCTGCAGGATGGAGACCCTCGGAGTCTGCGCGTTTATGTTCAGATCATTTCACCTCCGATTGCTTCCAGACTTCAGGACATTTATACTCCTTCACTGTCCCCTCTGTGTTTCAGTCCACGGTAGGTCTTCATTGTATACATTATTTTATATTTAAGATGATGAAACGTTTTGGAGGCAGGGACCCCTTTACTTTACATGTGAAATAAATTCCATGGATCCCTTCAACAGGCACAGTTTATTTTTATGAATATAATATTATACTCATTCTACAGAGGTGTACAATAATATTCTGGCTACTACTGGAGTCATATATATCTTTTTTAATTCCTGAACTTTCCTCCAATAACACATCATAGATCCAATTTGACATTATTTGGTTATTTATTTGGAATTTCGATTAAATTCATTCAGTGACCAGTCAAACCACACAAGTTCAACAATAAATATTTCATATATTTGTTTATGTCTCTGTGTTGTGACTTTCACCATTATAGCAACACATACCTCTGGTTATAGATTACAGACCCCAGTTTGGGAACCACCACAGCATTATTGAAAGTTTTCCTTTCTAAGACCGAGAGTGTAGAAAAGAGGTTATGGACATAAATGGAATAAATTGTAAAATGGTGCTAAAATGTACTCTTCTTTGTGGTCAGGGTGGCACTCTCAAGTGCACACCTTCTGTACCTTTAGTATGTATATTTTACCAACATACAACTAAAGCTGGATTAAAGCCAATTATGTTCCTTAAATCATTTTAAAAAGGTACAATATATCCACATTTCCATGTGAAAGATACATACTGAAGGTACAAACATGTACACTTGAGGTTCCACTGCAGCAAAAACTAATGTTTTGTGCTAATGCAACATTTTTCATAATTTACAGTCACACAAACAGCATTTGAATGTAAAACAACAAAAGTCTCACCTTATACCCCAAAATACAACACAATATCACACAATTTCATA
This sequence comes from Stegophilus panzeri, assembly GCA_024331685.1. NCBI lineage: Eukaryota > Metazoa > Chordata > Actinopteri > Siluriformes > Trichomycteridae > Stegophilus > Stegophilus panzeri. The sequence goes on along the minus strand of JANDJT010000081.1, from coordinate 19,383,548 downwards.
AATAGAACATAATACAGCAGTGTGATGCCTGTAAATAACAACAATAATAATAATAATAATAATAATAATAATAATAATAATAATAATAATTAAATACGTGCACTGAAGAACTTAAAGTGTCTAAATTTATGGGTTCCTCCAGAGAGACAGGTGAAGGACCCCTAAGGGTTCAAAACTGACTTCATCTAATGTGTGATCAGGTTCAGGTTTTATACACTGTAAGACATTTCAAGTTGGCTAAACAGTATTTCACTGTAAATAATAATTTCTGTCATTATTATTATTATTATTATTATTATTATTATTATTATTATTATTATTATTATTATTATTTATGCTAATGCTGCTAACAGCTAGGCCTTTATTAGGATGGTGTGAAAAACAGGAATACAGTCACACTCATCTACACTTAAACACTTACTATTTTGGGGATGTGTTTTGTAAAGTGATGTGGCTAACTGACAACATCTTAAGCAAGCACACTTAATCTTAATTTTTTTCTATTAGTATGATGTAGAGACTAAATAAGGAATAAAATGTGATGGTGCGAGCTTTACCTACTGAATGACAGGGTGGTGTGAGGAAGTGGAATTATGTTACCATGTCGATTATTTTCCAATAACACCACATCCAAAAGTGTTTCATACCTCTTATACCACAGCAATTTGCTAACAGTTAGATATGAATGGCGTCAGACTTTTTTAAATATCAGTTTATACTTTCATTTCATACTTGTCATTCCCTCACCAGCCTCCTTTTTTCTCTCTTCAATCAATAATACAGAAAATGTAGCTTGTCATATTACTGAAATTAAATGACAGACCAAACTATTTGCAGTTTGTTTTTAAAAAATGAACTAAAGGTCAACCAGCTTGCCGTATCTAGAAAGCTTTCTGTGACATAATTATATTCATCTTTTCATTACGTATAGGAAGAAACATCTGTGACACGCCCAGAAACTTCCGAACACAAACTGTGTGATGGCTGTGAAAAACAACTCCACTTGATTGAAAAGTCGTACAAACTAAAATTACTGTCAGCCCAACTGAAATTGAAGAAGTACGAAAAGCAGCTGAGTGAGCATTCCCACAAGATGACAAAGCTAGAGAGAAGAGTGGTTGTTTTACAGACCGCAGTGAAGGTCATGAAAATGAGGAAGCTCGTGTCCACACCCAAAAGATCAGAATCTTCATCAAATACCACCGGCTTGTAGATGTAAATCTGTGTCCTGATGACTCTTGTGAACAAGCTACGAAGTTAATGGTAACTACCAAGTAATGGAAGTTTAGCACCACCAGTTCAGCATGGTGTTGCAGAGTTAAAAACTGCCATAACTCCATTTTTCTACCTGAGATAGGGGGCATGGCCTAAAGTTTGAACGCTGAGCTGTGCAATAGATGAGATTCTAAACAGTTAACTATAATCCCTTACTGTAAGTAATCCCTTAAAGGTTAACTGCATTAGTTAAAATGAGCTGCTTTTAATATATAGCGGTGTCAATGTGTATCGAGTAAAAACCTATCAAAGTAATTCATACCACGTTTACTACTTCCACTACACAAATCCAAAATTTGCAATAAAAAAAAAAAAAAAAAAAAAGATTTCACACATTTGTACTGTTTAAAAGGTTTTACTTATGTTTTACAGATGAATCAGTAAAAATGTAAACATTTCATATGTATAAAACACAAATACAGTAACGCTGTAGCTTGTTATTTGATATAATGACAAACAGATAAATAATTACTGTCTATAGCAACAAAAGTGCACATAGAACTCCAAACACAGTTATAACTGAGTAAATAGTGTCATATAAAAATGGTAGCACCCTTGGATGAGATCTCCAGTCTGCACACTACAGAACCGTGTGCTGGTCGCGTTAAAGGAAAACTCCACTGTGACACACAATGAATATGTTTTTATTGAAATATTTGTGATGTGTTTAGTTAATCTGGTGATAATTTGTTGGTTGGTGTATTTAAAAAATCATGAACAATTTCCTCACCAATTTGATTATTCCCAATTCACACTCACCAGTCAGCTCTCACCAATCACATAAGAGCTACCAACCAGGGAGGGTTAAACGCTACCATGTGCTTCCTCCAAGACCAATGAAGCCAGCCAACTGCATCTTTTCAAACTGTTGCTCATGCTACATCACAGGGCATCTGAACACTCTGCCCTCTTCCATATAAATGCATGCATATACATACAGTTCACGGATGCCTACGATTGGTTAGTGTCGCCCTGATTGACAGGGGAGGGAGAAATGCTATCCCTCTCACCCAGAGAGCATGGCTAAATTTACTCTCTTGCCTCGGAAGGCTGTGGCATTGAACTTGCATTTTCATGATGATATGGTGCACGCTTTTCTGTTGTACCATTCGAAGGTCAATCCCCTGTGCAGTCCCTCCAGGATTTTGCGATTGCAGAAATGAATGCAAAATCAAGCAAACTCTGTGATATTTGGACGAGCTTGCAATTTTTCAAAGTCACAGATTTTCAGCAGATTTGGGTCAATACTCACCACAACGCGCATTCAGCCAAAGCCCTCTTTGATTCATGTGTGTCAAACATGAGTACAGCTAAAAGGTCACATTTACCAAGAAAAATCACTGCGAAACAATTTTGTGCAATTGCGATTTCACCAATTCAAGTAGTTTCCCAGAAAAAAAGCACAAAAAACTCAGCAAGTTGCATCGCAAATTCTGAAGAAAAAAAAAAAAGCCGCAGCAAAAAATCAAGTATTTTTGACCACAACAATCACAAAATAACTCAGTGAAATTGTGTACGGTCTGGCTGTGTGCTATGCTAATGTCACAGAGAGATGTTGTAAACGCAGCTATAATGGCAATTAATAGGAAGAAAAAAAACCAAATCAAACAAGTGAGAACCGTCAGTTTTTGCTGTTTTGCTCCCACAAGAGCTTCTTTTCTGACTCACCATTTTCCAGTGACATTCAACATCATATTAATGAGAAATCCAATGGAGACGTAGCGGAGACAGCAAACGCAATGCCGCTATACAACACAGTTATGCTGAATTGTGTCAGAGACTCGGCTCGGCTCATTAACGATCTGTGTGATTACAAGTGTGATGGCGGACAGCGTCAACTTTGGAAGCTGATCTGTTTGAGCAGAGTGCACACATGAGGAGGTGGGAGAGCTGGAAACACTAAAGCACTGCTGCATTGCTCTCTTTAGGTAGAGATGAAGTGAGGGCTAAGTCCCCCTGCACCATTATCAGCAGGTAGTTAAATGGCATTGTGGATAATGTAGGAAACTGTTAATCAAAGTCAAAACAGACCAACATGTTGATGAAAGAGGTCTAAACTAAAAAAAAAAAAAAAGTCAACTTAGAATTTCATTACAAAATACGTTTTGGACGCTGTTGAAATTTGTGTTAGTTTGTTAATATGCAAGTCATTCAGGGTAGATTTTTCCTTCAGAATCTTAGCAAAGGCTCATTATTTTATTTATTTGAAGAAATTCAGCCAGGCTGAAGAAAACCAGTAGCAACAGAAGTTTGTGAAAGTTTATAAGAAACTACAAGACTTTGTGTGGTCAACTTGGGGTTTTAGAATAAAGATGGTCAAATTTAAAAAATATATATATACATATAGTATAATAATCAGAAGTTTATAATCAGACAAATCATGTTCTTAAAAATGACTGAAATGTAATGGAAGTCTATGAGGAACATTTACTTCTGGTAAGTAAGCACCGCTGCAGCATCCAGTAGTGAACACTGTCACTTATCTAGGGCTCTAATATGGAGCTCTATATAAAATATAATTAGGAATAATTATAATGATCGTAAGGTTCCAAGAAGATTAGAGTCGAGTCTTACTTTGGTTCTTACCCACAACTGATGCAGGTAAACTCATCACACTATGCTGTGTAAAAATATACACCAGAGTGTGAGAGTGTGTGTGTGTGTGTGTGTGTGTGTGTGTGTGTGTGTGTGAGTGAGAGAGTGTGTGTGTTCTGCATCACCTCAGCCTCAGTGTGAAGTGTACAGGGTGTCAGATGGCTGAGTGAGCTCTGAATGAGGTGCTACTGAGGGTCGAGTCCCCAAACACACTAGCATAGGAGGCTTTGAGGAACTGCACGTAGTTCTGCAGACTGCGGTTTGTGCTGTCAGACTGTTCCAGACGGTCCTTCACGTCCTGCAGACGGCTCTGGTACCTCCTCTCTGCCTGAAAATTCAGTAACAATCGACCCGGAAGAATGGATGCAATGCAGTGATAAGGGTTTACTAAATCACTCCCTCATTGATTAGTACTGCAACTCTGACAGGCTTTGCCCCTGACACTGTCCTCTTCAGTTAATTTACAGAACTATTTGTTCCCAGCATTATACTTATTTTTTTTTTTGCATAGGCCATGCTGTAATAGTTACAAACTGCAATTGTGTGCACTACTGTACATCACATATTTGTGTAAAGCTAAAAGATCATCTATAGTTAGTACAGGGCTCTTTCCATTTCCCACAGATGGGAAAAAAACAAAACAAAACAACAACAAACAACAAAAAAAACTTTTATGCTCCTTTTACAGTACTAGAAACGCACCATGCTGCAAGTTGGGAGGCAACTGAGAAAAACAAACATGGTCTTGGTCTTGTTAATGAGTGATGTAAGGAGTATATTACGACACATGGAATTGAAAATATTTCGTTGCCAATATTCCAATGTTGAAATCTAACTAAAAATAACAACTTGCCTAGTTTTGGGACATTCACTGATATAGTGCACTCCACTAATATTGGCACCCTTGGTAAATATGAGCAAAGAAGGCTGTGAAAAATTGTCTTTATTGTTGAACCTTTTGACCTTTTGTTTACAAAATTCTCATGGATATCAAACAATTGCAAACAAAAACACAGGTTTATAAAATAAAAGTACCTCATGCCCATGGTTAAATATGGTGTTGGCTCTTTAATGTTTTGGGGTTGTTTTTCTGCCAGAGAACCTGGACATTTTGTTAGGATACATGGCATCATGGACTCTATTAAATATCAGCAGATATTAAATGAAAACCTGACTGCCTCTGCCAGAAAGCTTAAAATGGGCCGTGGTCGGATCTTCCAGCAGGACAATGATCCAAAACATACATCAAAATCAACACAAATGGTTTACTGACCGTAAAATCAAGGTCCTGCCATGACCATCCCAGTCCCCTGACCTGAACCCCATAGAAAACCAGTGGAGTGAACTGAAGAGGAGAGTCCACCAGCGTGGACCTTGAAATTTGGAAGATCTGGAGAGATTCTGTATGGAGGAACGGTCTCAGATCCCTTACCATGTATGCTCCAACCTCATCAGGCATTATAGGAGAAAACTCAGAGCTGTTATCTTAGCAAAGGGAGGTAGCAGCATAAAGTATTGACTAAAAGGGTGCAAAAATTGTTGCACACCTATATTTAACAAAGATATATATTTTTGGATAAACCTGTGCTTTGCTTGATATCCAGAGTATTTTTGTGATTTTTTTGAACAAAAGATAAACAATAAAGACAGTTTTTCACAGCCTTCTTTGCTCATATTAACCAAGGGTGCCAATATTAGTGGAGGGCACTGTACATCATGTGACATCCCACTTTAACTGTGGCTACATACAGTCATGTCACACAAGCAACTCATGTTTCCTGATTTCTCTTGATTTTCTCTAAAATTACAGTGCAGGTAAATGACCTCCTCATCACTGGTCTTTATTTCATCTGCATTATTGGTATCATTAATCTAATAAATAAATCTAATGCATGTTGGCTGAGCTACACACAGTTAGCCTTTTTTTCTTTACAACAGTCCATTATAAAGCTCACCTCGTCTTTGGTTCGCCGCAGCTGATTGAGCTCAGAAGTGGTTCGGCTCAGTTGGGTCTCCAGCTCGATCACTTTGGATTGAGAGGCTCGCTCTTTAGACGCAGCTCGCTCCCTCGAATTGGACACCTGTTGACCAGAACACATGTTAGTTCAGTGAAAACGTCAGAAACGTGTACCAAATTCTAGTCCTCGAAGCGCCTCGTCAATAGTTTGGTGCTCCTCTTGTTTTAACGCACAGACACAAAGCTCACGAGGGCCATTTGATCGGCTGCAAATGGGGTAATTGAAGATTGGTTATTAGGTATATCAATTTTATTTACTATTATACTGTCAAGTTTAAATAATTTATTTGAATTACATACAGAAATTGAATTAACATTTTGTGAAACCCAGTCATTTCATATTAATGACTTGAAAGAAAGCCAAAACAAACAAATACATACATTAAGACAAGACCAGCCATTCAATAAGGATGAAAGTAATGGCACCCTATAAATGGCAGAAGAGTGTGTGTCTGTGGTAGCTGATGCACTGCAATGGCTGAGCTTCATTTCTGGAAGATTTAGCACATGCTCTTTGCAAGTTTAGTCATCATTTTTTCATTTTCAAAACTGCAAAAGCAAATGTTATGTTTAAAACCCATCACACTATCCTGCATGATGTGCTTCCCATCCAAAAAAAGATGTTTCTCCCTGTGCCCAGTGTTTTCCCATTGTACTGTGGATATTTTGACCCAAGCAAGAGTGTATATTCTATTCCCTTAGATAAACATACAGACTGCTGTTCGGGCGTATGCAGTGACTACTTTTATCAAGTCTTATGTGTTGTAAATGTACAGACCTGTCGCCTGGCGTCCTCTAGTGCCTCTTCTAGCTGCCGGTTTAGAGTGTTGCACTCGCGAGACTTCTCCTCCAATCGCACCTGGTTGTGAAGTATAGTCTCCTCTCGCTTTGCTATCATTTGCAGAAGATCTCCGTTCTGAGAGCTGGCCTCCTCCAACTTCCTGTTTACATCAACAAATGTTTTTGTATGTACTGTTTGCACGTAAATGTTTTCGTTGGGCAAACGGAACTAAAAATTCCCCATCCGTATTTACAACCGTTTTTGGTAACACTGAAAATAAAGGTGAAGCATGTCATGCACTTTGAAAATTTCAGTAAGGCAGCTCAGCCACTACAGCACAGACATACAATCTTTTCCTCACATTTGTTTTGTCCTAATTGAATCTGTAGTTTTCTTGGTATTCATTTACTATTTCATTGATTTGTTTTGGATCTCGTTCTCTTAAGTTATTAATATGAAACAACCGAGTTTCACGTTGTTAAAATGTTATTTAAATTTGTGTGTGTAACTAACTGAACTAACTGGATTTTCATCAGTGTAACCACTCCTGTGAATGATTTACAAATGAAATTCCTTTATTTGAGAAATGATGCTCAGAGTCATTTATACACACACCACAAGATGTTGTATGTTGTTAGGTGTTGGTTTCCGTAGTGACTGACCTGTCCAGGGACTCCACTTTGTGCTTTAGCTGGTTGTTCTCCTCCATTAGCACTGTATTCCTCTGCTGCACCTTGTCCATCTGAGCACTCTGCTGTTCCACCTGCTCAATATGTCAACACCAGTTAATGATAAAAATAATTTACACATGCACTGATCCTACAGCTCTTGGGAATATGACACTGCAGTGATCAGAACTTTTCCCGTGTGGAGAAAAACAGTGAAAATCTGCTTAATGTCATTCATTCATGTTGTTTGTAATTTGACTCTCGTGGGCTTGTAGTGACTGTTAATCGTCATTGTTATAGGCGTCTACTGTCCGGTGTTTCTTTAATTCTTATGAGAAATGGTTGCATCTATATTGCACAAAGTTGTTAAACACAAAAAAGGCATTAATTGGCATGAAAATTGGTTATTTGAGTTGAGTGCTATATGCTAGGCTTTGTACTAGCTTCACTGGCTGATTAGCAAAGCAAGCTGAATGTAGCAATGGACACTGAGCAGAGACACCAACAATCTCTGCTACTTTCTTTCATTTCATTTTAATGAGCGGTTGTATATGACAAGATGAGAAGAAATCATGGTTATAAGTTTTTCTTCCATTTTTGTGCGTCAAACAGTAAATGGGAACTAACTGCAGGTAGGAACTGAAAGAGTGTCAGACCACACAAGTCACGGGATTGGTCTTTTACTGTAACAAGTTGTGAAAGCAGCCGTATTACAAAGTGGGTTTAAAATGTTTCGTCTTCTTACACACACCTTAACACGTAGCTCAGCGAGACCCGTTGTGAGCTCAGCATTCCTCCTCTCCTGGACACGTTCTTTCTCGTGCGCCTCCTGCAGTTGGAGTTCGGTGCGGCGCAGGGCATCAGGTAATGGCTCAAGCTCACTCAGGCGGCCAATCAGCTGCTTCCGGGCCTGATCTAGTTCCTGATCCAGCTCCTCCCTCAGAGCCCGGGCCTCCCGCTCTGCCTGCTGAGCATGAACACTGTACTCATCTGCCTCGGCACGCGTCTTCTGCAGCTGAACACACACACACACAAAATAATGTCAAGAAGTACCTGGGGCTTTAGTATGGAGCTCTATGATTAATAACCTATCCCATTGTGTGTGTGAATATGCAGTGATGTGATAAACAAACCTGAATCTTGTAGCTGTCCACTAAGCTTTCATATTGCTTCACTGAGGCTTTGACCTGCTCCACCTCGGACCGGGACAGAGACAGTTTCTCCTCCAGTGCAGACAAAGTTGCCTGCACAAATACCACAATAATGCAAATATGCTAAAAATCATAAACTGATAATATACCTAATCCCAACATATGACAGCATTTTAGGACCACTGTATTTTGTAAATACAGTCATAATATTTTCAGAATAAAGCCATACTACTCTGAGGAAAAAAAAAAAGAAAAAGATAAAAGTGGTACATATCAAAGGAACATTTTTTTCCTCTTTTGGACAAAAACCGACAGTGGCTATCTTTGGCCAAAATATTCCAGTGGCATTTCCAGGATGTAGTTAACTCATATTACATACATATTTAGTGATAGTTTAGTTGAATACACGTTGATAGATTTCATTTCACATTCACAATAATCTGAAAAAAAAAAAAAAAAAAAAAAACTGTTACAGAATGTGAGAGCGCCGTATCAGGGCATATTTCAAGTGGAGAGCTCAAAACACCTGTACAACTATGGAAGTGTAATAGTGCCAAATGTTCTCAAGGCAAAATGGCATGTTGAATTACATAAACTGTATAAAAACATATCGCAATAACAATACTTTTTCTGCCCAGCAATTTGACACAAACTGGAAAAAAAAAACCCACAGCAATATCAGTGCTTGAATTACTTTCCTCTGCAGTTCATTGGGTTTGTATATTTTAATTGAAAACAAAATTCCAGCATTCAAAATTCAATGCACACATATTCACCTTTCTAAAATACGGTTCCAAAATATTCAGCTGTTAAAATACCATCTCATTATTCGTCAGGTAATATTACAACATTATTTTTCAACCTCACAAATTCAGGCTGCAAAAATTCGGGTCTTAAACTTCAAGTCTTCACATCTGGGTCTCACAGGAAGAGCAATGGATTGCTGATACTATTATAACATGTTACTCTGGACCGGCCCCCTAGTGGTGGGATTGTTACATGTTTCTAACTTCAATAGCATTTGAAGTGAATGACTTGGTCACAAAACCAACTGTAGTGTTCATCTAGGTGTCAGCTAATATTTTGGAACCGTATTTTAGGAAGGTGAATATGTGTGCATTGAATTTCGAATGCTGGAATTTTGTTTTCAGTCAAAATACACAAACCCAATGAATTGCAGAGGAAACTAATTCAAGCATTGCTATTGCTGTGGGTTTTTTTCCCCCAATTTGTGTCAAATTGCTGGGCAGAAAAATTTAAGTATTGTTATTGCGATATGTTTTTATTCAGTTTATGTAATTCAACATGCCATTTAGCACTATTATATTTCCATATACAACAGTCAATCATTCCAGATTCTCATGTCAATTGGCTCATCTGCTGTTTTATTAGGAGGAAAAACTGCTCTTTTGGCATATTTTTGCATTCTGCTGTTAAAATGCGATGCTCCTATATACATACATTATACACACACACACACACACACACACACACACACACATATATATATATATATATATATATATATATAAAAAAAAAACTGGCATACCAAATCTTCATAAATGTACCTTATGAACTGGGAACGGAATCGATTATTTTGAATCTTATACAAGGTTTAAAAACTATATTAAACTCTGCTTGTAAAACACAGCTAACACATCAAGGTGTGGTTCCACCTTTAGGTTCTGGTTCTCCAGTCTGACTGTGGTGCTCTCTGTGGTCATACTGTGCAGCCGGTCCAGAAGCCCGTCTCTCTCCGCTCGGGTTTTCTCCTCAAGTGCATGCAGCTGCTCCGTCAGGTCTGTGATCCGGCTGGAAGGAACCAAATGGATGGTCTATTACGGGGTCTGCATACTGTATCTCCATTTTGAACAAAAGACACTATTATAAACACTTTAGTGCTCACCTGTTCAGCAGTGTGATCTCCACCTCGAGCTGGCCTTTTTCCTTCAGTTCTTTTGCGTGCCGACTGCTCCAGTTCTCTGCAGTTGAAACAGCATCTGCCAGCCGGGCTTCCTACAATTCACATATAAAGAGAAGAGTTACGCTTCAGGTTGTCACATATTTCCATTTGCAGCATCTTATATACAGTGCCCTCCATTAATATTGGCACCCTTGGTACAGTGCATCTGGAAAGTATTCACAGTGCTTCACTTTTTCCACATTTTGTTATGTTACAGCCTTATTCCAAAATGGATTAAATTAATTAT
>JANDJT010000081.1:19350054-19363092 GCA_024331685.1 Stegophilus panzeri | reverse complement strand
AATTAACGTTGTTAGCAAAAAGTCTTCCAATATGTTTCGTACTTATATATATATATATATATATATATATATATATACACACATATATACATATATATATATATATATACATATATATATATATACACACACACACACACATACATACATACATACATACACACACATAATAATACTTTTAATAAAATACTGTAGAACATAACCTGAAAAATAAAAAAAATAAAATAAAATTTGATTTAATCTCATGTGTAATGTAGCTATGATAATGATTTATTTATAAATAACACTACGGATCCGTTTCATTTTGTTTAAATTATAAATATCATTACAGTGTATTATAATGTGTGAGATATTTCAAGAATATATTAATATCACAATATCATATACATTCAAATACACTGTAATACGTAGAATAAAATATTGTAATTATATTATAGAATATAAATTTGGAAATATAGACAATGTTATAAGATTACATAAGGTAATATATTTTATTTGAATTATTTCTAAATACAATGATGAATTGATTGAATGAATTATTTTATTTTAAGCACTTTTATCTCTCCATACTTATGGACTGTTTCCTCTGTCTGTGGACACTGGGCCACAAATCAAACTAATACATTTACGAAATAAATGATTGTAAAAATATATTTTTACCTGAAATGTCACTGATATATGGAGCTACATTAAGACCCAGTCCTATTAATACGCTTGAGAGTTCAATATACTGTATGTAACTCGCTTTATTCATCACTACAACATCCACTAGTGGCGAAGCAGCTAGCTAATGTAAACAGTCACTTGACTTGTACTTGAAAATAATTAACACATAATTGCTTCGTGAGGGAGTAACTAAAACTATAAACAAAACAACAAAATAACTTTCTTACCATCCGAAAAAGGCAAACATTCAAAATCCCCCAAAATATCCTATAAGAATAATCTGTGTTTTAGCTAACAAGCTAATTGTTTCTCTTATCACCAGAAGCTCCCTTCTTTTCCGGTAGACACGGGCTCTCTTTCGATTGATTGGTTGGTTCAAATAGCGTACCGCGCTCTGATTGGTGAAAGTCATTAGCATTGCGTCACGTTCCATTTTACGTTGCCGGTAGTAACTGTAGCCGTAGAAACCAAGCCTAACACTGCACCCAAGCCGCAGGTTGACAAGGACACTAAAGCGGCGTGTTAGGGCTTATCTCCAAAACCATTAGTGTCTCTTTGTCCACATTTAACACACCAAACAGCACAATACATTACAAACGGTTGCCATTGTTGCCATTGCCTTTAGTTTATGAACCATGTTTATGTCCCTACACGTTCTATTTCTTGAAAGTAGACTATATAGCCAAAAGTATGTGGACACATGAACTTCACACCCATATGTAGGTCTTCTCCAAACAGTTGCCACAAATGTGGAAGCACACAATGTCTCGAATGTCTTTGTATGCTGTAACATTATGATTTCACTTCATTGAATCTAAGCGGTCCAAACCATGCCCCATGAACAATGAACCATGAACCATGAACCATGCCCCAAGTGAGATCTGTAAAAACATGGTGCCAGGCCTCCTCGCCTGACATCAGTGCCTGAACTCACTAATGCTCTTGTGGCTGAATGAGCAAATCCCGACAGCCATGTTCCAAAATCCAGTGGAAAGCTTTCCCAGAAGAGTGGAGGTTATTATAACAACAAAGGGGGACTAAATCTGGAATGGGATGTTCAACAAGCATATATGGGTGTGATTGGTCAGGTGTTCACATACTTTTGGACATATAGTGTACATCTGTAGGTTAACAAAAATGACAACATCAAACAAACACCCATCCATCCATCTATTTTCGATACCTGGAGCCTATCCCAGGGAGCATGGGGCACAAAGCGGGTTACACCCTGGATGGGGTGCCAATCCATCGCAGGGCACAATCACATACACATTCACACACCCATTCATACATTACGGACACTTTGGAAATGCCAATCAGCCTCCCATACATGTCTGTGGACTGGAGGAGGAAACTGGAGTACCCGGAGGAAACTCCCGCAGCACGGGGAGAACATGCAAACTCCGCACACACAGTGCTGTGACGGGAATCGAACCCCCAACCCTGGAGGTGTGAGGCGAACGTGCCAACAAAAAACAAACCAAAAAAAACAAAAACAAAAACAAAAAAACCCCCCGTGTTTTCAATAATAACTTTTTTCCAACTTTTTAACCCAACAGCAAATCCTTTAACTGCTTACTTCCCAAAGATAAAAGTTTATCCACATTGATGATGAATGTTTTTATTTTTTTATTTTACGATGAAACATTATTTTTGGCTCTTAGTTGTCGTCTTTAATTTATCATTCTTGCGGCAGTGTTTCTAATGATAGACTCCGGATCCATGATGATCCACAACAAGATAAAAAGCTTACTGAAGATAAAATCAATAAAGGATTCAATGAATCAGTTAATGAATCTCCACCACTTTCCACTGCCCTGTTTCCAGTTTTGCTTATTCTTTCTCTTTGCATTTTTGACATCTTTATGGCAAGCCCTTTTTGTTTTGATTTGTGTATATTAAGGAAACACATAAGATAGGGCCCTCTCCTTCCATAAAAAGGGTTTACTACGTTGTAATTAGTATTAATGGTCCCCCAAAGGGGTGAGGTGTGGGGCATGGGAAATAAGGGAAAGAAAAAAAACACTGGATGTGAAAAAAAGTTAATTTAGACTATATGTCATGAAACATAGAAGACTTGCATCTGTAATTGAAGCCAGAGTATTGCCCCAGGGGGTTGAATACCTTTTAATCCAACAATCTTTGTGTCATCAGTTATTTATCTTCTGTAACTGCTTTATCCAGGGTTGTGGTGGATCTGGAGTCTATCCTGGGAACACTGGCGCAAGGCGAGAGAATACGACCCGGATGAGATGCCAGTCCATAGCAGTACACTGTGCACACAAACTGTACATACATACACACACTCGTGCACATATATCTAAGGACAACTTAGTGTAGCCAATCCACCTACCTACATGTTTCTGGACAATGAGAGGAAACTGGAGAACCCAGAGAAAACCCACACAAGCACGAGGAGAACATGCAAAACTCTCCACAGATCTCAGGATTGTGCCTGTGTGTTACAAGAAAAAAAACTTTTGCACCTTCAAATGTTAGACATATTGTGTAACTCAAATGGTAAAAATCTATTTCAGTCCATTTCAGTTCCAGGCTGGAACACTGCAAAATGTAGAAAAGTTTGAGAGGAATTAATATTTTTTGCAAGACACTGTGATTAAGCCAAATCTCCTTATTCAGCACTTTACTTGGTTTACATAAATACAGGAAGTAAAGAATATTAATAGCCACAAACCTTCCTATGGACACAATCCACGGCACAATGGAAGTAGCAGGGAGGGACTGTTCTAAAATTAGACCCAATTCACAGTAGACTTACAGGCACCAACATTTCCCAAATTCTTCTTCTTCTTTTTTTTAAATGATCAAATCTTCAGCTCTTTCCTGAAAAAAAAACCCTGCCAGAAAATATAACCATATAGGTCATAGAACATGTTCTTTCTGATGCTTTTATGCATTTTTGGCATTCTCTCTTTATTTGCATCTTATCTCTGTGTGAGTCTTTCATTCCACTCTGACATATGGCCACACAGCGAGAGAGAGAGAGAGAGAGAGAGAGAGAGAGAGAGAGAGAGAGAGAGAGAGAGAGAACGAACACAGAAAGAGAATGATGTGCATACACACAGTCTTCACAAAAAACACAACAAACAAGGTGAGATGAGCTCCTGATACTCATCTCCCTTCATCTTCCTGGTTCATCTTCCTGGTTGCACTTTAAAGTAAGAATCTCAGTAATGGCCTGTACCTGTACCTCAATGAGCAGCCAGTACTCCTCACTAAGGTTAAAGAAGGTGTCGGAATAAAAAGTCGCACTGAGCAAAGAAGCCGAAGCAAAGGAGCGGCACATTTATCACTCAGGTATTCACTTATTTACCTTCAGTAGGCAAAAGTAAAGTGAAAGGGTTTACAATGTACAATTTGTCATTCGGTGTCTGAATTTCTGTTCCATGTTTTACTTTTTTTTTTTCCAGATGAATTTAAATGGAAAAATAATAATGATTCTTAAGAATATGGAAATGCAGCAGATTTTAAACTGAAACACTGCATTATTGATTTTTTACTTGTGGGTTTCTAGATTTTTTTCCTTTTATTTTCTTTTCCAGAAGTCAGTATCAAGAGTCCACATATAAAAATAGCAATCATATAGCTGATTATTGGCACACTTTTCCAGTCTGTTAGATGTTAATTCAGATGAATTATTGACTTAACTGTTGATGATTGACATCATTCACAATTTTGTACCATTCAGTGCCCCCCTGCACTACATTACCCAGCATGCACTGAACAAATGTGTCACATTTCCATTGGGGATTCCCACTCCAGTCAATCAATGCATTAATGAATAGGTTAGTGATGACCTCAGTGCCATTTGCTAGCTTTACTGCTAGTATTTATGATAACTAATCCAGTACAGCAGTTATTGATGCCTTCGTGTGGAGACCTGTTACCGCATAGTGCTATTGAATTCTGGATTCTGATTGGTTGTTATCGCTTTTATAGTAACTGCTGATTCACAGGCAGCTGTATGGAGGATGCTCCCCATAAATGAATTTAAAAATGTCATGTTATTTAACAAAGAAAAATGTATAATCACTGATATGGTGAACTTTTCTGTAAGGAGACTCTTTTTAAAACATTTATGGAAGGAGTCTCTATTGTTAGTGCTTTGTCACAGTCAGAGGTAAAGTTGTAACTTTAAATGGTGCCATAAACCTTGCTGTCCACCTCTAAGTCCACACTTTTGTGGTGTCATCACACTGTGGACTAATGGTACGCGAGTTATCAAAGGTGCAAGGGTGTGAATGTGAGTATTTGAGACAATCATTGATACTTCAACAATATCTCATTTTTTACATGATTTCTTTGCTCTTAAATGATGTTCAGGTTTGAAAGTAACAGGGCTGAAGTTTTAACATATAATAAACAAATACACAGAGTGTAGTTAACTAGCATCCATGCTAATGGCACAAGGACCTTAAAGACATCCATCCATCTTCTATACCACTTAATCCTTTTCAGGGTCACGGGGAAACCTGGAGCCTATCCCAGGGAGCATCGGGCACAAGGCAGGGTACACCCTGGACAGGGTGTCAATCCATCGCAGGGCACACAAACACATACACACATACCTTAAGGACATTCTAAAATATATTCCTTAGTTAATAATTTAATGTCAATCTATAATTTGGGTAACATGATTATACTTTCAAAGTGAACTCATTGATCAATATCACAATATCTTTGAAAATAAAAAAAAAAAAAAAAAGAACACGAATATGCGTTTCTTCTTCTTTTTGCACTTCCCACTGAGTGTTCCAAATATTTCATAGAGGTGAATGTGTTCTGATAAAAGGGGAGTGAAACTAAAGTGTACATTTTTCATAACCTAAAATGGACAAGACTTGGAAAGGAATGTTAGAAGCATCAGATGTTAACTGAATTCACATGTTAACGCAAAAATAATCCGTTTTAATTATTGTATTTCAAGGTAAATTGTAGTTACAGTGGGCTGAAACTTTAGTATGCTGAAGACTTTGTAGGTTTTTATTAATGCTTTAAGATATTTATCTAAAACATGCAAACAGCTGTTGTGAAGGACATTTTACATGTGTTTAAAATGTCTTTTACCTTTACTTTACATACATATTTGCAAAGTTAATTAATGTTTTGTGTGTTTGTATGTGAACAGTAGAAGATGCGGGGACAGAAACCGAACGTGGAAGAGCTGCTGAGGCAGTCTCAGACAGAGCTGCTGTGGATCAGAAGGCAGCTGTCGATCATTGCAGCTCGGAATGCCAGTCAAACCCGGGCCAGAGCGAAGGTCAGTCTGTGCAAGCCACACATTTTTTTTGTCATTTCCTAATTTCATATTGTTAAACTTCTCAAATATACAACAGATATTAAAAAGTCTAGAGACTCCTGTTAAAATTGCAAGTTTTTGTGATGGAGAAAAGTGAAACAGAACTTTTTCTGCCTTCAATGTAAAATTACAAAGTATAAATATTAAGTGAAAAACAATCAGAAACATTTTGGGAAGTGCAAGTGACCTGAACGGCTGTGCACAAGAGATGTCCTCACAATTTGATGGATATAGAATGCTTTTGCAAGAAAGAGTGGGAAAATATTGGCAAGTCAAGATGTGCCATGATGATAGACTTTTACCCAAAATACCGTGTGGTTTAATAAAATCAATAGGTGCTTCAACAAATGATTAGTTTAGGGGTGTGCACGCTTATGCTATTTAACCTATGTATGTTAACTAGGATATTGTAAGTGTCCGCCCCCCCCATATATGTTTCTGATTGTTATTTACTTAATTCTTACACATTGTAATTTCATATCGAAGGTGGAAAAAGTTCTGACATAATTTATCGTAATTTCCTTTTTTTTTTACTTCACAAAAACTTGCCATTTTAACTGGGGTGTGTATACTTTTTATATTCACAGTAAAATGTCATACAGAATTTCCCTTCAACATATTTGTTTTATAAAGTAATGGAAGCCTATAGCCTCCAGATTAGCAGTTTAGCATGGAGCGCTAAATGTGTGTGTAAATCATCCCACAGTGTTGTTTCCTCATTCGGCTTTGTGGAGTTGTTCAGCGTCTCACACTGACTTGCTGATGGGGTTTCTGATGATGTATGACATGCTTTTATCTACAGTGTAAACATGCACAAAAGGACAGTCACTCAGAGCAACACACTAGTATCAGACTCAGGTAGGGGGCATGACCTAACTTTGAAGGTGGAGCTGTATATTAGAAGTGATTCAGATTGTATTATAGTTCCGATTTGCTTTATATATTTATTTTAAAATACAGTCTTGTTGTATGAAAACATTTCAGTAACATTTTCATTATGTGAAAATGTTACTAATATTGAATGTTAAAATGTTACTGATATTTGACATTTTTATGATTTAGTCATTTTAAACTAAAAGCTATAAGCTAAAATGACATTATGTACATTTCATTTTTGGCTGAATTTTTGAAGTTGAAGTTTTGTGAAAGATGACATTTTCGACTTTACACTAAAATTGGTCAATCAATCAACTGATCATTTATTGGGAAAACACCAGAACATGAGCTCATGATTTTATCACTTGATGCATCAGAAGTGGAGCACAAGGTGGTGCCAGTGTGCTCAATAACATGCAGTCTGTACCCAGAAACCGCCACCCACCAAAGTGTGGTGATGAGAAAGAGTAATAATGCTGTCCAATGAAAGACCTTGTGCTCCAAGAGGTACAGCAGGTGTGGTTGCAGTGTGCCGTCCAATCACGACTCACCTCTGTGAATATTGTGTCAGGTCTCCACTGAGAATAAACATGGCAGTTTAAACTGATGTATTTGCACTTCGTGTATGTGTGTGTGTGTGTGTGTGTGTGTGTGTGTGCTGGAGGTGGTGGTGGTGGGCTTGAGGGTGGGGGCTCTATCCTGGTTGCCAGGCAACAGAAAGAAGAAGACTATAGATGAGACGATCCCTGTAGAATCTGTTTCTTTTCACCATTAAAAAGACACTAATGGCCCAGTACCTGCTGCTGTGTCTCAGTAATCCCTCTTAATCTCACTCAGATCTCTGATGTAACGTGAGCTAAACACTAGCAGAGCTGACGTCAATGTTGGCCGTCCTCTCTTTTAAGTTGTCATTAACTTGGCAAAAAGCAGGCCGTGTGACATGACCTTGAAGGTCAGGAGATAAAGGCAGAGTAAATGAGAGGAAGGAGAAAATAGGAACAGGGTGAAAGAAGAGAAAGGACAAATGTTGAATATGGAAATTCTGTCATTTTGGTCTGGAATATTAGAGTGTATGTGTGTTGAAAGCTTAAATTCCACTTGAACATGTCAAATGAACCCATTTAACATTTTAGTAAAATAATAAATTGTTTAATATGCTTTTAATGTGCAAAAGGAACATGTCTACACCTTTAACCTTATTAAAAATGCCAGGATCTATGAATATACATGAATATACAAATTCGATTTTGAAATATGCCATTTTGTCCTCCTGCCACACATGCCATCACTAACATTAGCTAACCCAGCTAGCTGACTAGCGCACTGCTAGTAAAGTAGCCCTCATTTGTCACAGGTGGATACGAGTGGTCAGTATCCGAGGGTAGTAAAGATACAATAAACAGTAAAAATCACCACACAGTACATTTTAGATATAATCCTTTTAAAATCTAAAATGTTATAGTTTATCTAGCTTATCTAATTGCAGGAGAAAAAAAAGGAAACAAACCGTATATTAATCACTATCTAATTATCATAAGGCTGTCATTAAAATGTACTGTGAAGTGTTAGATTCAACACTTTGTTGTAGGTCTATTTAAAACTGACAGTGCCGCTTTTGACCATTTTCAGGTCACCTGAAAAACCTTCAGGTAGATTCCATAACAAATAAATAATTAGTTAACATTGTTTTTACTTTTAGCTAAAGTGAACATATAATGATAGATTTTATTTCAAAACACTTTCCATTGACCTTGACAGAAAGCATGAGTGAAACCAGGTTGTAAAAGTCACTTTTCAAAGTGTAATGTAGATATTTTTAATCCATCATGTTTTTGATTTTGTGCTGATTTGCAAGTCAATCCAATGGAGCTGTTTCTTTTGGAATCAGTATTTAGTGATAGGTGAGAGGGTGTGTGACTGGTGAGACAGTGATAGACAGGTGAGATGGTGAGAGACTGAGAGAGACTGGTGAGACGGTGTGACACTGTAGAAATGGTGAGAGACTGGCGAGACAGTGAAAGGCTGCTGAGATTAACGTCTTATTTTTACATTCTCCCTTCATTTTCACAGGCTCAAAAGTAATTGGACAATTGACTGATAAGCAGTTTCCTGGCCAGGTGTACCCAGTTTCCTAGTTATTTCATGACAAATTAAGTATATAAAAGGTCTGAAGTTGATTCCAAACACTGAATTTGCATTTGGTAGCTGTTCATGGGACCTCTCAATATGCGATCCAAAGAGGTGTTGATGCAAGTGAAGGAGGCCATAATTAGGCTGAAAAAAACAAAACAAACCTATCACAGAGATAGCAGAAACTTTAAGAGTGGCCAAATCAACAGTTCCTTAAAAAGAAGGAATGCACTGGCAAGCTCAGCAACCCCAAAAGCCCTGGAAGACAACTAAAGTGGATGAACACAGAATTTTTTCCTTGGTGAAGAAAAACCCCTTCACAACATCTAATCAAGTCAAGAACACTCTTGAGGATGTAGGCATAATATTGTCAAAGTATACAATTAGGAGACACCTTAATTAGTGTAAATACAGAGGGTTGACCTCAAGATGCAAACTACTGGTAACACTCAAGAACAGAAAGACCAGATTAGACTTAGCTATAAAACATCTTTAAAAAATCATTAAAAAAAAAGAAAAAAAAAAGCCTGAAGTTCTGGAACAAGATTCTTTGGACAGATGAAACCAAGATTAATTTATAACAGAATGATGGAAAGAGAAGAGTATGGAGAAGGAAAGGAAGTGCTCATGATCCAAAGCATATCACATCAATTATCAAACATGGTGGAGAAAGTGTTATGGCTAGGGTATGTATGGTTGCCAATGGAACTGGGTCACTGGTGTTTATTGATGATGTGAATGCTGATAGAAGTAGCAGGATGAATTCTGAAGTGTATAGAGCTATACTTTCTGCTCAGATTCAGTCAACTGCTGCAAAACTGATAGGATGGCGCTTCACAGTCCACCTGGACAATTTCCCAAAACAAACTGCGAAAGCAACCCAAGAGCTTCTTAAGGAAAAGAAATGGAATGTGCTTAAATGGCCGAGCCAGTCAACTTACTTCAACACAACTGAGCTGCTTTTCACTTAGTGAAGACAAAACTGAAGGCAGCTGCAGTAAAGATTAAGCAAAGCATCTCAAGGGAGGAAAATCAGCATTTGGTGATGTCCATAGGTTCCAGACTTCAGGCAGTCATGTGACTGTGAAGGACTTGCATCCAAGTATTAAAAATATGAAGGGACTCTGTAAAAAAAAAAAAAAAAAAAAGGCTTTAATTCCTAAATGGTTAATGCAATATGTTTGTTAAACCCAATGAATTAAACATTACTTATTTTTTATATTGTTTTATTTTTCTATTTTACACATGGTTTTTGCTTCTGTAAATTGTTAATAG
This sequence comes from Stegophilus panzeri, assembly GCA_024331685.1. Lineage (NCBI taxonomy): Eukaryota > Metazoa > Chordata > Actinopteri > Siluriformes > Trichomycteridae > Stegophilus > Stegophilus panzeri. The sequence goes on along the minus strand of JANDJT010000081.1, from coordinate 19,352,825 downwards.
AGCAACTATTGGCAAGAAAGTTCCCTCCAGGATGAATAAAGTGTAATCTTATCATATCTTATCTTATTGTCAGAGACTGGAGGGATGTTGTGAGACTGCCAAGATGGTGGAACAATCCACCTAATTGCTGTTTTATTTGAAAACACAACCTATGACTATGTGTGAAATGTCCAAATATAATGAAAAACCATGAACATGCCAGACTTTAGTCCACTCACAAAAGCCCTTCCTATGAATAAAGAAGGCCCAACAAACTTTAACCTAACACTGGCTCTCTTAACTATATTTTTATCCAGCTAGCTACCTGAGCTAATGTTGGCTAACAAGTTAGCGCTTATGCTTAATTTTAATTAGCTAGTCAACCTTGACAAAATTGGGTAGAAAGCTTCCTGTATACTGAGTGAAACAGAAATAGAAACAGAAAAGAATGATTTAACAGAAGACCATTTATGAAATGTACAAACTTTTCATTAAATAACCATTTTTTTCTTCCCTTTTTTTTGTATTCAGACTTGCTGATCTTTTATCTTTGATTTTTGTAACATACTTTAACTACCAGAAATGCTGCTCATGCCAGCACTATATACTGTTTCTACATCAGTACTAATACAGTGTGTGTGTGTGTGTGTGTGTGTGTGAAGGCGAGAATAAGGATGGCAGGAGGTTTGTGAGTGCGAGCATGCGCATATCTTAGTGTGTGTGTGTGTGAGTGGCTGGAGAGAGTGAGAGAAAGCGTGAGTAATTCCATGCTTTGGCTCCCTGAGAGCCTGTAGATGCTCTCACAGCAGTGGTCTGGACACACACACACACACACACACACACACACAGATCGTAGACATGTCGTCATTGCCACGGTGCCGCAACGCCTGCAGCTGATGATGATGGTGTGAGAGGGTTGAAAAAGAAGAGGGGAAGCTACAACCTTGGAGGTACCGTACAACACACACACACACACACACACACACACATACACATATACACACATACGCTAACACACACACAGATACACACTGTTAAAATGTGGAGGCGGTGAGCATGTGCTCGAATGTGCATGAGGTGCTACCTAGCTGTTGCACTGCTAATATGTGTGTGTGTGTGTGTGTGTGTGTGTGTGTGTGAGAGAGAGAGAGAGCGAGAGATAGAGATGCTGAACTGTTAACGATGATGCTCCTGCCCCTCCTTAGCCTCTGGCACACACACACTCGTTCACACTGGGGTGTGTGTGTGTGTGTGAGGGATTTAGCAGTGGGGGTGCAGTCATCATTAGACTTGAGGGTTAATTTTTCTCCAATGACTCATTACTCTTGATCTAAAAATACTACAAAAAGGATAATCATAATTAAGATGGTAAAATCAGAGTTGCTCAAAAATGCCCAACAGTTATGGTAACAAGTAGCTGATTAGATTTCAAAACCTAATTTTCTATCCTTTTTTTCCCTTGTTTTTTTTTTGTTTTTTTTTGCCGGGGTGTACATTACACAGTTCTCTCCTGCTCCCATCATTAGGAGACAGGACCAACCCATCCACCTCCTCCACCCAAATAGACACCTATGATAACGACTTCTGCTCAAGCTATCAGTTGAATTTGAACAGGCTCCATGTGTGCACAATATTTGTGACTGGTTTTAATTATTATCCAGGCTGTTTATAAAATATGTATAAAATATGTCCATATTAATAATGCATTAAAGCTGCATGGTGCTGCAGAGGGAAGTATTGCCGTCTCATAGCTCCATGGTCCCTGGTTCGAGCCTGAGCTTGGGAGTTCTGCATGTTTGCCACGTGTCCGTGTGGGTTTCCAGGCTTTTTGTGGGTTTCCTCCACCTCCTAAAAACATGCTTAAAACGATTGGCTACCCAGACCAGGATAAAGCGTTACTGTAGATGAATGAATAAAAAGCTTCATGCACAATACAGCAGCTCTGAAGAGGGATGATTGGGATGTTCTATATAAAACAGTAGATCTTCTGCAGAAAGTACAAACATGCCCTGTAAACCAGGACCTCCAGGATTTTTCGATCAAGGAGCTTGCGATTTTTCAAAATTACTGCAGATTTTCTACAGATCTGGGCCAAGACGCGTCATGTGACGTCATCACAACATGCATTCAGCCAAAGCCCTCTTTGATTCATGTGTGTCGAACATGAGTATAGCTGAAAGGTCTCATTTAACAACAAACATCACTGTTAAAAACCATGCAAAACTATTTTGTGGCATTGCAATTGCGCCAATTCAAGTAGTTTTCCGCAAAAACGCACAAAAAAACTCCACAAGTTGCATCGCAAATTTTGAAAAAAGCCGCAACAGAATCAAGCATTTTCGGCCGCAACAATCACAGAAAAACTCAGTGAAATCCTGTTGAAATCCTATGGACTGGTAAACAAGAAACAGAGAGAGAGAGAGAGAGACCGAGAGCGAGAGCACATCCAGGTAATATTTAGAACTAGTTGAATTCACACCTGTTGTATAGGTGCTATTATAAAGACTGGCATATTACACAGTGTGTGTGTGTGTGTGTGTGTGTGTGTGTGTGTGTGTGTGTGTATGCACATGTGTGTGTATTTGTGTGTGGACTGTAGCCATGTTTCACAGTTACTGCAGTCTGTTCTCATGATGGCTCACCACCAGAGCGACTGATGAGTCTGAACTCAGTCCATTTACAAATATTTGCCTGTAATTAAACGTATTTTCAGGAATATAAGACATGGTTTTTTCTCTCTAGCATCTGCTATGATTTATACACCAAAACAGCATATAGCCTATGTCCCTTAT
>JANDJT010000081.1:19304729-19335778 GCA_024331685.1 Stegophilus panzeri | reverse complement strand
AGGGAGGGAGGGGGAGAGAGAGGGAGAGAGGGAGAGAGAGAGGGAGAGAGAGGGAGAGGTAGGGAGGGAGAGAGAGAGAGAAGGAGATGCTGGGATGCTGGTGAGGGAATGACCATTATTGTAATGTAAATGATAACGGGAACTAACTTGTCTCCCGAAGGTTCTACAACGTTAAATCTAACTATAAAGCGTTAAAAAGTATGACATGCCATACATGAATAAATTAAACATTGGAAAAATAGGCAAATCATTGTGATATAAGCAGAATAACACACTTCAGATTGTGCTGTTATACAAAAATAATCCAGAATTTAACTATGCTGTGGTATAAACGTTTGTTAATTGTTATTGCAGCCTTTGTTAACCTTTGCAATTCCGACATAGCCAAAACTTGCAATAGACAAATGAGCACTCTGGACATTCTAACCAATCAGAGGCGATTTAACAGTTCTGTGTGAGAGTGGGGATCATTTGTGGCATTGAAATGACAAAAAAAGATACAAATGAATAACCAGACCAATAAATATATATTTTTTTAAATACTGCAAGCCATGATGTAGTGATATAATCAACATCTTTGCTATTTTTTTTTACACTGCTTTCGAGGGTGTATTTCAAGCCAGTGTCTCAAGGGTAATTTGTCCACATCCCATGACAGCACATATATTTAAGAGCCTGAATGGCCGCTGGGAATTCTGTGGTGACCTCAGTTACTCTGTGAAGCCATTTCCCCAATTGATTTCTGCCTGCTTCGTGCCAAATGAAAATGAATTAGCTGAATTTATTCCACCAAGTACTTGACAGTGTAAGAAGGATTGTGGACATGTAATCCTGACAGCAGAAATAAGTAGGGATTGTTTACTAACCCTCATATGTTCGCTATCATATAGCACCAGAAACAATGATCAGGGCCAGCCTGTCTGTTAGGCTCATGATGGAGCCACAGTGTTTTTTGTCCAGTGGACTGTGTTTGCTAACATCCAAAATCTACTTTTAAAGTAAATTGTGTGCTCAATGTCACTTTAAACCAACTCCATGTGAAAGTATGCTAGGCAAATAGCTAATCTACTTATCCTGGTATTTGTTAATGTTTACAGACACTAAAAGGGCAGGATATGTTTTTTGTTTTTTCATTTATAGGGTGACATTGCTTTTGTCCTAATGGAAGATCTAGTCTTATTTGCAGTTTGAAAGTAATTAGAAAGTTATTGTGTGTCTGTGGTAGCCCATACGCTGCAATGGCTGAGCTGCATTACTGGAAGATTGAGGTACTCACTATTTAGTTGTCATTTTGTTGTTTTCAGCTCTCTGCGAGTTTGGCCTGTTATGGATTCTTGGTGTCTCTAAATGCAAATCCGCTAAGCCATGAAAACTTATAAATCTGGCTGGAATTTGTAGTTTGGTTTGGTCAAAGAAATTAGTTACACACAATGGGCATCATTAACAAAGGGATTTATGTTTAAATCTTTCATATGAACGTTTACACAATCAATCAGGTATTCATGAAAATCCAATAAATTTGGAAATTTCCTGATTTCCTGAGTGTGTGCAAATTTAGTGTGTCAAATAAATTTACGCATAAGAAGACTAACTAATGTGAACCTTGTCTTGATCGACTGCAGATCATATCATTTGCATGGATTACTGCACTTTTATATATGGGCTATAAATTGCTTATTCTTATTATGTTTACAGCATTTAGCAGACATCCCTAATCACAACGACTTATAGAAGGGCTTTGCAGTCTTTATCAAAAACACACCCTCATTTTTTGTCGTTTTGACATTTTGTCCTTTTATATTATTGCCACTAATTAACGAAAGTGAGCCAACACAAACTCATTACATAAATTAAGACAAATAAAACTAATCATTCAATTATGACAAGAAATGGCACCATATATATGGAGGATGAGTTACTCTCTCTGTGCCTAGCTGTAAAACATAAAAAAAAAAAGCCTCAGCTGAGAGAAGATTTAGCACTTGCTTTGTATTATTAATATTTTATATTATTAAATATTTTATTGGCGTAGTAGTGAACCAAAATAATTTCCATGTCTGTTTTCAAGCTTTAATCTGATTGTTCATTTTGAGTCAAAAAGCTTCCGTTTCTGTTTTTTCAGGCTTTACCCTGATCAATCATTTTGTGCTCACAGCTGTGTATTAACCCTAACCCTGATTTTTTTTTTTTTTTAGCATTTTGTAGGCATCACTACATGCCAATGAATAATGATAATTTACGGGTGATTGGTACTCATCAAAATACACACGCAAATACAAAGAAAATCAATGTTTCTGAAACTTTTGGAAATCTGGTGGAAATTGGTTTGGTTTACGTAAACATTTACACACAACTTTACTAAAAGATTGATAAATGAGGCCCAATGTTACAAATATTTGTTAAATGAGGACCAGTTAGATATGAACTAACATTATGGCAATGTTGTTGTTGCTATCAAATAAATGTTGCCTCATTGAATTTGTGCCAAAAGTACTGAACGTAACTTTTCAAGAAAGTTAAAGGGGCTAGGGCTAATACTAGCTTCTGAGGCCAAGGGTGTACTTGCTTTTTCCACAGAAGAACATCACATCTATTGATATTTCTTGTTGAATAAATGATTGTAAAAGCAAATTTTCCTTGTGGTTTTGTTCAAGTATATCAACTTCATTAATAAGCACTGTTTAAAAAATTGATCAAATGTTTGCTTGTCCAAATATGTCAAAAAAGCCAAGAATAAATTTCTTTCACAAGATTGTATACAGAGAACCGCATCCAGAGTGCTTCTAAAAATCAACACCGAAGTCTCCACTTTCAGGTCAGGGAGCTGTCCATCCAAATTTCACTAGCCAGTGAGAGCACACCACTGTTAAACCCGCCCACATGAGAGATTTGTGCCAGAATGGCAAACACCAAGTTGCAGAGTGTAAACGAAAAGTTTGAAAGCGTAAATGAAAACTCATGTGGCAGCACATTCATAAACCATGATTAGCGAAAAGGAAGCTTAGAAAACTGTTAACAAAGAATGCTGTTTATTTGAAGACCATGTTAAATTTTTCCCACAGAGTTCACTGTTTTCAGTTTCAGAGTGTTTTTCTTCTTTCTCACTGTATATGTCTTGAAAAGTTACCTTCAATATTATCGGCACAAATTTAATTCCATATTGCCTCACTGTTGTAGGAAAACACCCAGAAAATCGGACAGGTTCTTAGACTCTTAGAACCAACGGTTACTCGAAACGTAACATTCAGAAAATGTTCTGCTAATTGAAGATTTTAAGTCGAAATTTGATCTGAGTCATGTTTTAAAACATGGTCAAGCAAACCAGCATTTGATCACAGCTTCTGAACATCGCAGGAACCTTACAGTATATTTGTAATGCAGCCCAATCTTCTTGGAACTGTCAGATACATTACTAAACATTCTGATAACGTTCCCTTTAGCAGAGTGCCAAAAGGATTTTAAAATACAATCCGGTGGTAGGAAATAATTTCCTATTTTCATTCTCAGTATCTCAGCTGGTTAGATGTCTATCATGAATCCAATATCCTTGGCTCACAGGTCGAGTAGTTTTCACCTGTGCTGTAGTCGTGCACGTGTTCCTTTCATATTCTGTCTTGACGGATGAATAATTTGCACACCGTCCCAAAGTAGAATCACATTTCTACCACATTTCCTGTCTGTGACACCTCCTGTGGCAGCGCTGCAGCTGGACGAGAGCCGCGTATGGCATCGTTTTACACCTCGTCATGCAGAGCAGACTGCAGACTATATGGGATTTCCCTCTCGCTCAGGTTCTCTAACAGATGCTTCCAGAGAGAAAGAGAGAGCTTTTCCTCTTCTCTTCTCTCCTTTCCTTTTTTTAGCTCTGTGCACAGCAAGTGAGTGTGTGAGCGGCATTAATCGGACTAATTAGGCACCCTAGTTAGCTGTGGTGGCTTTTGACACAGGAGGAGAAGGGCCATGACTTCACCCTTCCAGGAAGGTCCTTTTTTTATCACCTCTCTCTCTCTCTCTCTCAGACACAAACACACACACACTCGGGGAGGTGGGCGGAGGATGCAGGGGCAGCCATGATGCACGGTGGGGGGAGCGCTGCAGAGAGAGAGAGCGAGAGAGAGAGAGATAGAGATAGAGGAGGGGGGGTGGCAGGGAAAGAGAGAGAGAGAGATACGCAAGCCCAGTACACTCTGACATTAACACACCCAGAGGAAGCAGCAGTACAAATGAGGAGAGAGGAAAGGAATATCCTCATCCATCAGGCAAGATGCTGTGGAAAATAAACTAACACAGGTAGACGTTTTTCCTCTCTCATTTTTCCACCTTGCTTTTATTTTGTCTATTTATTTATTTATTTATTTATTTTTTAAATCCTTATTGTTCTTTTCAGCATCTGTTTCTGCAGCATGTGAGCAGCTCAGGATGAGAAAAAAAAATGCTCAAGTTGCCCTGCTGTTATATATAATTAATATATAGACATTTATATAAGTATACATCATTCCTACTTTAGTGTGCATGATCTAAAACCCACGAACACACACTTCACTGTGGCTCGCGTGCCTCGTGTTTTGTATAGTGTCTCACGTCCGATCGATCAGCTCAGGGGATCAATTCTCGGACCCTTGTAACCTGAAACGTTTCACAGCATCTGTTTGGTTGCCATGGATACAGAGGAAACCTCCGCTCGTGTCTCGTATTTTGTCTCCGCATACTCCTTCAGTACTCTGCCAGCTCTACATTTTTATAAAGGGATAATTTTCGCACCCTCTTCTTTTTTTTTTTTATATTTGGCTGCAAACTACATGTGGTCATGGAGCCTCAGGTGTATCATCAGTTCAGCCTAAATGAAAGGCATGCAGTGTTTCTTGATGAGACAGGGCATGCTTGGAGTCTGAAGTTTCCTTCTTTCTTATAGTCTTCGGTTTCGCATCACACACTCCCCTCACAGAGCATTCTGAATTCTAATTGGTCTGAAGGTGTTGATTAATTTTCATTAACAGCAGCTCTCACAGAAGCGCCGCTTCAAATCACAGGTTTATATAAAAGCGCTTATTCTAATGTGTTATCATTTCTATAGTAACAGATTCACAGCGGACACTCAACATAAATGGATTGAAGAAAAACATGCACAGTTGTTGCTATGGTTTAGTTTTCTGTAAGGAAATGTTCATAGGTCAGAGCTTTCTAACAGTCAGACGTAAAGGTATAACTGTAAGTTTTCCAACACAGGAAAATCTTCAGGACAGAGGAGTTTACACATTGCAGTTTCTCTGTAACATGACAAACTGCTTTTTTAAAGATAAGAATAGAGGCTGGTGAGGGAATGACTTTTTATAGTTGTTCTAATGTAAGTGATGACAGGAACTTGTTTCATGGTCATTCTACCACATTATCTGTAACTATAAATGGATAAAATGTACCAAATGCTGTTCTTTGCTGTGGTATAATAGAAATAAACTTGCAGTTATGGGTTGGTAACAGTAACTCCGCTTTATCACACCACCCTCGGGATTTTACTGTAACAGAACCACACTGACTGTTTTATTCCTTACATATTATCATCCAAATCACGTCAGACCTTAAGCCACACCCCCTTCCCGTCTCTGACTGCCCCTACACTTCCTAAACTGAGGAAGAAAGTGATCCAGCTTAAAGACTTTTTTCTCTCTCTGTGACTTTGGCCTTTTGACCAAGTTTAAAGTTAACAGTGTGTCATACAGTATCAGAAACCGTGTGCAGTCAAATCCATTAATATTAGCAGCCTTCATGAAAGAATAAATAACACATATAGAGATTTGGTTTTTAGCTTAATCAGATTAATGCTGTATAGTTTTATTCACAAAAATAAAATGCGTATTAATGTAATTTTTTTCTACATTACCCATTTAAAAAAGAAAATACCACTGATTATAAAAAAAAAAAAATAGCCTCATGATTATGATTTGTTGTGAAAAGAAAAGTATTTTATCCAATTCTTTTGAATGGATAGTTTGAATTATTTTATACAATCCTGTTATTTAGAAGGGTGGCAATAATTCTGAAACTAACTGTGCGCAAGTCTGCTTATATTACTTAATTAATCAAATTGATGGCTGTATGATGCTAAACTGGTGGCTATAGACCATGAGACACAGTGTAAAGCGCTTTGGATAAAAGCGCTATATAAGTGCTGACCATTTACCAATAATAATAATAATAATAATAATAATAATACTTTTTATCAGGCTTACGGCTTAGGATTTTGTGTAATTGATAGACCACACTGCTGATTTTTTATTGTTAGCAAATTCATGCCTCTGAGACCTGTGGTTTCACAGCAACAGGCACAGGGAGACAAAATGAGAAGATTTACAGACAGGAAGCAGATGGATAGAGACGAGGTCATGCAGAGTCACGCACTGTCATGAGAGTCTGAGATTAAAGGAGTAGTTCAGCATTTTCTATCTTACAATCTCTGCATTGCATGTGTAATGTGTGTGATTACTACAGACATGATCTTGCACTCCCTTCTTTACAGACCGAAAAGAAGCAAAAACCGGTTTACTCCAAACCGACTTATAATGTGAGTCTAAGGAGCAGAGCAAATGTTCCACTGTTAAATCTTTATTTTAAACGAATCGTGCAGTGTTTGTTTATAAATGATTCGGCCCTTTCAGAGTGGAAACTATTTTTTCTGAGGGAAGGATTTGTAGTTAATTCTGTTGGTATATGGATAACACAAAACCTGCGGGAAAGTGTAAAGTAACCAGAACTGCTTTTTACTTTTTACCCGATTGGTCCTGGATGTATGCGGTACATGTCTGAGGCGAGGTCGATTGCTAGAGGCGCTGATGGTCACAGTGAACATCACAGTGACGCTTTTGAGTGGTAGATAAAATGCTGTTACTTAATGTTACTGATAGAGAAGCACTGGTGGCGTATAAATACAGAATCACCTTCTCCATCAGTCTGAGGTAGTGGTTTTCCACCATTGAACAACCCCAAGTTAATAAAACACTCATCTGAAAAGTCACGTACAAACTCCACTCTGTTCCAATTCTCCACAGACAAAATTGCACCGATAAACATATGCACTCACCGTCCACTTTAATAGAAACGCGTGTACACCTGCTCATTTATGCAGTTATAAAACAACCTCTAGAATTCCACAAAATGATGCGGAAAAACAAAAAAAAAACATTGTGTGAGCGACAGTTCTGTGGGTGGAAATGCTTTGTTGACAAGAGAGGTCAGAGAAACATGGCCAGATCAGTTTGAGCTGCCAGGAAGGATATAATAACTCATCTAATCACTCTTTACACTCTTTACATGGTGAGCAGAAAAGCATCTCAGCATGCATAAAACATCAAGCCTTGAGGTGGATGAACTACAACAGCAGAAGACCTCACTGGGTTCCACTCCTGTCGGCCTAAAACAGGAAACTGATGCTATCATGGGCACAGACTCACCGAAACTGGAGCCATGATAGCCTCAAATTTTTGTTCTTGGCTGACAGGTATGGAACCTGATGTGGTCTTCTACTCTTGTAGCTCATCCACCTCAAGGTTTTATGTGCTGTGCATTCCGAGATGCTTTTCTGCTCACCACTGTTGTAAAGAGTGCTTATTTGACTTACTATAGACTTCCTGTCAGCTCAGAGCAGTCTGGTCATTCTCCTCTGATCTCTCACGTCATATTGTATTGGTGTCCATAACACTAAGGGGCAGCTACTATTAGTGTAACACAATGGCACTATCTATATCTGTATCCGTTTAGTGTCCCAAATTTATGGATCTCTGTCTGTATTGAGATTTAAACTGGAAGTGGGTGTGCTCTAAACCAGAAGATTTGTTTTTGGGGAGTTTTTTTTGCCTCCAGAAACATTGGAAATCATTGGGGAAAAACAGAGCAAAAAAACTTTATTCAACTCCTGAACTCCTACAGTTTCTTACCCTTGGCTGTTTCAGGCAAGTTAATAATTAGTCTCAACCAGACACCCTGTGGAACATTCTATCTAATGTGATAGACTGACTAAGCTTGGGAGCTATCTTCCAAAACAACAGTTAGTTTTGGTGTTGTTATATTATATATGCACCTTATATATGCACCTCCAGGGTTGGGGGTTCAATATCCGCCCTGTGTGCGAGGAGTTTGCATGTTCTCCCCATGCTTTGGGGGTTCCCACTGGGTACTCTAATTTCCTCCCCCAGTCCAAAGTGTTCTGGGCTGATTGGCATCTCTAAATTGTCCACTGTGTGCATGGTTGTGTCCTGCAATGTGTTGCCGTCCAGGGTGTTCCCCGCCTTGTGTCCCAAGTCCCATGGAATAGGCTCCAGGCTCCCTGTGACCCTGTGTAGGATAAGCAGTACAGAAAATGGATGGATGGATATTCCATCACCGTAGATCAGAATCTACTACTGTGAAGCTGGGATGCAGTGCCGCTGCTAGTTAAATTGGATTTCTTTTATTATAATGCCTGTATGATTTTTCTGGGAAAAAAATGTGCTTCTGCTAGTATCATGTTAACCAACATGGTCTTTATTTCCATGAGCGTCATACATGTACACTTCAAGCAAGAGCTCACTTTCTAAATAAAAATCTCATACTTGAACGATTTTTTTTCCTGTGACCTATGGGATCCCTGTGAACCTTTGTGGAAAAAAAAATATAGTGCGCCTCCTATTTGTATTGGTTTATATCATATTACCTGTTCAATCTGAATGTACTTATATGTAGTTACATCTCTATGAGGTATAAACCTACATCACTCATATTTTCTAATAAGTTTAGTTGGTTAAATTTCCCAAAGTCTAAACATTTTTAAATAAATGTATAAATATAAATTAGTAGTAGAATGTAAACCACCATGATCCTGTTTGTTAAATTCGAATAAATGTATTTATATTCGTTTACATCCCTAACTGGTCCAAAAAAAAGTCTGAAACACCAATTTTGATTTCAGAGGCACTTTAAAGTGATATTAATGTGAGAATGAAACTGTCTGAGAATGAGTTGGAAAGGGTGGGGCAAAACTCTAGGCATGTAGAGAGAGTTTACTTCTTTTTTTTTTTTTGTCCCCTTGTGTGGGCGTGATGTTTCAGACAGCAGCGGAGGCGGCCGGCGCTGATGGCAGCTCTTTTCTGGATCTCCCTCATCCTCATTTCCACCCTCCTCCTCCTCCTCCTTCCTCCTCCTCTCCTGTTGCTCTCGTCCTCGCTCGGCTGAGCTCAGATGGAGCTGCTGAGAAAGGAAGGCACGCTGCATGTCTGTTTCCAAATCCCACGCCGTCTCCGTGTAGAGTCTCGTCTCACTCTCCAGAGACTTTCGCTAAAGTACAGCGCGAATGTAGATGAGACACTTCTGACTAATCCTAATGCTAGCGCTGCTCCCTGTGCAAAAATCTCATCTCTAAATGCCCCAAATACAATCATCAACCACATTAACAAATATGCACATACTGTACATGCCACTCTAAAGCATTCAGCTCTACATTTTTTCATTAAAAATACATACAATAATTCCATTTTTTACAGACAATTTATAAAATAAATGTTTGACATTTTTAAAGAGTTATATTTTCTATTTTAATATATGTTAGAATTATTGGCACCCTTATAATACAGTGGGTAAAAACAATTGCATAAAATTTCAGTACACAGAGATTCAGTATAAACAATTTTTTCCAGTTTCTACTCTTTATTTATTTATCTTTTTAATGAATTTTAACATATCACCTGACATGAATCTCTTTAACACGGTGTGTTTAATGTGCAGCTGTCAGTATTTCCATGCAGCCCTGATCATGCTTGAGTAAATGTGCATGAGCTAGAAAAACTGTAAGTAAACGTCAGCCCAGCTGTTTGCTCTCATGGCTATTGTTTCCACCTGAAAAGGTTTCTATAGCAACGACACACACACACACACACACACACACACACACACACACACTGATGATGTACATGGCTGTAAAGCTTTCCATGTCAGGAACACTAAAGACTTTTCTCCACTACATAACCAGCACAGTTTTACATCTTAGTCATGCGTCAGGTTTGCATGCAGATTCTTTTGTGTTGTCAATTGCACTGTGAAAAAAACTGGATATAAACATTTGCCTCGCACCTCCGGGGTTGGGCGTTTGAATCTCGCTTCTGCCCCGTGTTTGCGGGGTTTGCCTGTTCTCCCCGTGCTTTAGGGGTTTCCTCCGGCTACTCCGGTTTCCTCCCCCAGTCCAAAGACATGCATTGTAGGCCCATTGCCATTTCCAAATTGTCCCTAGTGTGTGAATATGTGTGCGAATGTGCCCTGCGATGGGTTGGCACCCCGCCTTGTGCCCCAAGTTTCCTGGGATAGGCTCCAGGCTCCACGTGACCCTGTGTAGGATAAGCAGGACAGAAAATGGATGGATATTCTGATGATAATTTACTGGTTAGTGCTGTATTTTTGTTATTTCAGTGAGAAGTTAGTGGTTGTATGCCATGTTGATGTCACAGGGAGATATTGTTAGTGCAGTTACAGTGGCGTCTAATAGGAGAAAAAACTGATCATCAAGTTTTCCAATGAAGTTCAACGTCATATTAATGAGAAATCCAAAAGATGTAGTGGAGATAGCAAACATTGGACTCAGAGTCTCAGAATGCAACGCAACTATACAACACGGTTACAGCAGAGACTCGACTCAGCTAGTTAGCATGAACATTAAAGCTTTAAGACCTGATCTGCTTGAGCAGAGTGAACAGATGAGAAGGTGAGAGAGCTGGACAGACGAAATGTCTGAAGCTTTGCTGCATTGATCTTTTTAGGTAGAGATGAATTTGAGGGCTAAATCCCACTTCACCGCTAACATCAGATACTCAAACGGTAATGTAGGAAGTGGAAAACTTCTTAGTTTATTCTCTCAGTTTATTCCTTCAGCTGATGCTTTTATCCAAACTGACTTGCAAATGAAGCAGAACTCAGTCAGATGATTAAAGGAATTAAACAACAATGACAATTTGGAAATAAAATATCTACAGTAAATTGTCTGTCTTTTCCTCAAATGTGGGATACATTAAATGACACCACGCAATATTAGGAAGTCAAGTGTGTGTATAAAAGTGCATTGAATAAAGTCTTTTTAGTTTAATTGTTAAAAAGTTGGAAAATGGTGTAAGCACAGTTACTGATCAAGCTGACTGTTTGAAAAAAATGACAGAGCTTGTGGATGTTGTTTGAAGGCAAAACTAAAGACGCCGACTTTAAAGACTGAGATTTTTTTTTCCCCCCAACAGGAAACAGAAGTGAGTGAGAGGGGGAAGAGGTGTCAGCTTCTCGAGCGGGAGGTTAAGAACAAGATCTCAGCATGCCAGAGTTTAGTAAGTTTAATCAGCTCACCTTTTCTCCACGACACTTTCAGTTCCCTTCTCAAATGTCTGTGTGGAGGCGTGGTCTCTTCCAGACAGACCAGAGCAGTTTGTGCTGCAGGAAAGTGTGACAAGGCTCATTAGAGGCCAAGCAAGAGGAACTTTCTTGTTCTTCTTCTTCTTATTCTTCTTCGTCTTCTTCTTCTTCTTCTTTTTAGGGGTCCAAGCACTAAAGGTGCTTCTTCAGGAGCTCATAATAACTTGCATGTATTCGTACAAAATGCACGTTCAGCATGTAGTTACTTTCAAATAACTGTTTGTCAGGACCCATAGATCCAGTTGATCTGAAATTTGGTGTAGATCCATTTTCCCTCACATTAACCAGTGCAGCAATCTATATTCATCCACACAAACACGCAGAGCTGAAGCACAACCAAGCACAGTGTTCTTCCGCAAAATGTATGCAGTTTTATTTTTTAATAAAACTTACATACTGTACCTTTTAATGTTGGTGAAAAACAACAAATGTTATATTCGGACAGGTTTGTTTGCTGTTACAGAAATCAGTGAAATTTGAGGAGCATAATCAAGACTATGATATTGAACTCCCACTTATATCCATCAGCGAGAAAATAGCTCATTTACTAGCAGTTAAAGAGCTGTTATGTACTAAATGAATGACAGTAAATTCGAGTTGCTTAGTGCCTGTTTGCAGAGACACATTAAGAATTTATTAAACTGGAAATCAATTACTCTCCAGTTATTCTGTAGTCACAAGTACACTCATCGTAATAAGTCCTAAAATATCAGGGACCCAGATTTGCTGTTGTAATTTTATTTAATCCCCTTCATGACTCAGAGGTGGCTTAGACGCGGACATAGACAGGACAACAGCATGGATTAAAGATGATATACTGGATATCAGGGGTTGTGGTGTCAGAGAGGACTCTGGGAATTTATTGTTATGTAATATGAACCAGCCTCCGTGGACCAAGTGTCCTCACATCAACTCTCAGTTATTTATACCAAACACCTTGCAAATACATTCTAGTGGAGTAATGTCTCGCAGCAGGGTCGCTGAGTCACTGAAAAAAAATTGCAATCTCAGCAAGGCCAAATTATCTAATATTTCTTATTATGAGATTATTATAAACCAAATATAGGTATAGTAAGTCTATTTTTAGACACTTTTTATTCATTTCAAGCTTGAAATTGCCTTAGATACTTTGGCTAATTTCAGTAGTCTCTAAGGCATTATATGTTTATTATATTATAGACATTACAAGGGATATGTTCAGGGATATATTATCATGCTAATATGACGTAAGTTTATATTGTTGGATTTTACATTTATTCACGGACTTTGGAAAGGACTTTCAAACAGGACACAGATGAATACTTGAGCCTTAGGGACATTATTTAAGGACACAACAGTAAATTCCCAACCCTCTAATCAGAAGGAAAAGCAGTGAGAAATGAATTATCTGTACATTTTATAACCTTTTATGGGCGTGCAGAAATGCAGCTGTGTCCCAAGCTGAAATTGACTCTGACCCTCAGGTTCAGATATGGATTGAGCGACAGCATAGGAGCTGAGCTGCATATATAAACACAGGCAGCATTTTATTATTGGATTCTGTGTTGGTGGTGCAATGCAAACTTGTGGAAATGTGACGCTTGGCCTCCTATATGAAGCACAAATCTCAGAGGGAGGAATAATGAGGCAGTGTTTTACCGCGCTGAGGGACAAGCCGTGCAGCGGTTCACTCAAGGCTGCGACTTTATTGTCTTTGTTTGAGGTTATTAAAGGTCCTTTATTATGTAATGACTTTTTTTTTCCCTGTTTTTTTTTTTTTTTTTTTTTGCGCCTGTTTTTCAGTTCAGCAGCTACAAACGTGATGTCATACACATGAGTCCGCTCTTTGACTTGGCTATTTTATGTGAATGTTGACAGTCAACTCATATTTTTTTGCAGGTGTACTCTCACGGTGTAATTTAATCAAAATTCCCCAGAAGCTTTTTTTTTTTTTTTTTTTTTTTTTTTAAATCAAAGTCTGTGTTGTTTGTGACCATCAATTCATTCATCTTCATCCTGGTCTGGGTTGCATTGAGGTTTGATGTTGCTTTCATTAATTACATGAAAGTATTTCATTAATTAAATAAAAAAAAAAAAAAATGGTTTTTTCTTGTCCATACAGCACATGAGTGTTCTCTTTGGCCATGTTTACGAATTGAAACATGTGATGTACTTCCCTTAGCCAGAAGAGCCAAAATTCACATCACTACTTGGCATTTAAGTCAAGAACTTGATCTGTATCATGCAAGACATTTATTTGAGTAACAAACTGTAATTGGATTGTAGCGGTCAATTCTTAATAGCTATATAGAAGCTGCTCCACTACATAAAGTAACACAATATTTTCCATCTCTCTTTCGGGCACTAGTATGTGATTTAGGATGATGCACACAGCACTCTAGTGAGATTAAGTTAGATAGATAAACAAAATGATAGCTAGATATGAGGCTTTTTTTAAAGCCTTTCAGTGACACAATTCATTTGAATCTGTTCGGTTAAATGATTCATTCACTGATTCACTCATTTCGCCAAATGCAGCCTGTTCATACTGCTGTCAACAAATAGCTTGAGAAGGGCTGGGCGATATGGACCAGAAGTCATAGCTTGATATTTTCGGGCTGAACGGCGATATACAATATATATCTCGATATTGTTTATGTGGGTTAAATGCTCAGTTGTAAGCCAACTACATGTGAGGTTTCACAACCACCTTTATATATAAGACATTGATCATAATACTGTAAAGTGCAAATACAGGGTTCCTCTTCCTGTTTGAGAATACACACAGCTGTGTAAATATCAAAATGTAAATGTATCAATCCTTCTTCAGTAAACATACAGGTTATCCTTTCCTTTTCCATTCTTTCTTTATAAAATATATTCAATAAAAATATTCACATGTCTGAGAATATGTTTTCCGTTATTTAACAAAATTTAGCAATGTGGTAGGCTACCACATCTGTTATATCTCACGACTTGGCACTTTCCTTTTCATAGGGCACACCCTGAGTAAATGAAGCTTGTAAAGAGGTTTGTTTTGGGGCAGAAGGCTTTCCAGTCTGGCTTGTAACAGCACGACCTCCATGAAGTTTAATACATTCTTCATACTGTAGTTTATTTCGCTGTTGTTAATGGTGACAGAGGTTTGTAATGCTTCCAACACGTGTTGCGACATGTTTATTGCACTCTCTACATATTACCTTGCTCTGATGCTCATCCGACCTTTTAAATCCGACAAATGATTGAGCCATTGTTTTTCTTCTTACAAACCAACTCATTGTTGCTATCTTGCCTTGTGGCTGTGTCGGCCTCCATGTTGCGCCAGAAAACAGGAGCGGGGGCAGGGTTACGTGTGGAGTGTGAGAGCGGAGAGATGCAAAAATCTACCGAGTTGAATAAGCTTAAATACATTTTAATGCAACATCTATCTATTTATATCTCGATGTTAACGATATTGTCTCATCCTCTATCGCTTTTGAAAATATATCGATATATCTCCAAAACTCGATACATCGCCCAGTCCTAAGCCTGAGTAGTGTAAAATAATCATTGCTGTTTTGTGTTATTTCATAACATGTATGTATATCCATGAATTTGAATGCTTGTGTTCCACTGTAATGCTGGAAATTTCCAGCTGTGACTGAATCAGCTTGAACTGGACTCTATAAACTGACTGACTCCATTGATTAACCTGAACAAAGAATGACTCTCAATCTAGATTCACTGACTTAAGGGGTGTGAATCATCCTCATCACACACACACACACACACACACACACACACACACAATCTATAGAATATATTAAATGAAAATACTGACTTGTATATAAGGAGCGAGCAATAACAAAAACAATAAATCCTTTATCTATCCCACAGACACATAAATCTCTCCATCATCTTTGGTTAAAGCTCATTTTTAGTGACGCTCTTTCCTCCAAGCGCGCTCCGTCTCCCAACTCCTCATTTCTCAACCAGAAAACTGATTTTAAAACTGCTTCTCCGTTCGTGGAGAAGATTCTTAGCAAGCTAATGAATATTAATGAAGTCTGCTTTATGAATATTAATGACTAGTGAATGAGTTGGAGAGGAAAAAAAAGACACTTTACTACAATTTAATAAAAGTACACAGAATTAATTTTAGAGTACAAAACGGCTAGAGATGTGTTTCAGGTACACTAAGGAATAATAAGGACCTTTAAACTCTTTTGGCTGCTCTTTTTCCTCAGCTTACCCCTTTGTTCCTGGACCTTTTTCATGTTAAAGTGCAAAACTTAATTTCGCCTGAACCCTGAACCGCTGATGTGCCCTGTCTCTGTGGGGGGAAAAGAGCTACATTTCTCTATAACTGTGTGCACGGTTGACCGGCGCTTCTCTGAGCATCTGCAGGAACGCGGGCCACACCGGAAGCTAAAGATCAGCTCATAGTGTCTGTCTCAATTACTATCTCTCTCTCTCTCTCAATCTTCAGATGTTTATTAGCATGAATTCATTCATTTTCAGTAAGAGTTTTATCCTGGTTAGGGTTACAGTGACGTTTGATGTTGATTCTTCGTCTGTCCAAATAGCACATCTATGCCTGGTTTAGAACAAAATGGCAAAAGTGTTGACACATATTGGTGAGTGTAGATTGAAAACGTCCAGAATCTCCATCATCCTAGCTCAAAAAACAAACGTGATCACAGTGACATTAACTGTGGCATAGTTGTTAATGCCAGATGACCTGGTTTTCAGAAACTGCTGATCTCCGGGGATTTTCACACACAGCAGGCTACTGAGTTTATACAGAACTGTGCAGCTTATTAAAAGTATATAGCTGAAGATTGGAAAAACATCACGTACTCTTCAGCTGTCCAGTTTCGGTGAGCCTGTCTCCACTATATCCTGATGTAGACCAACCAACTCCAGGTTCTACGTGTTGTGCATTCTGAAATGCTTTTCTGCTCACCATGGTTGTAAAGAGTGGTTAAACAGTGGTTTATTGACATGAATGTTACGTGATGTTATTGCAAGAGCAAGTACAGAATGAACAGATTGTAAAAAAATATCTTTGGGAGTACAACACAAACGCATCACTTCATTAACACTTACAATCACAAACACAGATCGGAGTAAATAAACAAACAAACAAACAAACAAACACAACTGGAGATAACTAAACTAAATTTAATAAGGAGCAAACAAAATATCTAACTCTCTTTCTCTCTCTCTCTCTCTCTCTCTCTCTCTCTCTCTCTCTCTCTCTCATACACGCACACATCTTTTGATATACTCTCCTTTCCTTCAAAATCGTTTTCATATATTTGTGTCCCATTGAAAAGCTTTTGTAAATTTAAGTCCGCAGTGGAAGTTTTCATCCGGTTCACTTTTCTTCCATTTTACTTCTACTTCAATTTCTGCAACAGTTCTGCCTTTAAACTTTGAGAGGCGGGGCCTAAGGGGTGAGGCATAGGATATGGCAAAATTACTGATTCTGAATGTCCAGTATGGGCGCTGCTTTAACTTTTGAGTTCGTGTCTAAATGGTGATGTTTTATTTATGTTTGTTTACATCATTGAAAAACTGAGCGCGGCTCTGAGGCAGAAATGTACACAAAAAGATTTTGGGTGACACACACTTCCAATAGCTTCTTCCCATAGCTCCAGTGTAAAATGAAATAAGCAAATGTCAGATGACAAACATATCTCGGCAGCTCCACCACATTTGGACTAGGTTGTAACTTTTATTTCTGAACTATACTTTGAAGTATTTGGTGGTCTGATGACATGGAACATGATGTCCTGAAGGTTCCCAGCTGCATTCTCACAAATAAACGTCCTCACAGGAGATTTGTGCCAGGCCATGTTGTGTTCAGTGTCCCAGTGTACAGAAGCTGTCATGTCGGTGCTGATGTGCTTTGACATATGAAGCAGCCAGGAGGAGACCGAACGCTTAGTCAGATCTGAACGACAGCAAGTGGCTTTAAAAGTGGCTCCATAAAAACTCTGTAAAACTGTGCTCTGTTCTTTGGTTTTACAGTTTAGCAAATGAATGCTTCAGTAATAGCAGAGTCATACACCGATATTTGGTGTTCATTTTTCTCTCAGGTTAATTTAGGATAGGTCCTAATCAGGACAATCAAAGCTGCATAATATCAGACAGTCAGACACATATTTCAGTTATCAGTGTTCCATTTAAATTACAAGAATTATCTAGCTGTAAAAGTTTTGTCTTGATTCTTAATTTTCTCTTTATAACAGATGAGGGAGTCGAGCCTGAGGCAGCGTCAGCAAAGTCACCACCAACAAAGGGTTAAAATGGTACACCCCGTTGTAGGGGTGTTACAGTGTACTTTAGATGTGTCTTTAAATGTGACTTATGTGCCACAGCTCAGGAAAACGTTTTAGCATTTACCATTAAAATGATTTCGCCTAGTATGTGTAATGTTATGGAACCTCACACCTTGATCTTGTATGATTCTTTCAAAATCCTTAGCACTTTATTGTTTACTTCCCTTTTTTAAATGATTTTTTTCTCTTTTTAATTTTCATCTTTTATTACTTTTAAGTTTCGGATATTATTTTAAGCGCTGTGAACTACATGGTGTATGATGTGGTGCTTTATAAATAAACATGCAATTTCTTTGCTTATCTTAAAGATTATCTTTCTCTTCTATCTTAAAGATATGTCTTCTCTGATTGAAGCAAGATGTCTCCATTTTATTCAAACAGAGTTAAAGTATGTTGGTACGGAATGTGATTTAGAGAGCATTTGAGTAAAAGACTAAGTTGGAATTATATCCAAATACATTTTTATTTGACAAGTAAAATTGTCGTATAATATGCGTGTTAATAATGTTTCTGTAAAATATACAGCATTCAGAGCCAAAGAATAAAACGAGTACTACAGTATATTGTTATGTTCTCCTTTCTATGTCTAGGGGTCAGAAAGGAGGGTAACAAAAAAAGTAGAGAGAGAGAGAGAGAGAGAGAGAGAGAGAGAGAGAGACAGACCCATCTCCAGGTCCCAGGGCAGGCACCAAGAACAGCAGACACCAGATTTAATGGATAACAAAAAGAGTAACAAGTTCTATTTATCTTTACAACTGGTGGGAGGCAAACAAACAAAGGCTTCAGGAGGGGAAACGGCCAAAACAACAAACAAAAGGTTCTTACTACAGACTTTTCGGCACACCTTACCTGTCATCAAAATAAAAGGGAAAATAAAGACACCAGGACTTCCCTTCACTCCCTCTCTGGTCGAAAACAGGAATAAACAAGGGTCAAATAAACTGGCATCCCACTCCCTACACATACTCCCACCATATAATTGTTAACAATAAACTATACCCAAAAACAAAGGAAGAATAAAAAAACATGGCTCATGGCCCGGCACGAGGCTATATACAATTATATACACTATTTACAATAAAGGTGTGGTCTAACAAGTAGCAAACACATTCAACAGACTTTTTAAATCAGCAATTGCACACTCCATGTATAAACTGCTAACAGGAGACACCTGCACCAAGGCGAGCAGAAAAACACTCAGGATCATTTTAGTGTTTCACCCAAACAGACACACACGAATAGCATAGCACTGGGACTGATGACAGTCTCTCGAAAGAAGCGCTTTCAGTCAGTCAGTCAGTCAGTCAGTCTGTGTCTGTGTCTGTGTCTCTCTCTCTCTCTCTCTCTCTCTCTCTCTCTGGCTGGAGAACTCTGGTTTCTTTTATACTCCTCCCTCCGCCTCCGTACCAAGCTGCCACAATGACCAGGTGGCACTCATGATCCTGCAAAGTGAACAGTGGGAGGAGCAACAGAGAAACAAGAAAACAAGCAGAAACAAGTAAAGAAAGTCACACAACAGCACCAACACTAATACAAATGATATAATTAAATTAAGCACATACGTACACACACACGGACGTAACAAAATGCTGTTTCAGCCTAAACCATTAACATTAAACCCAAAGACAGTGCCAGTGCATTAACTAGTTCTTTCTCAGTGATGCGTAATCAATACACACTGCATATTAAATGACCACAATCCCTTTAAACAGCTAATTATTTAACCATGATTATGAATGGATGCTGCTGATTCTTTTTTTTTCTTCATCTTTTAATGATTTCTGATTTCTGAAACCCTAACCCTTTTGCTGATTTTTAAGCCGTGTGAGATGTGCATGATGGTGGTGAGCGGTGCATTGCTTTTAATAGCTCTCTTTCTCTCTCGGCACATTAAATGAAGGGTGACAAAGTGGAGCTCATTTGTAGTTTGTGCAGGCTAAGGGGATTTGTGCCCTGGAGGACATGTTAGCTTCAGTAAGCCTGTAAGCCAGTAAGTATGCTCTTGTATTACAGTTTGGTCTGTTAAGGGTTATTAAGAGTATTAGTAAGGTGATGTGCAGTGCAATAACCAGTGCTGGTGCTCTGTTGCTGTGTCCATTATAAAATATGTCATGTTTATAGTCATTATACTCTGTTTAATTTAAGGTGGGATCCCATGTGTGTGGCAGCGCTCCTGATTCTAACTACAGATACATTATATGGCCAGATGTATGTGGACACCTGACCATCACAACCAGATGCAGTTGTTGAACATCCCTTTCCAAAACCATGGGCATTGATATGGACTTAGAATTTATATATATTTTTTAAACAGCCTTCACTGTTCTGGGAAGACTTTCAACCAGATTTTGGAACGTGGCTGTGAGGATTTGCTCATTCAGTCACAAGAGTAAGGTTGGGCACTGATGTTGGACAAGGAGGACTAGCTTGCAGGTATTTCATTCAAAAGGGATTGAGATCAAGGCTCTGTGCAGGTCACTCAACATCTTCCGCACCAACACTGGCAAAACATGTCTTCATGGAGCTCATTTTGTGCACAGGGGTGTTGTCATGCTTAAACAGGTTTGGGCCTCTTAGTTCCAGTGAAGGGAAATCATAATCCTACAGCATACAAAGACATACTATACAAGTGTGCACTTCCAACTTTGGGGCAACAGTTTGGGCAAGACCCACATAAGAGTGTAATGGTCATGTGTCTACCGTCTTTTACCCATATACTGTAGTGTAAGATTGTGTTATAACAGTTTACAGGCTCACTTTGTTCCTTGGTTTACTTTGGTTTGTTCGAGTCAAATAACATTTACAAATTCTCATAACCTTCCCATTTAGGTTAATTAAAAAATTTATCAAAGGTGACTTCTGAAAGAACCTCCTAAACCTGCATGAAGACCTGCTATAGAACTCTGCGACACAGTGAAGGGTTTAATGCTGATTCATAAAATTGTTCTAACATAGTTATGTATATTTTCTTTGCTTCTTGAGTAAGGGACGGTCATATTTCTGCTTATAGGAATTTAAGGAATGGCCATTACAAATCCATGCCACAGTAATGGCAGAGTTATGTGAACGTTATCTGGCCCTTATTTTTCAAGTAGGTTTTCATGTTACTATTTATAATTTTTCTTAAAACGTATAACAATGCCATAACACCATATGACAAATTTATGGATATCTTCTCTGTGCATTAAATTACTACATTTTCTGACCACTCAAATAGAAACTGGCTAGAAAAAAATGGGGAAATAAAAATCTGTCAATACAATTGTGTTATACAATATCACTAGGATACAATTAAGACTGAACAAAATATAGAGCCAATATAAAGTTGTGGCATAATTTTCTGGTCTAATGATGACCCATTGTGGAACCCTCTGGAGTTTTATCACTATACACACACTACTGAACAAGAGGATCATTATGGATTGGATTGGATGATTCATGTAATTCCCATTTGTGTTCTCACTAGCCTCCTCGTGCTGAATGCATGCTGAATTCTCCACCCCGTGCTTTACTGCACTGCACAAGGCTAATCAGCTGCTTCCTGTTTCTATCTGACAGAAGCATGAGCTCCAGCTGGCAAAACAAGAGAGGAAACGCCTCAACCTCCAGCTGTTCAGTCACAGCCTGAAGGCGGAGCAGTACGAGGAGGTAGGAGTTAATCAACAAATCATATATATGCTTTTTACTCAGCTCTTAAAAAGTTTCATGTGACTTCCACTGCATCCATCTAACACAATCCGACACCACAGTCTGATCAATAACCACTAATAACCTCGTCGTGATGTGAACTCAGCTCAGCATGTAATCCTGTTCTTAAGTGTCTTCTGGAAAATGAAGCACAGTCTAAAAAGAAACAGATTTTTAAACATACTTTTAACGGGTTTTTTTTTTTTAAACTGATAATGACGTCTTCCAATTCTTTGGCCATCTACTAGTTTCCCAGATCTTCTGGCAGATCGCTGTGATAGCTGCTGGTGGAACAGGCCACAGCATTTCTGCTGGGATACCAGTTGCCTTGTTCTTTGGTAACTGCTTCAGTACCCAGGATGGCTGGCTCCAATTCCAGTGGGTTGTCATGGGGTGGCTCAGGGTTGCTGGGGCTTGCATACAGTTCTTCCGTGTATTCTCGCCATCTGCTTCTTATGCCTTGTTGGTCAGTCAGGACCTTCCTGTACTTGTCTTTGATTGTTCCTTTGCGGGCAGTGAAGGGAGTTCGGATTTTCTTAACTTGCTGTAAGCTTGCGTGAAGAGGTGTCTGGTGTGACCTTTTCGACAGTCCTCTATTTGCTTGCATCGCTGATCCCAGTATTCTTCTTTGTCCTTCCTTGTTGCCCTTTGAAACTCTGCGTTTATCCTTCTAGCCTTGTCTCGGCTAGCCGTCCCTGGCAGCTTTGGCTGCTCTTCTTTGAAGGGCGATTTTGATTTTGCCGACAGCCACGTTCTCCTTTTCTCTGGTTTCTTGTATGGTATGTGTTTCTGCACTGTTTCAAAAATCGTGGATTGGATTTCCTGCCACAATTCATCCGTCTGTTTGTCTGCAGTGCCAAGAAGCTCGAGTCTGTTCTTCAATTCAACTGCGCATTGGAAACAGGAACCTTGGAGACATCAAATTGCTTTGGTGGAGCATTCTTTTTGCTGTTGCAGAATTTCACCTTGATGGTGGCTACAAGCAGCTCGTGGTTAGAACAGCAGTCAGAACCAGAGAATGTTTTGATGGAGGAGACTAAAATTTTCCAGTGTGGACTGCACAGGATGTAGTTGACCTGATTGCGATGCTGTCCACTGGGGGCTGTCCAGGTTGACAGACAGCATTTCGGTTGCATGAACCTTGCATTAGAGACCCTGAGATGGTTTTCATGACAGAATTGGACCAAACAATCACCAGCATCGTTCCTTTCACCCAGTCCAAACCGGCCTATGATGTTCTTCCTGTCAGTCTTCCCGACTGCCGATCTTCGCGTTGAAGTCGCCCATGATATAAACAATATCCTTTTTTGGCACCTGTTGGCACCAGTGTTTCCTCGATTTTGGCATAAAGCGTTTGATTTCATCTTCTCGAGCATCTGTCGTTGGAGCATAGACCTGTAAGACCATGATATAATATAATATAATATAAAGTAGCCATATACACTTCAGAAATCATCCTGCTGCTTTTGTCAACAGTCACGTCATTTTTTTGTTTTGAAGAATGTACCAAATAGTTGATTTTTGCCACACTTAATTATTTTTTGCTATCTTTGATGGGTTTGTTTAGATTTTTCAGCCTAATGATGACTTGCTTCACTGGCAGTGACTTTATACACTTTGGACTTTATATTGAGAGTTAACAGCATTAGATTACAAATACAAATGGCACACTTGAAATCAACTGTAGACCTGTTTATGTGCTTACTTGTCAGTGAAATAATGAAAGAATAATTTTGGTCCCATACACAAAAGTGCTGTAATTCTTACACTGTTTACCTGAATGTCTTCACTTTGTATATATAAATATCATGCAACTATAGGCCCAAACTGCACAATTGTTGTAGTTGTTAAAAAATAGATATTTGTAATAATTTGTCATCAAAGTTGTAGGTAGTGTGTAATATTTTAGACATAAAATATTGCAGATATTTTTTTTAGCAGTAATCTTTTTACCTCTTTTTACTCCTCTGGTCGCCACTGATGCCTGCTTCAGTTGCTTATATTAATGTGAGCTAGCACAGAACTCTGTGTTTACATTGTACATACAGAAAATGTAATCAACACATCTCATTTCTTCACCTTCTTTTGTATGATTCTCCCTCAAATGCATATGTATGAGGATAAGAAGTCCAGTTTGAGCAGGATTTGGCCATGTGCAGAATCTGGCTGAATTGCACTCAACAGTGGGCTCAAACAGATTAATACATCAGGCCTTCAGTCTGGTTGTTCCTGTATGCAGGCAATATTATCTTTCTTGAGAAATTTCAATACCTAAACATGATACTCAGGGGGTTAACGTTTACCGTCAGCATCTAGCTGTTATTTGGATAAGTTCTGGTGGCATTGAAACTGAATCCAGTGTCTTCTCACCATCGACAACGGATAACACTCTGAGAGCAGCATATTGGGGCTCCGGCCACTAATGGTGTTGTTATTGATGGTGCTTTTTGCCAAGTGGTCTGGCTGCAGCTTGTCTCTCTCTCAGCGTAATCCCCATCGTGTTCTTCTTCTCTCGCTGCCCAGTGAAAAGGAACCATCTGTTCAAACCCCAGAGCAGAGCCGGAGATAAAATGCCTGCTGCTCAATCAGATAGTGACTCTCATCCACCCTGTTTCTCGAACGCTCTCACCCAGCCCACTCTGTATTCAAGGATTCGTTTGGCATATGGGTTAGGTGTTAGTGATACTGGTACAGAGAGAGTAAATGCGCTCAGGATAGATGCACTCTGACATCAGGGCAGACATTTACTCATCTGCCACACTTGGATCAATGTGAGATACGAATCAACTTGTTTCTTCAGTCGTCCTTTGATGAAATATATCCTGATAAATGAGACCGAGCATGTGTCTGCTCCCTGAGTGATTCTGCTCCAGAGACAACACAGATTACAGAGCTTCTAAACAGGACTGGAATCTTAGAGCCACAACATGCCAACATGAAGTCTACGAACCAGTGCCAACTCAGGCCAAAAATTTTGCACTTGAACACATCAGAGGGACAACAGCTCACAGCCAATCAGACTAACATTCTGCACTTGCAGCTTTTCCAAACCAGCAGGTCGTGGAGGTCTGCATTCGTATTGAGGAAAAGAAAAAAAAGAAATTGGTAAACACAGAGATAAAAAACGAATCACCTTCTTCACGTTCCTGTGCCCCGCCTGATTTGCGCCACACGTGCACAGTGCACTTAGGTCGGAGAAGTGGATTGAGTAGTGACAACGATGAGGAAAGTGACATGGCTTCAAGATAAAGTTATGGTTGTTTTTAGTTCTCCGCTTACTGCTGCCACCTCCTGGTGTGGAGAAGGGGAAAGTGCAGACATCCATTTGGCTGTCTGGTGTGTGAGTTGGTTGTCTGATCTCGATTCAATTCGACACATGATTAGCCAAAAGCCAGTATTCATTTTTATAACATGCAAACTGATACAGACCCTGCAATATGTGAAATGCATACATTTTATCAAAAAAAACCTTAACATTTAAATGCATAATGTTAAAAGGTCTCTTACAATGAGTAGTATGGTAGAGTACAATGGTTTCAGTGTTTTTGTTATGTAATTACGTCATTTCAGAACTATCAATTAAGCTATCTTAATTTTATGTTGTATTTCGTTTGAAGATCTAAAGCTATTTAGTATGAGATATACACAAAAACAGAAGAAATCACTTCTTTTTCAATACTTTTTCACAGGACTGTAGGTAGGGGCCGTGACATAAAGTTTAAAGGCGGAGCTGTACTATAGAATCGATTTGGATTATAACAAGATGAGTTCACACTTTTTATTTGTATAGTTGTTTAATACACATTTATTATATGAAACCTATTATGTCCAAAAGGCTAAAACAGTGGCCTTAAATTTCTATTTCTTCTTAGCTTTATGAGCCTCATAGTTCCAGTACAATAGTAAAGAAGTGATCTTCAGAAAAGAAAGGCTGATACATAGGACTGATTTTCCGGCCTGGTTTGTCCTAAAATTCAACTTCAGTCTTTGGTGTGACTTCAGAAATCATCACAAATTCAGATTTTTCATTCTTATGTTTTATCGGTCTGGATGTAAAGAGTGTAGTACAGGAAGTGCAACTCCTAATAAATGAACATGTCAGGAAGATTAATGATGTTTAGAAAGAATAATGCTTATGTCTCAGGGTGTGTGAACAACAATATGTTTTCATGATTCGTGAAAAATGCAGACTCTGTGCTGCTGAATCAGCTGAGTTTCTGTGGATTCTTTCCCACCACAGATTTTATCTAACAGTTCTCTGATTCATGACTACAGTAAGCACACTAAAGTCTGAACGAGAGCTCTGTAAATGGTCTTTGTCACTTCTCTTCCCTGTCGCTGTGTCATGTAAAGGTAAAGTCGGACTATGAGCAGCTCAGAGAGACATTGGCGAGTGTAAGTGAACAGAGGGACTCGGCAAGACGGGAAAAAGATGAGCTCCAAGGCAAACTGGAGAATCTTAAGCAGACCCTAAAGGTGAAGAACATTCACTGTCTCATCAGTTATAATAACAAGCTGGTAACACTTTAATTGTAGGGCCTACTTACGACCGTCATAACTCATTCATAAGCGTTGGACGAGATGTATTAAAAATACTGGACGCCTTTCCTTTTTTTTCAGGAATGACTGAAAACCATTTAGTCATTTGGCACACATATTTTCATTCCTTCAGGTCTTTATATTGCTTCTCAATGACACTTTAAAAATATTATTCATTTGTAGAATACTTGTTCATGTCTTCAATAAATCAAATTTCAGTAACAGGACTTTTGCCAAATGCACCATCGGCTTCTCCAAATTCATCATCGACATATTCTTATATTGTATGTCTAAGGAAAAATCCTTATTAATATTTTATCTGTGTGTGTGTGTGTGTGTGTGTGTGTGTGCAGCATATGTGTGAGGCTGCAGAAGCGAGGCAGCAGCTGGAGTCAGAGCATGAACAGGCCCTGGAGATCCTCAGCTCCACACAGCAGGAGATCCAGCTTCTGCGAAAGGCAAAGAACTCAGCAAAACACACATACATATACATACAGCATGATAATTTCCTTAATAGGAATCAACAGCATCTGCGTTTCTAGGTTTAGTTTTTAATTTCCTCCCCAATTTGGTCACTTGCTGATTCTCACCCACCAGCCAGCTCTCCCCTACAATCTGACAAAGGCATAGCAGGGGCAGTGGTGGCTTAGTAGTCAAAGGCTCTGGGTTACTGGTCAGAGGGTCCTGGGTCATGGGAACAAGCCCCATCACCACCAAGCTGAGCCTCAGAGTATGATCCTTAACACTATGTGTCCCAGGGGTGCTGTATCATGGCTGAACCTGTGCTCTGATCCCAAATTCCTAACAAGCTGGGATGTGTGAGGAAAAGTGTTTGTGACAAATAAAGGCATTTTCTTCTTCTAAGGAGGGTGAGTATGCCATCCCTCCTAACCAGACAGCATGGGCAATTTTGCTGTCTTGGCTCCCGACCACTCATCATCATCGTCAAGAATTTGAACTCGCAGTCACCTATTTTTATGCATTCTTAAACATTACTGTCCTGAATAAAAGAACAAAACAGAATAAAGCAGAGTAACACACACGCATTATTATTTTTGGATGCAAACTTTATATAATATTCGATCATACACAGTCAGCTCCAAAGTAAATTTCTCTCATATTTTCAGTATGAGATTAAACTATATGTCATCTCGGAATGTGGAATGTCTGTGAAACAATTTCCTGTTATCACTTGTGATATAGCAGCTATAAACAGTCATTTCATCACCAGCCTTGCTTTTTCCTTTATCTTAAAGTTAAGACAAAAAAACCTCTCCACAGTTTGTCATGTTACAGAGAAACCACAAAGCGAAAACTCCTCTGTCCTAAGCACTTTCCCATGTTGGAAAACTTAAAGTTACAGCTTTACATCAGTCCAAAAGCATTAAACAAACATCTCCTTACAGAAAACTTCATCATATCAACAATTGCACAAATTAGTTTGTTAAATAACAACACATTTTCCCAATCTGTTTATTATTAGCCTTAGGTTATGTGATGCGCTTGCCATACAAGTCCCTGTGAATGAGCTGTTACTATAGAAACAATGTATAAGTATACATATAAGAACAAGTGCATTAATAACAAGCTTGTGATTTATGTTACTTCCAGAACATTCAGAGCCATCAGAAGTGCTGTTATAAAAATTAATCAACACCTTCTGATGCAATAATTTGACAGCATCGTGGGATAAAGACTATAAAAAAGATATATATGGTGTGTTTTGTTTCCAGGCTCAGGTTGAGGCTGATAAAGAGCATGAAGAAAAGGTTCATTTGCTAGAGGTAAGATCATGAACTCATCCTCTAGCTATTTTCCTAAGATGAGACCATCTATCGCATCAACCCAACAGTGTGTTGGGATGAAAAATGCATAATTCATTGGTCAGAAATACAGCAATGGAAATAAAAATCATAAAAATCCCCTAGCAATGGAGAGCATGGTACAGGTGCTAAATAAATTATTAGATAATTATATAATAAAGCAAAAAAGGCAGTCCAGGGTGTGTGTTACAATGATTGATCATGGGTAAGGGTGTTCTTAGGCATGCTGCGAAGTGTTAAAACCCTTTTAATACACACATACAGTGCACTGTGCATATGAAAGCAGCCTTAGAGCACTTTACTTTGCATCCCTGCAGACTTCAGAGTGGTTTTGGATAAGATATAATCTCATATAGCTCTCTTTAACAGATTTGCTATACTGAAGCAGAGGCTGATGATAGTGATGATGACAGGAAATGGCACAAATAATGAGGAACCTCACTGTGACTGTCTATCAATTGGACTAACTCATCCTTATAATCATTATATAAATGGATATTGCAATACAGACTGTTCAGTTTAGGAACATTATAAACAGTCCATTCAGAAATCTGCAGTTAGAGTGAACATAGCAGGTGTATTTCTTATTTGTGTCGTGAGGTGGTTAGATAATTAGCATATTTATATATGTGATTTTTAATACATGTCTCATATCTGTGCCACATAGCCACATT
The DNA here is from genome assembly GCA_024331685.1 of Stegophilus panzeri. Classification (NCBI taxonomy): domain Eukaryota; kingdom Metazoa; phylum Chordata; class Actinopteri; order Siluriformes; family Trichomycteridae; genus Stegophilus; species Stegophilus panzeri. Next base: position 19,307,338 of record JANDJT010000081.1, on the reverse strand, counting down.
ATAATGTTCTACGTAAGGATTAATGTCCATACTCGATCCATGTAGAACAGCGGTTCTTAACCTGGGGGTCGTGAGAAAACCTTTATTTTGAACGAGTGTATATGGAGGGTCACAGAGAAGCCACTGGTGGATTTTTGGATATCCGTGCACACCAAATACCAAGAACTGAGTGAAATGACATTGAAAAAACTCTCTGTGAGGCTGTTTTTTAGTGCTGGTGTACCTGAAGAACAAGTATAGAGCCAGACTCATGGTAAAGATAGTTTGCATCTTTTCCTCAGCCCTACCCAGCCTCGACTGGACCTCCTCGGATCCTCTGTCAAAGCCCAACCATCCCACTGAGTGAGTAGTTCGAAACATTAAAGCTGTTTTATATTATATTAATCTTTATCCATTTAACAGCCGGGGTGGGGTGGGGTGGTGGGGGGGGTTTCGCAAAACATTGGGTTGCACTCACGAAAAGGTTAAGAACCGCTGATGTAGAAAGTCAAATCACAATGACGTATAATACGTTGGGATTTTTTTTGTGCTTTTCTTCTCTTCTCCAAACCACAAAGGTCAAAGTTCATGACCTGGAACAGAAATGCCAGACTCAGAGTGATAAGTGTAACATTCTGTCCAAAGAGTTGGAGAAATTTCACTTGGGTTTGCACACCGATCCTGAGCGCTGGCCAGAAACCGCCACATCACGGAGAGCAATCTGTAACCTCCTCAACGAGCTGCAGAGTTGCACTGGGAAAGGTGGGTGGAGCCTCCTGAAAATCAGTTACATTTCCTTTTTCTTTTCTTTTTTTTTTTTTTTTAAAGGAGTTTGTCCTTTAAAAACGTTAAAGAAGTTCTTCAGCTAAAATGTTACACAACGTCACACAATTTCTGCTTGGAAATGTAGAGTAGTAACAGAAGACAATACTGACGAAAATTACCCGTTATTTTTATCTTTTCAGTCGAATCGCGGAGTGCGTTAAAATCGCGTAACACACACCTAGACATGGATTATTCCGCGTATACCATGGTTACTTGCCTGCATGGACATGTTAAAGCTGTCGTTGATGTTTGCAGTGTAAAATTTGACTGAAAAGATAAAAATAATGGTTAATTTTCATCAGTTATTTTATATACGGGTCGATAGAGCAAGAATTCTGCCTGCTCTAAACCATACACAGAGATAAAGTAGCATGATAAGATTGCATTTATTTGAATGGATTATAGTAAATAGTTATTAGAGAGAGAGAGAGAGAGAGAGAGACGTCCAGCCAATCAGAATCGACATTCTGACAGACCATGGTATAAACATATAATTTTTATATCATCTATATAATATATATTATAAATAATGAAATAATTCTTCCATGAAAGTAACACGATCAGAGAAATGTAAAAAATAATTGAAATGTGAGTGTTTAAGGATTTGGCCCTGCATATTTGATCTATATTATATGCATGTTTATATACTGTATTATGTAATTATTTTTGTGATATAATACTGCTGTATGATGGCTAAAGACAGTGAATGCTGAGAGAAAAAATGATTTCTTGGTTACAAGTTTTTTTTTTCTTCCAAAATTTGTGTAAAACAGTGACAGAATAAAAACTATGGCAAAAATGACAGCATAAAAGCTTGAATCTTTTTGAACCTCTATAAGTGAATGAATGAATTATTTCTGTGAGTTATGAAGCATGCAGCTTAATGAAACATTCTCTCTCGTATAAATTGAACCCAGAGCGTCTCTCTCAGGTGACTGTCGAGGCGCGGCGGTGATTGACAGGCGCTGGCGTTTGGCTGTGTAACTCTATGTTGTGCAGGTGATGACAGATCTGCAGGTTCTCCGCTAATCTCTGAGCTCCTCCAGCCACTGCAGGTCAGCAGAGATACACCTGAGACGCCGTTGCACATCGACATCGCCATAACAGCGAGACCCCAATTAATGAGCATCTCAGAGGTGTGTTCGTCTTCTACAAATCTCTTCCACTTTAAAAGTCCTGTAGTCATTCATGTGGCTTGTAGCAAGTGCTACTGTTAGCATGTGTAAGTGTGGCATGTCGATTTTTAATTTTTTTTTAGCTCCAGTAAGAAACCGTAGTAGCAACTGTATTTATAGCTTCTAAAGCTAACTAGTTCAGCACAAATTATATAATGCACTATGTGTAAATAGGTTGCTTGATGTACGTTACATGCTCGGCTTCATACTAGTTTAGTTGGCAGATTAACAAAGCAAGCTATCTGTACTAGATAGATATGCGCACCAGAGGCACTAATGAGGCACTCTGCTACTTCTTTTCAAGCTTAATTGTTTTTGTATCGTCTGTATACACATTCAATGACAGGTGATATTTGACAGGATAAGACTGAAAACACTTGTTGTGCCTCAAATGAAGTAATAATCTCTAATCACAGATGGATGATGAGGTGAGTCCAGCTCCAAGGTCCAAGGCAAGATACACAGGACAGGTTCGTCTCTGCACGGCCCGCTACAGGTACGGACGTTTTGGGGTTTTTTTACTTCTAATGTGGGATGTTTAAAAAAAAAAAAACGAAAAATGTCTGCTGTCATTTGAATAATAAAAAAATTATTCTGCTTTAGGCCGATGTGTGTGTATGTACATATATA
>JANDJT010000081.1:19275048-19287520 GCA_024331685.1 Stegophilus panzeri | reverse complement strand
ATCATTTTAATCTTTTAAGTAATTTTAATTTATTTAAATGACTTACTTAATATTTGAATGTAATTTTGTGACACCTCCATAAATATTCTATGAATCACCTATGAATATTGCTTTGCATGGCTGTGTACTATATGGATGTTAAATGGCCCAGAAATGTGATATGATCTTAACTTCAGGGAAAACTGAATTTTGTAAAATATACAGTATATTTGTAGAATTAGAGCAGCAAGTTTATCTGTAAATTGTATTAATCACTAATACATTTTGTTTTGCTATCGACAGTACATATGTTGTAAGCAATCATTTGTATTTAATATATATATATATATATATATATATATATAGGAAGAAAAATGACATTATTACTTTCATGTTAAGACAGGTGGCATACATGTGTTATAGACATGCCTTGTATAAAGTGTTGCCAAAAATTTTATACAATACATTAAATACAGTAAAATTCCATTGTCTCCATAATCTTATGAAGAATTAGAATTTGAACAAGAAAGGGTTATGTAGTGGAATTTTATAAGAGTTTTATGATTTTATGATGTATTTGGATTTTATTTGAGTGAGAGTGATGTAGTTGGATTGTAAAATAATAAGGGTGAATGGTATTATGGGTGAATGGTAATATTAAGACCTCTGAAGGTTCTTTATGTCCTGTATATTGCACGTTAGGGCCTCCATGGATCAGACTTGTTTGTCCAGCACATCCCACAAATGCTTGATCGGAATGATATCTCGTCAATTTGGTGGCCAAGTAAACACCTTGAACTCTTCGTCATGTTCCTCAAACCATTCCTGAACAATGTTTGCAGTGTGGCAGGCTGTATTATCTTGATGAAAGAGGCCAGTGCCATTAGGGAATACCATTGCGGTGAAGGGGTGTACTCAGTCTGCAACAATGTTTAGATAGATGGTACATGTCAAAATAGCATCCACATGAATGCCAGGATCCAAGATTTCCCTGCAGAACATGGTCCAGAGTATCACACTGCCTCTGCCAGCTTGCCTTCTTCCCATAGCACATTCTGGTGCCATCTCTTGCACAGGTAAGTGACGCACATGCACCCAGCAGTCCACATGATGTAAAAGAAAACATGCTTCAGACCAGGCCACCTTCTTCCACTGCTCCATGGTCCAGTTCTGATGGTCAGCATGGGAACTCTGACCGTCAAACTGTGTGTTCTGATACCTTTCTATCATAGCCAGCATTAGCCTTTGCAGCAATTTGTACTACAGTAGTTCTTCTGTGGTCTCGGACCAGATGGATTAGCCTTCGCTCCCAATGTGCATCAGTGAGCCTTGAGTGCCCATGGCCCTGTCACCGGTTCACGGGTTGTCTTTCCTTAGACCATTTTTAGTAGGCAGAGTTTCTTAATAGCTGATTAGCTGGTAAATACCAGTTTCTGACCATTAATAATTCTAAATATCTGAAGCAGAGAGACAAAGTATGTTCACAATTAAACACCTAAATAAGGTCTCTGTGTCTGCGCAATTTTTTTTTTCAAATGCTTCTACTGTAATGTGGACTCTGATATGCTTGCATTATTCAACTCATTCAACTACACACACACACATACACACACACACACATCTTTGTGCTGGTCCTCTCTCTCTCTCATTATGGAAGACAATGAAAGCACAAACAGACACACACAAGTAAACTCTGGCTAATCCAACACGGGTGAGAATCACACGTTACCTGCCAATTCAACCCGCCTCCTCTCCATCCACAGCTGACGCTTGACCATGCCCTGCTGTCACAATCGCATATACTTTGCATAGTCCAAAATGTCACAGTGCAAAATAAACACAGAAATGAGATGGCCGAATTTTTTCAAGTTTGTCCGATAATCTTTTTTTGTGTATATCTCATACAAAGAGATTTAGATCTTCAAACAAAATGCAACATAAAACAAAGGTAACCTGAGTTAACACACAATACATTTTTTATTTATTTAGTTTTTTATTGAAGCAAAAAAGAGTGAACCAACACCGATGTGAAAAACTAATTTCCCCCTTAAACCTAAAATCTGGTTGTGCCACCTTTAGTAGCAATAACTGCAACCAAACACTTCCAATAACTAGAGATCAGTCTTTCACTGCACTGCCGTGGAATTTTGGCCTACTCTTCTTTGCAGAACTGCTTTAGTTTAGCCACAGTGGAGGGTTTTCGAGCTTGAACTGCCCATCTAAGGTCCTGCCACAGCATTTCAATTGGATCAAGTCAGGACTTTAACTAGGCCACTCCAAAGCTTTAATTTAGCTTTTTTTTTAACCATTCAGAGGTGGATTTACTCCTATGCTTTGGATCATTGTCTTGCTGCATAATCCAGTTGTGCTTGAGTTTCAACTTATGGACTGAAGGCCAGACATTCTCCTTTAGGATTTTCTTGTAGAGAGCAGAATTCATGTTTCCCTCAATTATTGCAAGTTGCCCAGGCTCTGAAGCAGCAAAGCATCCCCACACCATCACACTTCCACCACCATGCTTACCAAGGATGTTACTAAAGATTATGCACTAAAAAAAAAAAAAAAACATTTATCTGGCGCATCCTCCATACAAAGCCCTATGAATGACCTGTTACTATGGAAATGATAACATATTAAGTGCTTTTAATATAAAGCTCAGGACTAAAGCAATACTGCGCCAGTTACCTTTTTCTGGTGAGCTATTGGCAACTGAAGATAGATGATGAATAATTCCCTTCCCTGTCCCCCCTCCTGATGGCTCTCTCATTAGGTGCCAGTGGAAAACACGGTTCCAGCGCCCGTCCTGGGAAGACCTTCGTCCCCGATTGTGCGTCCTCTGCTCCCTCTGGGCCCCACTCATCTCCTTAGTCCTGCCAGGGGACCGCGAGACCTGAAAAAGAAGAAAGGACTGCTCTCCAAGGGGAAGAATCTGCTCAAGAAGTTCTCAAAGTAAAAATTGATGCCATACACAATCAAAAAAGGGCCACATGCTCATGTTTTCAAGAAAATCTACAGCCATGTTCATATTTATGTGTCAAAAACATGCAGTACAGGCCAGAAATTAGGAAGCAACTTGTGGATTTTTTCCTACATGATCATGGCTGGTAATGAGTTTATTTATTCAGGAAAAAAAGTTTGGTTAAATGTCTACACCATTCATAGATTATTCATTTGTTTTTGCATTTTGCATCAAAATGTGCAGTACATCTTATACACTTTATCTGGTATGTTATATTAGGAGTGTATGGCTCATTTTTCCATGGAACATTCTACATAAAACATCTTTGTTTAAACTGAATGTCAATAAATTTGCTTAAAATATCACTTGTTTGCTTCCACTGGCCTGTAGTGAATATTAGAGCTGCCAGTTTATCAGGTATACCTTGCACACAGGTCACTTAGGAGCTCTCGCTTATGCAGTGTGCGCGTTTTAACAGCTTGCATCTATTTTCCGTAGATGCAAGCTGCTAAAACACTGGATGCAATACACAATATACATGTTTTAAGCTAGTTATTTGTATAATTCTATATCACCAACTTCATGTTGTCCATGTGATTTCTAAACGCACTTGTTTGTTGAACTTTTTCCGTCGCCGTATTTCTGACCAATCATTTAAAGTGTTTGATGAAATTTTCAGCTCTACTGACCCCTCAGATAATACTTTTTGCCTTTTGATTGGTTTAATTATGTGCAGTGTGAAACCAAACCAAATAGCAAATGAACCAACATTTCATCAAATTTGCTCTGATTCAGAAATCTCTGATTAATTAATCTGATTAATGAATCTTCAACAATTAATACTGATTCCACAAAGAGCTAAAACAAGCTTCCCACTGTATCTGAAAACCTATTTATGAACCTTTATGGTGGAAAAAAGACAGCAAAAAACGTCAAAGGTTTAGATCAAAACATTTAAGGCATTGCTCTAAAGCAGGGGTTCTCAAACTTTTTGCATTCATTAGTACTGTAAAAAAACAAATAAAAAAAAAAACCACAATTCAAATATTCGGCTCATCGCTGCTTAAATGTTATTTGAACTACTTAACTTTTTATTCCTGAACTTTCCACTCACAGAACACATTTGTATTCAAGTTATCATTAGATTCAAGTTGTACATACTTGTTTTTAGGCTAATAAGTATAAAGTCTCACTGACTTCATGGACCCCACTTTCACCCCATGGCTTGATAGGGCCTTTTTTGGCACCTTTATTTTTGAGAGTGTAGAATGATAGATGTTCAAAAAATCCCACTCATATCTGCCCCCCCAACCCCCCCCCAAAAAACCCACACAAACACACACAAACACACACACCCACCGTCAGTATCACCAAAAATAAAACCATCATTTAAATAATATCTTCTCAGTGATGGTGCTGAGGTGGTTCCTTTAAACTGGTGGATGGTGTGCCAGTACTTTGGACAGAGCAGCAGGTGGGTTACAGTCAATAAATATACACCTATAAAGTGACTTGTGTGATGGGTGGACGTGATAAACTGGCAACTTAATATATGCCGATTAGCCATAACATTAAAACCTGCCTAATATTGTGTAGGTCCCCCTTATGTCACCAAAATAGCTCTGACCTGTCGAGGCATAGACTCCACAAGATCTTTGAAAGTATGCTGTGGTATCTAACTTACAGGTTAAGTCCTGTAAGTTCCGAGGTGGTGCACCCATGAATTTGACGTGTATGTCCAGCACATCCCATAGATGCTCAATCAGATAGAGATCTGGAGAATTATGGAGGTCGAGTCAACACCTTGAACTCTTTGTCACATTCCTCAAACCATTCCTGGACAATTTTTGCAGTGTAGCAGGGGAAATTATCTTGCTGAAAGAGTCCACAGCCATTAGGGAATATCGTTGTCATGAAGGAGTGTGCTTGGTCTGTAACAATGTTTAGATATATGGTATGTGTCAATGTAACATCCACATGAATGCCAGGATCCAAGGTTTCCCAGCAGAACATTGCCCAGAGCATCACACTGCCTCTGCTGGCTTGCCCTCTTCCCATAGTGCATCCTGGTGCCATCTCTTCCCCAGGTAAGTGACGCACACACACCGGGCCAGCCACACGATGTAAAAGAAAACGTGATTCATCAGACCAGGTCACCTTCTTCCATTGCTCCATGGTCCAGTTCTGATGCTCACATGCACACTGTAGGCATGTTTGGCAGTGGACAGGGGTCATCATTGGCATTCTTTCACCATCAGTGCTTTAGACATGTACAACCGGTCTGTGGCTACACAGCCCCATACGCAGCAAGCTGCGATGCACTGTGTTCTGACACCTTTCTATCATAGCCAGCATTAACTTCTTTATCAGTTTGTAGTATAGTAGCTCTTCTGTGAGCTCAGACCAGACAGTCTAGCCTTCGCTCCCAACGCACATCAGTGAGCCTTGGGTGTCCATGACCCTGTCGACAGTTCACTGATTGTCCTTCCTTGGAACACTTTTGGTAGATACTAACCACTGCATACCAGGAACGCCCCACAAGACCTGCCATTTTGGAGATGCTCTGACCCAGTCGTCTAGCCATCACAATTTGGTCCTTGACAAAGTCGTTCAGGTCCTAATGCTTGCCCATTTTTCCTGCTTCCAACACAACAACACATCAAGAACTGACTATTCACTTGCAACCACCCCTTGACAGGTGCCATTTTATTGAGATAATTAATGTTATTCATGTCACCTGCCAGTGGTTTTAATGTTATGGCTGATCGGTTTATTGTCTCTTAATAAATGAGTCAAAGCTTCTGTGATGTAGAATATTTAAGTGTACAACATGTCCAGTCATTATTAATCCTTAATTTAATTTAAATACAGAAATAATAAGATACACACATTTACCTGGTGTTGTTAAATAGATCCAAAATGTAAGAATATTCAAAGCCAAATTAGTGAAAAGCTGAGCTCTTAAAAATGTAAAATGCTTAAAAGTCCTGTGTAGAATCCTACAAGTGAGTGTTTCCCTATAAGAATTTTTGGAAGCTAAGAACCCTTAATTATCCAATGAACCCTTAAAAACCCATTTTAATACAATACAATAAAAATCTTACCTTTCAGGGAGGTTTTAAAGTTAAAACACCCTTTTTTTAATAATCTAAGGACCCCTTATGGAACCCTTTTCTGAGTGTATTAAATAAATCTTTACTGTAAGTATGTACTATATAAACTGTATACTGTACACTTATGCTTAAACATTTAGAACCCTTAAGGGAATCCTTACCGGTTCTATGTAGAGCCTTACAACAGAGTATTTTCCTATCAGGAATTGTTCAGTGTAGTTTTTGTAGTGTATTAAGTAAGTATGTATTGTATGTCTGTAATATATACCCTGTGTATAAACCAAGGTGTTTTCCTATCAGAAAACATTTTACGTTTAAAGCTAAAAATGCTTATTTATCCACTGCACCCTTAAAGAATCATTTTTAAAGAGTGTACCCGACAACAGACCATTTTGCTTTCATAGTGGTTTAAAGTAAAAAAATTATTTTAGGAAGCTAAGAACCCTTATGGAGAGTGTATAAAAAAAAGTTTATAATGTAAGTCTGTACTATATATTGTACACTTTTAGAAATTATCCAACAAACCATTAAAGAACCCTTTAAGAATGCTTTTTTTCTTCTAAGAATGTATGTATTAACTAAGTAAGTGTGTTGTACAAACTCCAAATTATTGCACAGTATTTTCTTCTTAATGCCTAGAACCTGTTGGGCATTAGCTCCTGGTACTTGGTACACTCTTAGGGTTCTTCAAGTTTTCTTTAAGGGTTTGTTGGCTAATTAAGGGCTCTTTAGACTCTAAAAAACCTAAAGATAATCTGTGTTTTAGGGTTCTACATAGAACTTTTAAGGGTTTGCCCACATAGACAAACTAACAATGCTTAAGGGTTCTAGAATGATGTCATTAAGTAGGTCAGGTATCAGAGCATAACCGACAGGAAGAGTTACAGTCCCCTCTGAAAATATTGGATCCACAAGGCCAATTCTTATGTTTTTTGCGATACACTGAAGACATTTGTGTTTGAGATAAAAAATGAAATGAGATGACAGATCAGAATTTCAGTTTGTGTTAAGCAACTTAGAACATGACACCTTTGGTTTGAATCAACACATTTTTGATTGATCAAAACTATTGGAAAATGTGACTGACAGGTGTTTCTCATTGCCTAGGTTTGTCCTGTTAGATTGATTGTTTAAACAATTAAATATATCTGAATGTCTACTCTTGGTTTGAGCCCTGGATTTCTCCTGTGAATGCTGAATTTGTTGTTAAAAAGGATAACACAGAAATGCATCCAATCTTATTGGAAGGAAATTTATCATGCAGGAAGACAATGACCCGAACACACTGCCAACACAACAAAGAACTTCATCAGGGGGAAAAAGTGGAAGGTTTTAGACTGGCCAAGTTAATCACCAGACATGAACCCAATTGAACATTCATTTCACCTCCTGAAGAGGAGACTGAAGAACAAAGCTGTGGCACAAGCCTGGAAAAGCATCACAAAAGAAGAATGCAACGTTGTGATGATGTCAATCAGTTGCCGGTGTTATTTACTTTAATTTGCTTTAAGACTATCTGTTCCAATACTTTTGCTCACCAAAAAAATTGGGTGGTCTCCCACCAAAAGTGTCATGTTGTAAGTTGTTTAACACATCTGGATGTAAATATCAGGAACTGAAAGCTGAAATTCTGATCTATCGTCTCATATTCATCTTTTGACCTCAAACCCAAATGTCTTAATTATATAGCAAAAAAAAGTATTGGTCTTGCTGTTCTAATGCTTTCAGAGGGGACTGTAGAGAACAAGGAAACATAATGAAGTAACCTTCATCAACAACTCAACAAGCCCCATCATTTTTGTCAAGAAGTCATTAATCTCTCATTCTCTCTCTCTCATCCCCCTTTATCTTTCTCTCCATCTCTCTGTCTCTCCTTGTTGAAAAAATTGTAGTCATGTGATTAAGAGCCATGCTGCTATACTACACAATGATTTTGTTGTTGTTGTTGTTGTTGTTGTTGTTGTTGTTGTTTTTTGCAAGCTCTGTCCTTCTACGAAAAAACAGAGTTTAATCTGAAATGTTGTGGTGTGTTTTAAGTTCTTTTAAGTGTTTTCATGCGTGCGATAAAAAAGATACGCAATTAACTAATAAAACAGTGTTGGAGAAACAACGACGCCTTCAATCACAATGTCCCCTTGTCACAACAAAACTGTAGCCCATCAGTTGAGACGTGTTCTGTGTTGAAATTTGCTTCTTTAGTTTTGCTCTGTTGCTACGGAAACATATAGCCACCAGTTAAGTGCCCCAAATCTGCCTAAATAACAGGATAGTATAAAATAAATATACAATACAATCTTTTAGAATTTCACTCAAATGATTTGATATAATACTTTAAAAAACAACAGCAAGAAAAAAAAAACATAGGAAACTTGATACCTAGCTGAATCAAGCGAAGAAGTGCGCTAATGTTAGCTAGCTACCTGTTGAGCCACTGAAATGTCTTACCTGTTCTTCAAATGTCTTCAATCCCTTCAGATCTCAGTGTTTTCGCCACCTCTCAAAAGCCATGGTGATGTTTATTCTCGTTTCAGCATGGGCTCTGTCGCATTTCCTTTGTGACTGCAGGCTCTGCAGTTCGAGGCTTTTTGGTTTTGACAACAGCTGATTCCCCAGATGTCAACGATGATTGCAGTTTAGAACTAGCCATATTAAAAGCAGCCATCTAGATGACTAGTTGAAATTATAAGCAACTGTTGTAAGAACAAGCTACAAACACTCCACCATCCTCAGCCCCCACACACGCAATATAGTAGCTAGATCTTCTTCTTTCTGTTTACATATGTGACATAACCACGCAAAGGCGAATGGCATCAAACTGTCGTTTCCGTGAAATCTGACTCGACAGCTCAAATTCTAAAATCATTATTATAAGCTTACCGTTGCAAATCAGGGTAAGGTAAGGAGACAGTTTGGAACATTGATTTTGTACGTATTTGCTCAATAATTGATTTTTGTTCATTTTTAATAAAAAAATAAGTTCCGTACTGCAGCTTTAAGAAAGTAAGTAGTAGTGTTTGAAAATGTTATCTTAAAGTAAAAATATATAGCGCCCCCATCTGTTTAAGATCAAAATATCACAGTTAACACATTTTCAGGAATGGTCCCAATAATTACGGATTAGACTGTAACTTTAAAGGAGTAGTATAATCTTAAATTTCTTCCTTTCACCTGAGGGTCTGCTGCCACTCAGACTCAGATGGGGGTGCAGCTTACATTTTGAAGGTGGAGCTAAATGATAGAAGTGATTGGGATGATAAAATAGTTCTAGTTTGGTTAATTATATATTTTAAATACAGACGTATTCGTATTATATGAAACAGTTTTTGACTATATGGAGTTATTGAGACAAACAGTGTCTTTTGTGATGATTTTTACATGCACATTTACTGCACAATGCTAAACTTGTGGCCATAAGTTTCCATTACTTGTTAGTTATGTTAGGCTTGTAGCGCCAGTGCAAAACTTAAAAAAAAAAAAAAAAAAAAAAGCACTTTTTTTTTTTTTATGTCAAACATGTTTTGGCTGATTGAGTACATTTGGGGTGAAGGGTACGTTGTGTACATTTATTTTTTATTTATTTTTAAATGCAAATTAAAGATGTGGTAAGGTAGTGTTTGAGCACATCCACTGGTTTAGATTGCACTTGTGCTTGGTTTGATCCAGGGTATATAATATAATATCATATCATATCATATCATATCATATAATGTGTGAAGATTGTATTTGTGCCAAATAAATTAGATGTTCTATTTTATTTTATTTTATTTTATTTATATTATTCCTTTTTATAAATTTGTTTGTGAGGAATGCTCGACTACCACAAAGGAATGTACAAGATGTCTGTACTCTCAATGTTCTGCCAAAAAAAAGAGAGAGAAGAAAAAAGAAATCAAGTCTATTTTTGTTTTAATCATATGAATAATTATAAATATACTGTATAAATAGAAAAAAACATCTCTATAATGATAGATATAACTAAAGTGAAATGGTCATTCTAAATATTTGGTCGTGTTTAGACGTGTTTGATGTCACTACGCTTTTACTCTTTTGTACTTTTCTCCATTTGTAGATAATTTATAAATGTTTATACTTTTTTTTTTTTTTAATGTGTTGAAATTTCATATTAAACAGTGCAAACATTATTCATGGTGTCTCTCCAAAAAAAAAAAAAAAAAAAAAAGTCTACAGTCGTGTGTTCACTTGATGAATTGAAGGAAGAAGAGAAAAGCTATGTTCATGACTAAGGTGTGACTGTGCATGTGTCATGTACACATTTTTTTCTAAGGGAAATAAATCTAATATTTTTTACACTTCTGTTGTTTGTGCGAAGTCTGTAATTTGATCAGTAGGGTGTCATACTGCATGGCCACAAGAGGGCAGTATTAACCTATATTTGAACTCTGACATGAATACACTGTCACCTACCTGCTTATCAGAGACAATGAGTGATGCAAATGAGTATCTCTGAGTGGGCGTGGCTCCAGGTCCATCCATCCATTTATTTTCTATAGGCCTAACGCTTATCCTACACAGGGTCGTGGGGAGCATGGAGCGGGAGCATGGAGCCTATCTCAGGGGACTCGGGGCACAAGGCTGGGGACATCCTGGACAGGGTGCCAATACATCGCAGGGCACAATCGCACACACATTCACACACTCTTTCACACACTATGGACAATATAGGGATGCCAGTCAGCCTACAACACATGTCTTTGGACTGGGGGAGGAAACCCTCGAAAGAAGGGAGAACATGCAAACTCACAGGGTGGAGACAGGAATCTGGCTCTAGGTCATGGATGGCAAATTAGGAAGTCTTTATTAACAAGCTCACTTACCAAGTGGATAAAATACTCTAAATGAACTCATGTTAATGCTAGTTCATGGGTTATCCTGTTTACCACAATGCTAGTTCATGAATTAGAATGATTACTATAATCCTAGTTCATGAGTTAGCATGTTTACTATAATGCTAGTTGATAAATTAGCCCTATTAATATACTTCATTTCATGATTTAGCCTGTTAAGCACAATGCTTGTTTACGAGTTAGCTGGTTTATTATAATCATAGTCTGTATTTAGCATGGTTACCACAATAATTATTGGATGAGTATATTTATTTTAGTGCTATATAATGAGTTAGTTAATCCTGTTTACTATCATGATAGTTTGAGTTAGCATGTTTAGGCTATTATAATGCTAGTTTGAGTGAACCTGTTTATTGTAATGCTAGTTTGAGTGAGCCTGCTTATCCACTAAGCTGTCGAATGTATGTTTTTTTTTTTTTTTGTGTGTGGGTATTTTGTTATCTGGAAGCAAGTCCCATGCAAGCCCTGTATATAGCCTACACAGCGGTGAGTGCTAATCATTATTTTATCAAAATGCTCTCAGGACTGTTGTAGTCACCGCCCACATAAAATGCTGATTGCACTGGCTGAGCTACGTGTCTGAATAATCGCCCAAGCAGAAGCAATGGTGCAGGACAACGTTGGAATGCAGGACGAGGCTGAGCCAAGGGATAGCCCTGCCCCAAGAGATGACTGGACAGAGATAATTATGCTCGTATATCACTGAGTTTCTCTGGCTCTCAGCCCTGCTCTCCAACCAGTCAGGAGTGAGCCATAATGATCCTGTGTGGCTGTGGGCCAGCGGATGTTCAAACTTCTCTCCGGCTTTGACCTCTCAATCAATGCCTGCTTTTAACAATAGCCCTGAGTGAGGACGCAAGAATTTGTTTGTCTGGCTGCGTCTCTGTGAATATTCAATAGCAGAATGCTCATAACGGACACAGACTGAGCTGGACATGATAGGACACCACTTTCTTTTCTAATATCCATTTCTATGATGAAACGTCTGGGTTCTTTGAACATAATCGTTCCCCAGGGTTGTGTTCTCCTTAAATGAGCCGTAATATGAAGCAGATAGCTATTAAATGCGGATATACTGATGGCCATGTTGTCTGAGATAGTGCCCCAGGTGGTGAACATACTCAGGGCAGTGGAGCTTTGTAAACAGTTCTCTACAGTCCATAGCACAATGTGTTAGCAGAAACATCAAGAATTGTCCACAAACATTACACATGATGGGCCATATTCAGAGTTTTAATACTGGGATTTAATACCGGAATTGCAAATGACCTCAGACATAAATATAGACGTAAATGCTATTCAGAAGCTAGGCCAGAGTTATGCACATGGAGTAGAGTTTGTCTAAATGACTTAGAACTTTGACCATGGACCTAAACTCATTTTTCCTGCATGATATCAGCTTGAGCAAAGAGCAGTGTTAAGTCCACTGCAACTTTTTTCAATTCAATTCAATTTTATTTGTATAGCGCTTTTTACAACGGTCATTGTCTCAAAGCAGCTTTACAGAAATATAAAACACAGGATACAGATTTTAAGTGTGTGAATTTATCCCTATT
>JANDJT010000081.1:19259998-19274979 GCA_024331685.1 Stegophilus panzeri | reverse complement strand
CTTGAGAGGAACCAGACTCAGAAGGGAACCCATCCTCATCTGGGTAACAACGGATAGTGTGAAAGTAAAAGAAAGTTTATTATGGTTTGTACATGAAGTCTTTGTTGAACTAGTCCACTGTTCACCAAAGGAAACCCGAGTGCAAAACTGCATGTAGTAATTTCAGTCCCAAGGCCATCGCAGCAACCGTAGTCCCAGCAACCACAGTGAGAATGTCCTTGTGGAATTGAAGTCCAAAACCATTTCCATGGTACTTCAAGCAGTACCATCCTAAGCAATCTTGAGGTTGTAGCCTCCAATTGATGAGAGCTCCATACAGACGTAGGGCATCCAAACAGATCAGGCAGGTCCGTTGAGCAGAAAGGATCAGGATCTCTGGTATCTCCATAAAATCATGTGTAGCTCAACAGACAAATATGTTGTGCTAAAATTCTTGCTTTGGTTGTAAAACTACTGAATGCCATTCAACAGCATATATTAAATACAAAAATACTACACTACATTAATTACATTAACTACATTAATGCTTAGTGGTTAGCGCGTTTGTCTTGCACCTCCACGGTTGGGGGTTCGATTCCTGCCTCTGCCTCCGTGTTCACAGAGTTTGCATGTTCTCCCCGGGTTTCCGGTTCCCTCCCCCAGTTCAAAGACATACGTTGTTGGCTGATTATCCTCGAAAATCTATAGTCACAAGCGTCTCCTGCTAGAATCAATAAATATCACACCTTTGCTTTTGCCATGCTTTAATTTTTTTTCTCCTTTTCTTTGTTGTTGATGATACCAAAACAGTGTAAGCTGTTTAATCAAAGTGCAGATCTGACAAAGAAACTGAGCACTTTCTCCATGTTGGACTGAATGATGCGTTTGGACGCTGTAGTGATGATGCAGTCAGTCGCTTTTACCGTCATCATGTCCCTCTAGTTGGTTGTGCCAGAACCCAGAGTTCTGCTTGCATCTGTTTGGGCCATTTCATGTTTTTAAAAGTACGGTGGGGGGAAAAAAGTCCTTAGACTTTTCTTCTCGTTCTATCAAGATGAAGGTGGGGCGACATCACAGCCTGGCTTTAACTGATCTTCTTGTCCTGAGGGGACTAAGGTGATATACATCCACAACACGCATGGAGAGGCACATTCATTCATCACCTATCGCAGAACACCGAGAGCGAGTTCAACACCGGCCGACCTGCCCATACATCACTGTCACAAGGCTTTGACTGAGCAACACAGACCTCGCTTCTTCACTCGAGCCTTACACTGGTCAGACTGGAAACCAAACAATCCATTACTTACTCAATACACACATCATACTGTAGCTATTAGATCATACAAGAGTGCTTGTGGGGATCACAGAGCTATTGCATTAGACGATGATCTGAATGAAATGTCAGGCTGTGGTCCACATTATTTAACTGAAGTCATCTGTCTTTATATGGTGACAATCTGTACCATATGTACTTTCTTTGCATTGTTTACTGATAATACAATTTTGCATCGATTTGCAGTGATGCTTGAAAGTTTGTAAAAATGTTTTATATATCTGAATAAATATAACCCAAAACATCATCAGATTTTCACACAAGTCCTAAAAGTAGACCATGTTAAACAAATGAGATGAAAATATTATACTTGGCCACTTATTTATTGAGGAATGTTTTAGGTCATATTTATGCAGAAATATAGAAAATTCTAAAGCGTTCAGAAACTTTCAAGCACCACTGTATATACACACTGTGATGATACTTACAATCATGATGAACTTTAGCAAACATGCCACCACTGTAATAAATAAATAATAAACCACTGTGTGCGATGCAGTAGACTTAGTTTCTGTAAACAAGTATAATCTCCTCCGCCCTGAAGAAATTTGCTGTCAGAACACTTAATCTTAATGCTTTACATCTGGCTTTACAAAGTGCTCATCGGAGACCATAGAATCCTTCCATGAATGTTAAATAAACATCTTCTGAAAAATGGCACCATATAAACATTTACACATGTTTATTCCATTTATTCTGTTATATAGAAATGATAACAATAGAACAAGTGCATTAATATAAACATGCAGTACTGTCAGAGCTGCAGTTACAGAAAAGTCATCAGCACTTTCTGACCAATCAGTAGCCAGAATCTATAAGTTATATGCAAAGTCTTCAAGACAGAGGAGTTAATGTTTTGCTATTTTTTTTGGTAACATGACAAGATGCATTTCAAGAGACTTAAAAGAGAGGCTGGTGAGGGAATGACTGTTTATAGCTGCTATAATGTAAATGATAACAGGAACTTGTTTCACAGATGTTCTACAACGTTAAATGTAACTATAGATGGATAAAAAAATTATTCTTTAATTAAAAAAATAATACATTATCGGCAGATTGCTGTGGTATATAAGAGGCTTGGGGACCATAGAGACCATTGTGTTTTAGTCTTTAGATATTAATCCCCATGGGAAGATATAGTGCATATGTTATATAAATGAATGCATTTCATTATGGGAAAACAGTGCTCTGTGATTAAGGTCTTTAAGACGTAACATACTTGTTTTTTTTATTTTCATTTGCCCAACTCAGTGCATTCATTTATCTTCCAACCGATTTTGTCTGTCCTTAAGCACTGTAAATTTAACTGATAACTGATATTTTTTTACTTTACCCACTGGATCAGTGCCATGTGGCATTATTGTCATGCATAAATACCAAATATCAAATTCGCAAGGTACTGTCTCTTACATCTCTGGCCTGGATTGCTGCTAAGATCTGGAGCTTTTCCCAGACGTGAGTAATGCAATGCCGTTGATTTGCAAATTGTGTGATCACAGCTTTAATGACTGGCAGCAGCCAAATCCTAAATAAACCACATTAATTAATTCCCTGCATTCCAGCATGCACAATGATTTGCCTCCAACAGAGGCTTTGAATGTTAAAAATAAAACTTTTCAGATCAGATCCATTGATGTCACCGTCAGCTCCGGTGGCTTCTTTTCTTCTTTGTTCTGATCACCATCTTTTTAGTAGACTTCATAGACTCATTTTTCATAGACTCCAAGCATGTTTTTAGATTAACGAGAGTTTTCACCCACAGGTGTGGCTAGAAGAGTCCTTTTCATTTACAAATAAGCTTTTCATAAGCATTTAATTTAGCATTATGAAAGTCCACATTGAAAAGCTCTGTGATGTTAAACACTGGAGGCCACAGGAGACGCTTCAGTCTGATTTATTCTACATATTAATGGCCAGTGCATGTCCTTATCAAACAGCAGGACATTAAGCCATGCTTTGTCATGCACAGATCTGACAGCAGGGATGTCAAAGAGGGCCAGAGAGACAAGGGGACAGGCCTGCTTGTGTCTTCTAACTGACAGATGATTGATGAGGCCTGTTTTAGCTTGTTCAGTGTCTCCTCATTCTCACAGTGACCTTGATCACTATACTAAAGCTGTGATGAGTCACATTTTGAGGATCCATTCAACCCCGACACAAGTATTACATTTCTAACTGACTGATATAGGATACCATATTAACCAACCAGCCAATTACATGATTTGTCAGTGATTCTTTCTCTTCGAATGACTCCTTTGAGCGATGGTTTTTCTATATTTACACACCAATAATAAATTCTAATCCTAATCAAGATGATATTTGTGTATTTGCAGTGTTTCTGTGTGCTGCTATGGCTAAGGAATCAAACGAATCAAAAGTTGCATATTTTGTAAGATTACACATGTTAAAAGAACGGATACATCAAAACAAACTCTTTGACTTTTTTTCATTACTTCTTCACATATATCTCAACTTCATCATTATGTAATGAAGAATAAATGTGTTGGGATAAAATACATTACTTAGTTTAATTTTTGCTTGTTTTGTTTGAAATGCAAACTTTTTCACCTCTCTGTACATGCAGTTCTATTGAGGTAGAAAATATATTTCGTCCCTATTATGATTTCTTTTGCTGAATCTCACACAAGCTTATTGCCAAGTACTGAGTTATAAAAATATGAAATAATAAACATTTAACAAAGACAATAATAGGCTATGTGTATTTAGGCAGGAATGCAATTTTAGACCCTTTATAACCACATTCAGTAGGGGGCGCACTTGTCTTACTGTAACATAATATTAGATTTCATGTCAGCTGTGCTTGAGGTGTGTTTTGCTTCTTTTTTTTGAGCACCTATTTTTGATCAGAAAGCCAGTTGATAAAAGAAAAGAAAAGGTTACGGTCCCTGTTCATGATAACTAGATTTCATTTCATTTTAATTTCTGGCCTCTTTAATACACATCTATGTACTTATAATTGGGGCTTACAGGAAATGAAGAGTCTATAAGTGAATTGTGGTGGTGCCCTGCTCACAGAGAACCAGAACATAAACACACCACTAAAGAATTTTCTTCTACTCTTATTTTCTACTACTCTAATTTTCCACATGTAAAGAAAGGGCTGAAATAAAATGGGAATTTATTCATATAATTTAATGTCATTCACCAGGAGGAGGGAGATATTAGACTTGTTATTAATCAACGTTTGTGCAATTTTATTAGTATGTTTTAAAATATAACAAAAAATGTCCCACAGTTTTTTCTTTCTAGTTTTTTTCTTTCTGTCACTGCTATTATTTAGTTCATGTTTATTATTTGCGTATTTTATTATTTTTATTTCAAATACAGTTTTATACCATTTTAAATGTATGAAAGGTGCTACATAAAGTTATTATTACATTATTTAAACACATGTATTATGTATTTAATAATAGCAACAACAACAATAATAATAATATTAATAATAATAATAAGTATTCTTCTTCATCTTATTATTATTTCTTCTTCTTCTTCTTCTTCTTATTATTGTTGTAGCTGTTGTATTACAGTACTTTTCTCTTTTATGAGCTCCAGATCATGTGACTCCACAGAGGCGTTCAGCCTAAAGGAGTAATCCTGAAACGGAATGTTTGGCTCCACAGGACTAAGAGTGAAGAGCATTGGACTGTCCTCCATCTGCACAATGGCCTTGTTGGGTTTTAGGAGCCAGTGAGCTTCATGGTACCTGCTTTTAATTTATGAGTATTTGGAGTTTGTAGTGATGTTAAGTACAGAGTTTTTACCTATGATGATGCTGCAAATTGCCATGGCCATGTGTCTTGCTACAATAATAAAAGGTAAGAGTTTCCTTTACAAATTGATATTAAATTGATTGTGACTTATAGTTAGTGCTATTACATTTCAATTGTACATATTCAAATTAAGGCACTATAAAACAAGCAATATAAATGCATTTGTTCAGTAACTAAACCGGATTTTTATTTAGGTATCTGTATATAGGAACCGTTATGTTAAGGGACACAGTTCATTTCTTTCACCTGCTCCATGCTAAACTTCACCTGAACCTGCATTTTAGCATATTACTACTGAACACAAACTCAAATCCACTGGGCTGAAACATTAGGATGGAGATTGAATCAGTTGGACAGTCATACTTTGTAGAAATTGTACAAATGTCAAAAAAATTTGTCAAATAATTAAATAAACTGTGGAAGTAAATAAATGTGGAATAAATGTGGAAGTCCAACAACCATATAACTGAAACAATTACAGAAGGTAACTGAAGCTCCTTTGTGGAATGTAAATGTCCCCCCACTAATGTTACGTAAACGCCTTCTCAAAAATGTTTACAAATATTACATAAAAACCTTCCCAAAACATATTAATAATAATTATTTTTTAAATGTTTTCAGAACATGTTCATAAATGTTACATTTAAAAAAATCATGAAAATGTTTATTAAATGTGTTGCATAAAAATGGTTAAAACATAAATGTTACATAAAAACCTTCTCAGAACCTGTTTATCAATATTACATAACATAGATAAAAATGTTCATGAACATTATATAAAATATTTGTCAAATCAAGGTTATAAACGTTATGTAAAAACCTTCAAAACAAGGTTCAATAAAAATCTACCCAAAACATGTTTATAAATGTTACTTAAAAACCTTAAATTGTTTATAAACATTATGTCCATAAAAATGTTTGGCATTTTTGCATTAAAAAAAATTTAAATAAAAATTACCATAAAACAGTCTTAAAATGTTATGTAAAAACTTCCTTGTAAACACGTGTAAAAATCTTCTGACAAAAGAAGATTTTAAACTAAAGGTTTAAATATTTTCAGAAAAACCTACCCATACACATATTTATAAATAATACATAAAAACCTACCATAAATGTTTAGAAATGGGGTTATACTGTAGGTATTATCCTATATGAGTGTAAAAAATTGTGACTCTGACTCATAGCATTGTAACGCATCACAAACATAAAAAAGACCAGCCATTGATCATGGTGATAATTAGATGCAGTTGGAACTTGACTGTTGGCCTAATATACTCGGACAACCTTGTACGCACTAGTTAGTGCACTTCTCCCTGCAGCTGTAGCCATTAACCTACTTTGAGTCCCCATGGGATTTCCAGCCCCAGCTTAGACACGGGGTTTATTTGTTAACCTCATAACATTAAAATCGATATGAAGCCAGTAGGAAGGTTCATCAAATGGATTAGCAGCATGTCATTGAGGTGCGTGGCTGTGTTGGTTTACAGATAACCTGAATAATAGAGTGGAAATTCAAGTTGTCTGTCCACCACTGATAAAGACTTTATGGCGTTTCTCTGTCCAAAAGGACATTTTGGTTCTTTGCCGTAACCCTAAATTCAATATGTATGCTAGATAACATCAGATTAATAGGGAGCCAGTGACATACTGCGAAAAACGTATTAAAACGTGTCCTTTGTAAATCAGTGCACAGCTGATAATCTGCATCTGTATGTGATTCTGATGAACACTTTTTGGTGCTTGGACTTTTCTGAGAAGTGATGACAAAAAGACACAAAAACCATGTGTAATATATTTCGATGCTTTGTATAACACATGGGAATGGCCTTTTGAAAAACCAATACAATTTCAAAGAAGCGTAAAGTGTCAAGATGAACCGTCAGTGTCTCTGGGTAAGAATCTGCTCAAGGAAGGATTTGACATGTTGCTTGTCTTGAGGCAGTGAACACCTGATGAGAGCATTTATGACTCCTTTTCCTGCTGCTCTCTGAGGGGGCTGCCATGAGGAAATCCTCTTTCACAGTTCCAGAGTGAGGCTCTGGGTAGAGTTTGGTGTTTGTGTTATAAGGGAATAAAATTTTTTTTTACCCTGTGATAAATTTAACTGTTTACAGTTGAGATGATTGAATAAAGCATTATGAAGAGGTTGTGAAAAATGACACACTTCCTTCACTGCGACTGACAGGCACAGAATCCATGCCTTCTTTACTAGACTGACTGGCAAATAAGCTGCATTTTATTTACTGTTTCTGACGTAACAAGGCCACACCTCCTCCAGTAAGACTTAAAGACACAAAAGCCCATCTCCATTTCTGAAAGTGAAAGGCACAAAGGCCAGGCCTCCTTTACTGGGACTGCTTTACAAGCACACAGGACATGTCTCCTTCCTAGAGTGACAGGCAAACTTTAATTGTACTTTGCCATGAATATTACATAAAATCTAACATTATCACTTTTAATTGCTGTTAATTAAGTACGATTTCAGTGACAGTCATATAAAACACTTTCTTATACTTATGGTGAACACAAAACACCTGCATACTCCCACCTGCATAATCCTCTTGATTAGTCATTTTTCCAGCAGTTATGTTTATTGCCCTAGTCTTTTTTTTCCAGGTTGTGTGTATAATATTTATGGGGCCAGTTGGTATAAATGGGCTAGCAGAGCTAAACGCCTTTTTTCAACAATCTTAAATAAAACATGCAGAATAATATGAAGTAGACAGTGAGGCTGTTTCCTTTCTGTAGATTCACAGACTATAGGTTCACACAGCCTATTGCTGACAGTCATGTCAAGTGAGTTTACTTGGTGAAACACCCTCTAGATTGTTCCTGTATTAGGGCATGTTCTGTTTCACCTTCCCATCCATAACACATTATCAGAAGTGATTCAGATGGCACACGTGCAATACAATAGCACAGGCCCGGATTGGCCATTGGGACAGTCGGGAGAAACTGGCCTGGCCAGTTTTGTGACTGATTTTAGCCTGTGCACTTTTTTGCCTTTGATGACACCAAGTGGCTGGGAAATCCTGCACCTCAGAAACCCCACTAGTCTTGCAACGCTATTGGTTATCTCTGTTTGTCTCCTGTAAATAAAAGCAATGTGAAACAGAAATAACATACAGCAAAATAAAAGGTTATGTAATTTGGCTGCATTAACCACAATATCCATATCTAACAAGTTAAACCACAACTGGCTACATAATTGACATTATTAGGCGATACAGTTGCACATTTTTTTGTTACAATTCATTCTGAAAGTCACTGAATATTTTCATGAAACCTCACTATAAAACTGAAGCCTTTCATAAGCAGTAAGCGCTGTCATGTCCCCATTTAGCCTCAAGCTATCTAGCTAGCAGTTATAACTTAATGTAAGCTGTAAGTAGTAGCCACTGATAGTCAGTGACTAGTACTGAAAGTGAAAGACTAGTAGCTGGTTTGCATTTAGCTAACCATGACAGAAAGTGAACCTATACAGCAAAGAACAAGGAGTGAAATGACATATTTTGTAAAGAAGGGTTATTTAAGTTTCTGTAGCCTTCCTGTCAGCTCAGACCAGTCTGACCATTCTCCACTGACCTTTTTAATTAACAAGGTTTTTCCACTTACAGAACTGCCAATTAATTGGTTTTTGTTTTTCCCACCATTCTGCATAAATGATAGAGTCTGTTGTGCATGGAAATCCAAGGAAGTCATCAGTTTCTGAAATACTCAAATCACCCTGTCTGGCACCAACAACCATGCCATGGTCAAAGTCACTGAGATCATATTTTCCCCCATCCTGATGTTTGATGTGAACATTAACTGAAGCTCCTGACCCATGCCTACATGATTTTATGCATGTTTCATTACTGACTGAATAGATACATATTTGCAAGAATGAGCAGATGTACTAGGGTCCCTAATAAATTGGTTGGTAAGTGTACATTACTGTAAGTGGTCGGTGGTCTCAAAATTTGTTTTGGGTGTATATGGTGGAATGTAAATGTTATTTAATATCATTTGACCTTAAATACCATTGTTATACCTTTGTGAGTACCTTTGTATTTTCGGTAATGTCGAGTACAGAAATGTACCTCCACAGCAGTATTTACCAATGCAATATATGTATGTTATCATTTTATCCCCAGAAATATCAAACAATATTTGTTGACTGAACCTAATTCATGGTCTCCTGTAGGAGCAAAGGTGGAGGAGCTATCAGAAGACCTAAGAAACTCTTCACCAGAACTGACCTACCAGATCATCAATGCAGATCATTTCTTTCTGAAAGACACCAGTCAGGCCTTGATGGCAAACTTTACCCAACAGTCACAGAAACAACCCTTCATCATCACTGGGCTCACTGGGAAGCCTACCATCAAGATCAGTTTTGGGCCTATGTCTGTAGAACAGGCTATCCCTCTAGAGTTGATTAACACTGGTCCCAGGGTCAGAGCTTTCATACTGGCTCGTCAGGTGCGTTCTGCATCCCCCATTATACAATTGTTGTTTTATGCGACAAACAAGATAGATGACATGATGGATTTGCCAGGTCAAGTCAATCCAGGGCAGAGTGACAAGGGGTACATATGTGTTACAGCACATGCCTTCTGGAAATCTCAAGAGATCAGAGGTACCTGCTCCATTTCTGAAAATGGAGGTTTCTGTTTAGCCCAGTTAAGGCCTGAGTCAGCGTGGTTCAGCCCAAGGAGTGCCAGGTCCAGCAAGGAGCACAGAGCTTCTTCACAAGGGACTGTTGTGGAGCTTTACTATCAGACCAGGCCCAGTCCCACCAACCAGTGTATCCCTCAAGACAGCAAGCAGTGGCATAGTCCAACTCAGGAGGAGATCAGTGGACAGCAATCCGGATCCATCCTGAAGAAAGTTGGCTACATATATCTCTTGCGGTCACCTACAGGGAACCCTATGTTCCTGCGCCTGCGTCTGGGTGGTGCTGTGATCATCCAGACCTCTTCCAAACCTCTGAAGACCACAGACACAGCCACCTTCTATGTCTTTTTGTCCAGTACTTCCCAGGTAGATCGTTTCATTCTCAGGTGAGAACTTTTTACTACAAGACAGCTGTTGGTTGATACTGTTGGCTGGTTGGGGAATGTTTTTCAACCCAGCGGTGACACTGAGGTGCTTACAAACCTCAAATAGTTGTTCATACACCACACAAACTATTATATCAGTGCCACTGCTGTGCTGAGAATGGACCACCCTCCAGAGCTGGCCTGAGATGCTCTTATGATGGTCACTTTCCATTGATGTTCTGGGTAGGATGGGGACAATACACTGAACATAGAAACCAAGGTAAAAAAAAAAAAAAAGAAGCTCTGAATAGAAGGTGGAACTGATACCTGATTTAGCAATGTAGTATAGAATCAAGGAAATATGTGGTTTCTTTTAGTCCAAGTTTGTCCATATGCTGCACAGTGATGATCTTAAATCTTAAAGTGATAGAAAAGAGTGGCAAATCTGGTCGGGAGCAGCAGTGTTGTGGTCACTGTACCGGTCTGTGGTGGAGAAGCAGAAGCCTAGTTTTCAGATTAATCACTCGGTTTAACAATCAATCTATGTCCTTATCCTCACCTTTGGTCATGTCCTAATGAATAGTACAGGTGGCAAAAACTAGATTCCTCTGCAAGGTTGCTGGGTTAACTCTCTGTGGTAGGGTGAGCACTAAAACAACCTGGGAGAGCCTCAGAGTAGAGGCTCTGTTCCTCTGAATTGAGAAGAGCCAGTTGACATGTTTATAAAAGGGGTGTTTTAGAGCACATAAAACTCTCCAGGCATTTCCCACTGGACAGAGACCCTGAGGGAGACCCAGTACCTGCTGTAAATCTTTATGTCTCACATTTGGCTTGGGAATGTCTGGGGACCCCTCAGAAACCTGGGCTGAATTTCTCAGCCGGTTGGCATGGTAACGCCTACCAGTGGAATGACACTACTGGTTCCCATGGTGATAAAAGCTATGTGCTTGTGTTTTGGTCTCTACCCCTGTCCCGCCATTCATTTGGTCTTCTATTGCATACACCTGTTCTAGCTCATTTATTACCTTGTCTATATATACCCCACTGTTTCATTATTTCTATGGAAATTCTTGTTCATTGTTGTTGTGCATTTCTTTGCCTTGTTTTCTGAGCTCTGTTTATCTACAGTACATACTTCCTGGTTTTGACCATCACCTGTTTCTCTCATTTATATTATGGATAATCCCTGTTCAGCTCTGCCTGTATTATGACCTCTACTATGGCACTGATAATCCATGGATTGCCCTTAATAAAACACTTGCCGGTCACCCGCACTTGTGTTCTGCCTAATTCACCTGCACATTACATAATGATTAATTAATTACAATATTTTATCAGATAGAACATACCATGTGTGGTATTTCTGTAAGTGTTATTAGCTGTTTTTTGGGAAAGGTTTGGTCAGGCCTGAATGATATTATTAAGTAGTAATTGTGATTTACAATCCCCTCTGAAAGTACTGGAACACCAAGGTCAATTCTTTTGCTTTGCTATACACTGAAGTCATTTGGTTTTGAGATCAAAAAGGCACCTTTTGTTTGAACCCACCCATTTTTCAAGTGATCAGAAATATTGTAACATGTGACTGACAGGTGTTTCTTGTTGCCCAAGTGTGCCGTATTAAATTGATCGTTTAAATTTTAATAGCTCTGAATGTCTACTCTTGATTTGAGCCAGGGGTTTTATCTGTGAATAATGCATTCGTTGTTAAAAAGGATAAATCAACATGAAGATCAGAGAGCTGTCCATGGGAGAAAGGCAAGCAATTTTGAAGCTGAGAAAAGAGGGAAAACCAATCAGAGCCATTCCACAAGCATTGGGCATATACAACAATTTGGAATGTCCTGAAAAAGAAAGAAACCACTGGTATACTAACAACCAAACATTGAACAGGTCAGCTAAGGAAAACAACAGCAGTGGATGACAGAAATATTGTGAGAGCGGTGAAGAAAAACCCAAAACCAAAAATCATTGGTATCATCAAAAACCTCCATAGTGCATTGGTGATGGTATCACAATCCACCATTTGAAGAAGACTTCAAAGAGCAGAAATATAGATGACATACCACAAGATGCAAACCACTCATCAGCAGTAAGAATCGAAAAGCCAGACTGGGATTCACAAAGAAATACAGAGATGAGCCACAAAAGTTCTGTAAGATTAGCTTCTACCAAAGTGTAGAGAAAGAAAGAATCTGCTCATGATCCAAAACATACAAATTCATAAGTCAAGCATGGTGGAGGTTGTGTGATAGCTTGGGCTTGCATGGATGTTTCTGGTACAGGCTCACTAATCTTTATTGATGACATAACTCATGATGAATTCATAAGTCTATAGAAACATTCTGTCTGCCAGTTTACAGAGAAATGCATCCAATCTTATTGGGAGGAACTTCCCATTGGGAAGGAATTTTTGGGAGGAACTTCATCATGCAGCAAGACAATGACCCAAACACACTGCTAATACAACAAAGAAACTTCATTAGGGGGAAAAGTGGAAGGTTTTAGACTAGCCAAGTCCTTAACTGAGGGGACTGAAGACAGAAACCCTTCAAAACAAACAACAACTGAAAGAAGCTGTGGTACAAGCCTGGAAAAGCATTTTGGTGATTGGTCAGTGGGTCAACAGCTTGACATAGTTATTGCAAGCAAGGGATATTCAACCAAATATTAATTGTTATTTGCTTTAATTTAGTTTAAGACTATCTGTTCCAATACTTTTGCTCACCAAAGGCGCCATGTTCTAAGTACTGTAGATGTAAATATCAAGAAATGAAAGCTGAAATTCCGATCTATCGTCGCATAGAAGTTTTCCTGTTCGACATGATGATGTTTAATGTCCCCGACAACCTCTGTAGTCTCATTTAGCCACTTGTTAGCGACCGTCTTTTTCAAGACACGTGAATACTTAACAAAATCATGAGTGGGATATTACTGCTGTATTTCATGTCATAGTATAAAATGTGAACATATCTTGAGATCGTGTTAACCACAGACCTTATTTCAGTCATTTAACCAAAAACCAATTCAATAAGGACATTGACTTTGGGATGATGGATGTCGAGTACACAGAAAAATTCGAGATCACAAGAAGACAACTTTTGTTATGTCGAGATCATGAGAAAATGAAGTTGAGATCACGAGAAAATAAGAAAGAAAAAATTAATAATGCATGGCCGCTTAGGGCTTCCATAATTCCGATACTTTCAGAGGGGACTGTATGTCCTAAATATGGCTTCCTACAGCCACTCCACTTTATAACAAAGAGCATCTTGTGTTTCCATTTTAAACACAAATCTCAACACATTAATTCCGGCCCAATTAATTTTCATAACAAAGAATTTTAAAAGTCACCATTCCATAAAAAGGAAAATAATGGAGAAAATTATTTGGCAGCACTTTATTTCATAACATTTCATTAATCTCTCTGTGTGTTTTTATGGGTTGGGGCAGGCGGGGGGGCCCTTCCCATAAATAATCCATTAACTTAATGGAGCAAGGAAACAAATAGCCAATAATTGCTTGACTCCTTTAGGCAGAGATGACTTGGGGCAGAGATGGAGTTCTGTTCCCTGAACCCCAGCACACAGGCACTGATGAGTGCAAACTGTTTTATTTTCATGGATTAAAACAAATAAAAACAGTTGTTGGTTTATGAGGCTCTTTCTAGTCTATTTAATAACAAGAACTTGTCATTAATTTCTATATTCTACCTCCTGTTCCATAATGTCCCTTATTCCTCAAATGCAGTTGATCAGCCAAAGCATATTTGGTAACTGAAGTGCTTCTTAAGTTTTGCCCCGGAGCTATGAGGCTAATGTATATAAATTCTGTAATCTAATTTTTAATTACACCACAGTGTTGTTGAATTCTCAAGTCTGATTGGTCAGGAGGTGTTTAATTTTCTATAACAGCAGCTTTGACATAATGCGTTAATAATACATTACCATTTTTAATAGCAATGACTTCCACAGGGACTTGTATGACAGATGCTCCATATAAATGATGAATTGTTTTTAATTGTAATTAATTGTAGATGTTGATATGGTGAAGCTTTCAGTAAGTAATCAGCATCGGGGCGGTAACAGTAACTCCACTTCATCACGACACCCCGCCACTCAGTATTTTACTACAACAGCAGCAAACAGTAGTTTATTGCTTACATGGGACTGTGTTATAATCACATAAAAGAGAAAAAAGAAGCAGAGAGGCTTTTAAAGTCAATGTAGAAGTTTGCCCATGGACTGATCTTCCAAAACAGTACAGGATTAATCCAAGTTTGCACTCTCTTCCTAAAAACACTTGACAGATTTGAGGCACTGTTTGTTGCCAACAGTGTTATAAAGCTATGAAGCACACTTATTTGCCAGATATGAATCTGAGAAGGACTGAAATTCTAGCCTCAATATCCCTCTTCCCTCTTCGATGGACATCACTGTTCAGAGTGGGGTTAAGCATGAGTGCAACCCAGTTTCTCACCAAGATTGATTTGATCCTGGGAAAACTCTCTGGTCCACTTCACTCCTCTCTCCAAGATTGAGTCCAGACCTCCGGGGTTATGATGGATAATCTGAGGGCTGGTTGAAATTTTGTTGAGCTCTTAATACTTGCCAAACTTTTTCTCCTCAGCTGGGACTAGGGCACGATGCTGCCAGATGGCAGTTGTAGACTTGTGACCTTTTAAAAATATACCAAAAATGCAATAAAATATAATGGTTAGTTTAGTAGTTGATCATATTAGACTTGAGCATACCTATTTGAATATCATCAGCATGGTACAGTGCATCTGGAAAGTATTCACAGCGCTTCACTTTTTCCACATTTTGTTATGTTACAGCCTTATTCCAAAAT
>JANDJT010000081.1:19247852-19259371 GCA_024331685.1 Stegophilus panzeri | reverse complement strand
ATGTTTTTCAGCGGCAGGAACTGGGAGACTAGTCAGGATCGAGGGAAAGATGAATGCAGCAATATACAGAGACATCCTTGATGAAAACCT
This sequence comes from Stegophilus panzeri, assembly GCA_024331685.1. Lineage (NCBI taxonomy): Eukaryota > Metazoa > Chordata > Actinopteri > Siluriformes > Trichomycteridae > Stegophilus > Stegophilus panzeri. The sequence continues at coordinate 19,259,281 of JANDJT010000081.1, read as the reverse complement.
GCTCCAGAGCTCTCTGGACCTCAGACTGGGGCGAAGGTTCATCTTCCAACAGGACAACGACCCTAAGCACACAGCCAAGATAACGAAGGAGTAGCTACAGGACAACTCTGTGAATGTCCTTGAGTGGCCCAGCCAGAGCCCAGACTTGAACCTGATTGAACACCAACCACTCACCTGTACTAACCTTTAAATACAAAGTACAACACATCTAAAAACATGAATAAATTAAATAAATAAAGTCTTAATTCTCCCCCAAAGTGGCAGGTGGTTTATTTTTAATAACAGGTGGTTATTATTATTATTATTATTATTATTATTATTATTATTATTATTAAAAAAAGTAGTAAAAAAAAAGTAGTAAAAAGTAGTAAAAAAGTAAATGAATAAATGAATAAATCATAATATAATACCATAAACTGAAGAATTAGAGCAAAATATATTTTATTAAAATGATCATTTATCAATATTGTTCAACAGCTGTCCTCAGACTTCATGCGTTTGCTGTAAACAGGTTTTCTGTGTTTTTTCTCAGTGCAGGAAAACGAGTTAAAATTCTAATCTGTGGTAATCACACACTACATATTCAGTAGGGAGAAATCAGGTGGAAAAAAACACCGGAGTAGAACTTTAAAAAGTGTGTGCATCACCATGTTAAGATGGTGAATATATATGCAAATTAACTAAATATGAAACACACCTACTACATGAAGTGCAGGGAGAAACAAATGCATGTTTCATTTGGTTAAGATCATCCTGGTTGCTTGGGAACAGTGTGAGGTCCTGAATAGACCATATAAGTGACTTTACCCCTACACAAATCACAGCAGAGAAAGCAGACTGTATATTTATATAGCTATAATTACACCACAACTCTGTTGAATTCTGGATTCTGATTGGTCAGTAGATGTTGATTCATTTTCTGTACCTGCAATTCTAAGAGTAATACAGTTCTGAGAGTAATTCTGAGAGTAAATTTACTTGTTGCACACTTTATTGTGTTGTGGATTTGATTTTGAATGGATATAATTGCCATTTTTAACCATCACACTACATTTAATTGCCCATAATGACGATTCAGGCCCCTTATTCAAAACATTTTAGAAACCCCTTTGGCAGCAATTACAGCTACAAGTATTCTTGGATACGTCTCCACAAGCTTTGCACACCTGTATATGTGCAGCTTATCTCATTCTTCATTGCAGATCCTCTCAAGCTCTGTCAGATTGGATAGCGAGCATCTGTGAACTGCCATCATCAAGTCTTTCCACAGATGTTCGATGGGTTTTAAGTCTGAGCTTTTGCTGGGCCACTCAAGGACATTCAGAGATTTGCCCCGAAACCACTCCAGTGTTGTTTTGTCTGTATGCTTAGCGTCATTGTCGTGTTGTAAGAACTATTGCCCCAATCTGCGTTTGCGTGCACTCTGGAGGAGGTTTTTTTCTCAAGGATGTTTCTGTATTTGGCTGCATTCATCCATCCCTCACTTGTTACCAGTCTCCCTGTATGGAGTGCTGCAGAGAAATGAATGAAAGCTGAAATTCTGATCTGTCGTCTCATATTAATTTTTTCATCTCAAACCCAAATATCTTCAGTGTATAGAAAAAGAAAAGAATTGACCTTACTGTTCCAATACTTGTATGATTGTATGATAACAGGAACTTATTTCCTGGACATTCCACAAAATCTAATATAACTATAAACACATAAAATGTATGACATATAAATAATAAATTGTAATTCTTGGCAAATTGCTGTGGTGTACGACAAATAAAACACTTGGGAACATGATGTTATGGGAAAATAATCTTAAACTTAAAATAATCTTAAACCTCAAGGTGGTAACAGTAACTCTGCTTCATCAAACCACACCATTACTCAGTATTTTACTAGAACAGCAACACACACAGTGGTCTATTACTTACATGGAATGATGTTATCATCGGCATCAATTCCACCTTGTGTGTAATACCATCCCTCCATGTATGCTTTCTTGGACTCCGGGCCACAGACAGCTGTGTCATCGTTGGGATTTAAACTCACAATCCACTGACAATAATGAAATGGTTTTTGATTGCATCACTCTGGAGCCCCAATGCAATAATCATAACCCTGTTTAGTCAAGTATACAAAATGTATAAATTACTATTATCCCTGATAATGCCTAGTATACTTTAGTGCAGCATTACAGAGTAATAAGGAAATAATGGAATTAAAAACTCATTGAAAGTATTAAGAATTAAACTCACACAAAGCTCAAGTGGTGGCGGTGACTGAATTAAAAAAAAAAAAAAAATTTTTATAAATTATATCCTTTTCGATTGAAGGCAGCTCAATAGTTAGGTTTAAATGGGAGAATTGATTTCTTTCTTTTTTTCCCTCTAAAGAATGTAATGGCGTCCTTGGACTTCCCGCTCGAGTTCAATTAGAAAAGTACGAACTCTTAATTTTATTTAAAGTATGCAAGTAAATGTACAAGAAAGATTAACAAAAAAAAAAAGACACCTGCCTCAATTAGTGCTGCTTTCACCAACATTAAGTAAAGCTAACTAACAACAACTTTAATACTAATAACTCAAAGGTTAGCTAGCAAAGTGGGTTTTTTTTTTGCAACATAAACATCAATTTTCTGTTTTTCAGTACTTTTTTTTTACTTCTTTTCAGTGCCAGAGTGGGGTTTGTGATGATGCAAGATGTAGTCCCTTAATGTAAATCCACATATTATAATACTTAATCAAAATTAATGTATCTGTTTTGAATTCTTTTCTAGTGTATTCTAGTCTAGATCCACCAGCAGTACCATAACGGTTCCACTGTAATTGTAGTAGTCGTTTATTTATATTGGGGATTTCTTCCATCGCGATCCTCATTTCCCATTCAGCCAAAGCCTCACTCGACTTATCATCCGAGGCTTGTTCTTTAGGCTGAAAATAAGCCACACGTACAGATGCACTCCCTCACTCTTTCTCCCTCTCTCTCTTTTTGTCTCCACTCCTCCCGGCTTCCCTTGCTCTATTCCGGCTTGTCTAACTGAGTAACTCATCAGTGTGACTGCAAAAAAATACACTCTATAGCAGAATGTGTGCGTGTACAGACTGCAAAGTGAACACGTGCTGAGTGTGGCGACGTGACCATTTGGATGATGTTGCAATTATAAGCTCTTTTGCTTCCAATCTGTTGCTGAGAAACAGTGGATAGGTCCTTATCCTCTGACAGCATGTTGAAGTTCAGAATCTTGCTTTATAATCTATAAGCTTTATAAAATAATGCTTTATTACTTTAAAGTCAGGACCTGAATATTCATATTAAAAAGTTGACATGATTTCTTCATTTCTCTCACAGAGTGTGTGATTGTTCCAATTGAACATAAATTTGCTTGTGAGTCAGGATGTAAAGTCAGTCCTAAATCACTGATGAGTAGAGTTTAAAACTAGCACAGTGTAGAATTTAGGTAGCACCACAGACACAAAAGGTATTTCGTAACTTGTAGTACGTAAAGCGATCACTGATCAAATGAGTGATTCATTTCACCATCACCAGGCAATCAGAAACATGATATGACATCTACATTCATGATTAAGACATAAAATTGACATTTTGTGGTAATTTTCACAATTTAAATGAACAAAAAACAGATCAGTCACATGGAAAAAGTAAGTACACCCCTACATTCATCACACATTCAAATCCATAAAATTAGAATCAGATGTTGAAGATTGGGTGCCAGTGATTAGAACCTGCTTAGGGAGTGCAGGTGGAGCCTGTGTTATTTATACCCCTCTCATATCTAATGTCTGGTGTTTCTTTTGTTATTGGCGTGTGTGGTATCATCATGCCAAGATCTAAAGAGTTCTGTAAGGCCTTTTCATCACAAAATTTCATCACAGGATCTGCTAGTAAGTCTTACAACTGTTGTTGTCAAAGTGCATGCTTCTGCAATCAGAAAGAGATTGCACAAATTTGACCTGCATGGGAGGCGTGCCAGGAAAAAGACTTTGCTATCTAAAAAGAACATTAGAGCAAGACTACAGTTTACCAATGAGAATATAGACAAAGACCAGGCCTTTTGGAATAATGCGCTCTGGACAGTCGAATCAAAGATAGAGTTTTTTGGCCACAGTAACAGCAGACATGTTTGGCGCAGACCAAAGACAGCTTTTCAAGAGAAACACCTCATACCACCTGTGAAGCACTGTGGTGGAAAGGTTATAGTTTGGGGTTGCTTCACTGCCTCAGGGACTGGACAGTGTGCGTTCATTGATTCAACTATGAATTCTGCATCATATCAAAGAGTGCTTGAAGATAATTTGAGGCCATCTGTCTGAAAGTTGAAGATCAACCGAAAGCGGACCTTTAAACATGATAATGATCTTAAGCACACTAGCACATCCACCAAGGAATGGCTCAAAAAGAAGAAATGGAGGGTTATGAAATGGCCTAGTCAAAGTCCAGATTTGAATCCCATTGTCGGGGATTTGAAATGGGCAGTACATGCAAGAAAACCCTCAGATATCTTATAGCTGAAAGAATATTGCATGGAAGAGTGGTCAAAAATTATTTCTGACTAAGGGGGCAATAATAGCTTCTGAGGCCAAGGGTGTACTTACTTTTTCCACAGAAGAATATCACATCTATTGATATTTCTGTTAAATACACAATTTTAAAAAAGCTATTTTTCATTGTGTTTTTTGTTCATGTATATCAACTCCATTAATAGGCACTGTTTCAAAGATGATCAAATGTTTGCATGTCCAAATATGACAAAAATTTCCACGGGACGGGGTGTACTTATTTTTTCACATGACTGTATATAATAAAAATTCCGTTTTAGCCTAAATGCACTGCCCAGATCAAGAGCTGATATTCTGAATGCAGAACATAAATGGAATGCTTATAAAGAGATCTAAATCTTCCCAAATCAGATTACCAAACCAATCTCACATTATTTCGTTATAAAACCAAAATCATCAGCTTCTGCTCCACTCCAAAAATCTGCAGTCTTTACAGGAAGCAAAAATGCTTTACATAAAGTATAATCATAGTCTTTCAGGAAGGTGTGGCCTGTGATCACCAATACCTTTTGAATCAAAAACATCTCCTCTGTCTTCCTGACTTTCAAAGTAAGATGGCTTGTGTCGCACCATTCAACAAACCTTTTCTATCTCAGAATAGTCACTGGACAGACAGCAGTTTCAGTGGAAGATTTTATCACATAATTGTCAGAATGCATTGTATGTTTCTGCCAAAACACTGAACAGTGGATACTTGAACAGACAGTTTCTGTAGGTCTTGTCCTGTTTCTCTTGGGGCCTATAATTCTCCTTCTAAGGCCCTCTGAAGATTGTATTTACTCCTGTTCACATCTCATTAACTGGAACACCAATGATTGGCCAATGATTCATTACCAAGAGGTTAATATAAATGTTATATTCAGTAGTAACAAGTACAAGTTTGTCAATACTTTAAGCATATAGTGTTTGTCTCTAATTGTATCTTAAAATTAAGATCAGATCACATTTAATCCTGTTAGCATTGCTCACCTTGTGCTTCCAGAGCAGTATCAGCGAGCAGAGCTATAAGAAATGAACGCAATGTGCCATGAATTACACACACAAAGGCATTCACAAGTGAAGCATACAAGTGAAGAAAGCATGCAGAGAAACTGTATCACGTGAGAGCACTTCAGTTCTCTGAGCACCGAGCACTCAGACACATGCACTTCCTTTCCCACTGCTCGTCAACATCTACACCTGGGGTTCCCAGACTTCTTGGGCAAACTACCTCAAAATGACATTTCAAGTTTTCTAACACAGCAAGCTTTGCCTATTTATTTTTTTGCCATTTATTAGTCAGGCATGTAAATCCATATTCAATATTTTGGCAAATGTTCTGTGCATTTTCTGATGCTCCAGTGAGTCAGAGTCATTGTGTTGTCTAGGAACTAGCAGAAGAAGTAAATGAATGGAGAAATGTGTATATTTTTCTTCTACATTAGTGCAGCTTATCAGGATAGCAAAAAAGACTAAAATAACACATACACTCTATATTTAACATTTACATTTACAGCATTTAGCAGACTTAACCAAAGTGACTTGCAGAAAAACATATTCTTATGCTAGTTTACTAAGTCAGGGATTAAGAGTAACGTTGGGGCGGCTTGGTGGTTAAGACTCTGGGTTACTGATTGGAAGGTCAAAGGTTCAAGCCCGAGCACTGCCAAGCTGCCACTCTTGGGCCCTTGAGCAAGGCCTTTAATCCTCTCTGCTCCAGGGGGCGCTTTATCATGGCTGACCCTGCGCTCTGACCCCAACTTCCTGACATGCTGGGGTATGTGAAGAAAAGACTTTCACTGTGCTGAAATGTATGTGATTAATAAAGACTCATTATCATTATTAGTCTAAAAACTTGAGGACGTTCGTACAGTAGGAAAACAAAACAGGAATGATTTTTAGATATAGATTAGCAAAATGCTCATTACAAATGTGGTTTGTTCAGAGTAACATTTCAAAATAGTAACACACAAAATAAATAAATTAATAAAACGTAACCTTTTCTCGCAGTACATTGGCATTCCATTCTGCCAGCAGAATGGAAACTGACTAATCAGACAATTTCAATCAGTATAAACAAATGAATTATTTTATAGCCGCAAGTCTATTTTAACAGACTTGATACTCGCTGATACTGCTCTGCTCTACTACTCTCTATTATAAATATTGTTTAAATGCCATAACATCTTAGACATAAAACTCAGCACGAGGAGTTCATTGCTAGCAGCACATCAATCAATACACTGCAATCAATCAATACACTGTACACAGTGCTAAATAGAATGATCTGTGACTGTTGTGATTGTTCAATAATAAGTAGGTTACTCGTTTTGGTATCAGTAACAGCATCAAGTCCCAAAAAAACATATACTAATACTCGGCCTGAAAGAAGTGGGTTTGATAAATTTTTTGTTTATTAGCTGAACATCAAATTTGGTGAAAGTATAAATAAAATGGGAAGGTTATAAAAGGAAAACATACGAGTCGACCAAGAAAGACGTCAAAGCGTCAGGATAGAAAACAAACGCAATATGCATTGAAAATAGAAAATGCACAACAAAAGAAAAGAAAATCAGATGGGTGGAAACAGGAGTCAATGTTTGTGACTTTAACTGTAAGAACTCGCTGAAGGAAATGGGATTTATGTTTAGAAAAGCCAAACAAAAAGCAGCACTCACAGCTAAACAGAAGTAAAGAAGGTTCGAGTGGGCTAAAGAGAAGCAATCATGGAGTATGTATGATTGGATGAAAGTGATATTCAGTGATGAATCACGAAGCTACATTGGCCAAGGAGATGATGCTGGAACTTTTGTCTGGTGCCGTTCTAATGAAACATATAAAGATGACTGCGTGAAGAAAACAATCAAATTTCCTCACTCATTTATGATATTCAATTCAATTCGATTGAATTTTATTTGTATAGCACTTTTTACAATGGTCATTGTCTCAAAGCAGCTTTACAGAAACATATAAACACGGAATACGGATTTTAAATGTGTGAATTTATCCCAATTGAGCGAGCCGGTGGTGACGGTGGTGAGGAAAACTCCCTAAGATGTTAAGCGGAAGACACCTTGAGAGGAACCAGACTCAGAAGGGAACCCGTCCTCATCTGGGTAACAACGGATCGTGTAAAAGTAAAAGAAAGTTCTTTATGGTTTCATATGAAGTCTGTTTGTTGAACTAGGAGACCTGAGTACAAAACTGCATATGAGGTTTTATATCATGTAAAGGACCAGGAGAGACCTCAACAGTCAATGAACAGGTGTACGTTGAAATTTTGGACACTTTTCTCATTCTATCAATAGAAAATAGGTTTGGTGATGATGAAGTCATTGTTCAGGATGATAAAGTATCTTTCCACAGAGCAAAAAGTGTTAAAGCCTTTCTTCAGGAAAGGCATATCAACTCAGTGACATGGCCAGCAAACAGTTCGGATAGAAATCCATGACAAGGCTCCATACTGCAAAGCAGATCTATCAAGATCTAGTCGAGAAAGTTGGAACCAGCTTGGTGGAGAATATTGTTTTTCATTAGTGCATACCTCAAGCCATCATAAAAGCCTGAAGAGAAGCAACAAAGTACTAATCGTGATTTTTGTTGTTGTTGATGATTCCATAATTTTTTCCTCTACTTGATCTGGAAAAAAAAATAATTAAAACAATTTAATTTAATTTGTTTGAGGTATGTTTCATGAAGCCAGAATGTTCAGCTATTAAACACAAATTGTTTTGTGTCATATCTGTTATTTGTTTATTTGCTACGAAGTAAAAAAGCCCGGTGAGCAATCTCTAAGTCTGCTGATTCCATAATGGTTGCCAGGGGTTATATTTGTTACTCATCAATGTGTGTAGAGCCACACTGCAAAAAATAAAGAAAGAAAGAAATAAACAGCATGACTGTGTACATGATTTTAATGAAGTGGTATGGACAGAGAGAGAGACAGAGCGGAAGAGAGATGATAGCAGAGCTTGTCAGAGTGTTGTTGGCTGTGCTCGTTCCTCCTTCCCACTTTAGCCGTTTCACTGTCTGCTCTCCTGCTGCACTCCATAAGTTCCGGAGGAGTTTTCATGCTGGCACACGTCTCACTTTCCATTTCTGTGCACTGGACAGCGGGTACAGGCAAAGTGTCTGGCTGGTTGGTGGATAAAGCTAAAAAAAAAGTGCATGTTAAGACTGGAGAGGAGGCTGAAGCTGTGAGGCACAGTCAGATTAATGCTCCTCTGAGCTGCACGGCCCACAGCGATTACGGCTCTGGGTGAAATGGTGCATGAACACAATCTCATTCTCTCACTACCACACGCTGAGAGGAGAAACTCAGTGTACCCATGAGCACCCAGTGCTCAAAAACACTGTGGAAACAGATGTGTTTGACTAAACTTCTAGAAAACTCTGGATTCCTGGGTGTGTGTGTGTGTGTGTGTGTGTGTGTGTGTGTTTTAGTGTGGATGTGTCTAAAGCAGCCGAGTAAATGGTAAAGGTTTCTCAGAGTCGAGATACACTGATGTAAATAAATAAGACACTTGTCTCTGAGACATCATCCTTTCCTCACACGAACTCACTATAAGAGCCACATACACGTTTTTTCACGCTGTCAATAAACACTCTCATCAATATAAATCAAAAGTGTACATGCATTTACAAAGACGTCTGAAACTAATCAAAGTTTTCTGCAAATATATTTATGTGTGGATTCAGAAAACAAACCCTTGTGGTGGCAAGAAACAGAATTAGACACGCCCCCAACATGGAGAACTTAACATGAATATAAATATAACATGAGAGGGTGTGTTGTTACAGTAAATAAATAAGTAATCTGATTATTTCCCTATAGCACATCCCCAAATGATTTATTCCTTTTAAACAACAGCAATTTTATCAGCATTAAAATTGTTATTATGAAAGATCGAATGTATGATCGTATCATTCCATGTTGTGGAATGTCTGCAATACAAGTTAATTCCTGTTATCACTTATGTTATAGCAGCTATAAACAGTCGTTCCCTCACCAGCCTCCCTTTGTTTCTCTCTCTTGAGGTTACTCGTCCTGAAGACTTTCCTATGTTGGGAAACGTATACATTCGGGATTCTGAATAGTCCGAAGGTGTTGATCGATTATGTTACAGCTGTACTTCTGACTGTTACAAAGCGCTGACACTGGAGATTCCTTCCATAAATGATCAATAAATTGCTTCATAGAAAATGTCACCATATCAAAGATTACACACAATTTTGAATTGGTTTTGTGGTGCATCAACCCTACAAGCCCCTTTGAATGAACTGTAATATGCAGCTGTACTATAGTCTGAACTTCTGTTGTGGAAAATGAATCAGCAACTTGGACCAGAATCCAACATGATGTGTGATAATGCATAATATACTGTATTGTATACTGTGGTGTGTATAATACACCAGGACAAAAGATGAGTTAAACAGAACAAATATGAAAATAAAATCTTACATAAAAAAGCCTTTGTTTGAAGGTGCAATCTAGTTTTAAAACAAACAAACAAACAAACAAACAAACAAACAAACAAACGACAAGCATGCAGAAGAGGCTAAAGGCCAAATCAGATTAAAAGGAGGGTCACTACTGTTCTATTATTGCATGTGCATTTATGGAAGATTCTTCTTGCTAAGCATAAAATAACTGCTAGGACAGGCAACCTGATAGAACAGAGCAGTATCAGCGAGTGTGGACATTAAAAATGAATGCCAGGTGCCAGGAAAGTGAGGGGAAACTGCAGGAAGCATGTCTCAGAGCTTGCAGAACTGAAGTGCTAACTCAGAATGTTACTTGTATTGTAGGAAGATGCTGGAGTTCCTCCTCTTGATATTTTCTCAGAGCACAGTTTGCATTTGCAGTCTGCTTTGCTTTGATTGCCATAATTAAACATGAAATACATGCAGATCGCGGTCATTTCGTGCGGTTTGTTCATTGACATACTGTATATCACATGCAATTACATGCTTTCACATTATTTTTAATGAAAACGATTAAATGAGCAAGGTATCGGACCGATCCCGATCCCGAGACAACTATCAGCATCAGTGTATCCTTACTCATAAACCCCCCCTTGCAAATATTTTGCATTTAATTAAGAGTAACACGTTTAGCATAAACCAATATGCTCACAGTGTAACTCTAATTCTTTCCGGCCTCAGCCATTATGATGATATGCAAATAAGAGTCCCAAATCCCCGTCTAATCAAGCTGTTGTCTCAAAGCACTAAAGCGCCCAATCAGATTTCACCATCGTCAGCCTTCTAATTACCCAACACCTGCTTTTTGTGGCTACTAGTTCCTATACCATACTGTTGTTGTCATCCGGTGAATTCTTACCATTCCCTTGTCTTGCTGTCAGACGATTTTTTTGTTTCTGCCCTGTGTTTATTATGAAGTGTGTAATTGCCTCAGCGTATCATCTGGCTTGCAGAGGGAGGATCGCTGGCTGCAACTGATGTGTGTGATGATTTAGACATACAGTTTACATGTTGCTAAATTGGAGGTCTTTCTTCCATTACTTGTTAGCTACATTAGCCTTGTAGCTCCAGTGCAAAACTGAAGAAGCAAATTTTACAATGAGATCTATAAATCTGTTTTGAGAAAATCTGTATTTGTTACAATCTCAGTTTCTCAATCTCAGCTAGTTTTACTGAGCATCTTGGAGATTCTATCTCAGTTCTTCTGGAGACATTGATTTTTCACTTGCTTCTTTTTTTTCATGTTGTTTTCTTTACTGACATACAAGCATTTTTCTGTAACACTTCATTTTAGGGTGAGAAGCTCGGCTATCCGAGAGGCACTCAGAGTAGAGCCGCTGCTCCTTTGTGTTGAAAGGAGCCAGTTGAGGTGGTTCGGGCACCTGGTAAGGATGCCCC
>JANDJT010000081.1:19198467-19214654 GCA_024331685.1 Stegophilus panzeri | reverse complement strand
AGTGTGTGTATGTGTGAGTGTTTTATAAGTGTATATGTATGTATGGAGTGTGTGTATGTGTGAGTGTTTTATAAGTGTATATGTATGTATGGAGTGTGTGTATGTGTGAGTGTTTTATAAGTGATCAGATAACATCAGTGCACTTCTTTACAATTCAGATGGTAAGCCTTGACAACTGTGAAATACTTTCCTCATGCAGCACTTATGAATGTATCCAGTCCTTTTTTCTGCACATGAATAATTCTTTATCTTTTTGCATGCCCCAGAATCTCTCTCCGTCATACTGTAAATGGAGCTTTGCTGGGTTTTTTTTGTTTCATTTTCTATCTCATGTTTCTGCCGCTCTAAACTCGCCCAGCGCAGAGATTTGTTAGGAAGTAGATTTCAGCCATGCATCTTATATTCCCTCAGTCTGCACCACACTAATCACTTAGCATTGTTAGCACAATGGACTGAATGGGAAAACCAGCATGGCAACAGTTGACCAGTCAGTCAGACAATTACTCCATCTACGGAGGCAGCGTGGCAAATTGCACCATGCAGAGAAGCACTCAGGCATGGATCAGATGGGGAAATGATGATGATAATTAAAATATAACAGATTTATTTGGTGGCTGTTGTTGAGATGGTGGATTATGATTGGTTAGTGGAGATGGTGGATTGTGAATGGTTAGTGGAGATGGTGATATAAAGGTATACAGTCATGTGAAAAAATAAGTACACCCCATGGAAATTGTTGGCTATTTTATGGATTTTAAGATGTAATAAATGTATGAATGTTAAAAAACACTATAAAATGTCAATTTTATGTGTCATTTGATAGAGTGTAGCAACTTTGTTAATAGCCACTGTTTCAAAGAGGATCAAATGCTTGCTTGTCCAAATATGTCAAAAAAGCCAACAATTTCTTGGGGTGTACTTATTTTTTCACATGACTGTATAATGATTACTCCCTGGAGTTGCCAGAGCCAAATCACCCTGCAGCTCTCTCCTGGTTTCCCAGTGAAACTAAGCAGGGTTGAGTGTGCCAGTACTTGGATGGTAGACCTCCTGGGGAAAACTAATGTTGCTGCTGGAAGTGGTATTAGTGAGGCCAGCAGGGGGTGCTCACCCTGTGGTCTAAGTGGGGCCTAATGCACCAGTATAGTGACAGGGACACTATACTGTAAAAACAGCACTGTCTTTCGGATGACACGTTAAACTGAGGTCTCCGTGGTAATTAAAATCCCTGAATTGGCTACATCACTTTCCTCTACTCTCCACCAATAGCTGGTGTGTGGTGGCTGTTGTAGTGCACTGTGGCTGCTGTTGCATCATCCAGGTGGATCCTACACACTGGTGGTGGTTGAGGAGATTTCCCCCATACAATGAAAGGCACTATATAAAATGAATTATTGTTGTTATTATTATTATTATTATTATTATTATTATTATTAAAGTAGATAATGATTGGATAGTGGAGGTAGTGATAATACATTGCATTATGATTGGTTAGTGGAGATGGTGAATTATGATTGGTTCGTGGAGAAGGTGATAATATGGTGGATTGTGGTTTGTTGTGGTTAGAGATGGTGGATTCTGATTTGCTAGTGGTGAGGCTGATAATACATATGGCTGATTATGATTGAGTAGTGAAGCTGGCGGATGGTGATTGGTTGTTGGAGATGGTGGATTATGATTAGATGTTGGAGATGGCGGATTAGCAAGGTAGCATTCTAGTTAATGTCAGTCCTGTTAAATTTGAGCAGTGTTTGAACATTTTGACAGAATTTAGAGATGCTTTGGGAGGAACTGATGGCAATCTCACCAACATGATATTTTTTAAAATGAAAGTTTCTTAGGGTATTTTGGTATTTTTCTGAAACAAATCTTGATTTCAGTGTGAACAATGCACTAATAAACAGCATGTCATGACCATGCATCTTCCAATGGGGATGGTCTGGGGCAGGGCTTTAGTCATTCACATTGATTATGAGCAAAATGGAGAAATCCCAAAGTGCTCCAAATCTATATAAGGCTCTAAGTTTTGTGAGGCCTGCTTAAAAACAGAACTATAGCTAGCTATAACATAATGCTAAAATTGTCTTGCTAACATTTAGCACTATGGGATGTTAAAGGTTAGCAAAATGAATAAAAAATAATCCATACTTTGATTGTTCTTGCGTATATGAAGCACTTTGTGATAACTCCTACATAACATGACACTTACAAGAAACCAGCAATACACATCATTACACTTTCTGATGCCAAAATGCCCACATGTACCGGCCTGTTATGATTCAGCCATGCCATGTGGCATTGCTCCAGCCTCCAGGAGGGGCTTAGTAATGATTATCCTCAGGAGTCAAAGCCTGAATCTGCCCCTTCTCTATTCCCACCTACCAATAACAATCTGCACACAAACACACACACACCTCAGCTGCTTATCATATCAAAATGACATTGGCAATAATTTTCCCATCAAGCAGTGAGTGGCTGACAGGTAGCATGCAAACAAACAAGCATAAACATGCAGTAACAAATTTACAGATTGTTATATCGCAGAAGTGTGCTTATAAATTAACTACAATTTGAGGGTGAATTGAGTACCACTGAAGTACACATGAGAACTAACTAGCATCTGAGGAAGCTCTGTGTACTAAAGAATGATAATGCTACGAATTGATTTTTAGCTGAATTGTCTGCATGATGTCAGAGACGTTAATGCATTCTGTATTTCTGGCACCTGTGTAGGAATTTATCCAACAGAGCTGTTGAATTCTTACAGGAATTCTGATTGGTCAATATTTTCTATCACTGCACAGCGATGATGTAGTAATGGCTGCAAATCACGCATTTATATTAATGCACTTGTTGTAATTACTGTATGTCATTGTTTCTATAGTATCAGCTCATTAATGGGGAGGAGGAGTTTATTCAGCATTTATGGAAGGACTCTCCAGTGTCTAGACATTGTAACAGACAGAGGTACAGCTATAACTTGAAGTTTTCCAACATGGGAAAACCTTCAGGATAAAGGAGGTTATACTTTGCTTTTTTCTTTGTAACATGACAATAGAGAAAATAGCAAGGCTGGGGAGGGAATGACTGTTTATAGCTGCTATAGCATAGGTGATAACAGGAACCAACTTGTTTTGTGTAAAGTAAATGTAACTAAAAATAGATCAAAGCTTTGTCAGTTACAGTGCTGTGGTTCTTGGCAAATTGCTGTGGTATAACAGGAATAAAACACTGGGGAACATGCTGTAGTAAAAGTAACTCCACTTCATCACACCACTCTGCTACTCAGTATTTAATATAACAGCACCATACGGTGTTTTAAGAAGTCATAAGCCCTATCTGGATGGGATTCAATTTACATGGGGTCCTGTGGTAATTTCCAATTTTACAGATGCTCCTCTATAACTTTATTACTGTCCAGATCAGCCATGTCAATGTTTTTAGCCTCCTCTGAGAAAATAACAGGCTGAATTATCTGTTTTTCACCAAACTCAGTGGTCTTCTGATCATCCAGATGCATAAGTCCATGATTTTCTATGCAGATGTCACCTCGCATTGGAAAAACAGAAGTTTGACTTCTGCTACTTGCCATATTTAATCTCGTAGAGTGTGTATCAGTGACCCTCACACCAGATATTACACTTCCAGAGTTGCGAAACAAAAAATGGATGCTTCTCGTATACTGTACCTTATGATTATTATTTTATTGTATTTTTGCTGGAACTTTGGTTAACCCTAAAGTGAATTAAGAGCCAGTGTCTCTTCTCCATTCCAGTGCTTCTTTGACCACCTGGACTCGGTTTTGTGAATGGAGCATGATCATACGACCGCGTGACATCCGGGTTCATAGAAAATATGAAAAAGAAAAAACATCTCCTGTGGTAATTTTATTGCTGTCCCAATGTGAGATTTTTTTTTTTAAATCGAGCGAGTGTTGAAACCACAACACATTGAGCTTTTCGGAGCAAGATATAGCCACAGGATTGAAAAGACTTTACTCCAGTCTGTCTTTTAAAATCTGTTGGGTGATCACTTGGGTAGTATCAGTCAATGCATACTTCATGTTGTTAAAACAAAAGAGCAGAATATGTGATACACACATATAAGCTTTCTTCCATATACGGATTCAAAGACACGCCCACATTCCCATCTATGGCCTTTGATGCACGCCCATTCAGAGCCACTCTGATTTCCATGGATGAACTCCTAACTCTGGCCTTCTACCATGTGCTATGATCTAAAATCTACAAGCAAATAAACACAAATTATAGCGCCATAAAAGACTTTTTTAAGAAAGCGGCAATAAAAATGTGACAATTGGAAAACTCATTTCAGTCCGTTGCTTTTGGCTCAAAGCAAATAAATGTCATGCAGTATTTTCATGAAAAAAGAGAGAAAGCATTAAAATGTAACACAACAACAGGGCAGCCTGTTATGGAGTGTGTGTTGGAGTGTTTAGCGTCCATCCTCTGTGGAGTTGACCTTCTGGAGCAGCTCGGTGCTCCACAGTCCAGCGGGATGTCTGTTTCGCCACACATTAACATTCTCTGTATGGGATCATTCTCTGGCCTGCCGCACTGCCATCACACAGATTTGAAAGAGCAAAGGGGCTTTTTGTTTCCAAAGTCTCAGCAGGGGACAGACCAACAGCGAGTCCCCCGCTGCCTCCTGTTCTGTTTGATAGAGACTTACGAGCTGTCAGATATCTGCTTCTACACCTTCTGATAGGATGATATCAAGCTGTCCTTCCTTCCATCCATCCTTGTAAAGGTTTCAGGTTTTATCAAATAGAGACTTTGTCATGTGAGGAGAATGGGAGAATAAAAGAAATATTCATGAGCCCAAAAAGAAGATATAATAGTATTGATAATGACGGTGTTGGGGAAGCTAAATTACACTTAAAGCTTGTCAAGCAAATCATGATTTTAAATAGTTAAGCAACAGCCAAACTACCCCTTTGATAGAATTGTTAGCTCCTAAGTAGAAGTTATTAAGAAAAAGGAGCTAACTACACTGAAGCTACTTTGTCAAACTAAAGAAAAAAACTGTGACACCTTCCTTTTATTCTACAGTTAATTTATTGCACTAAATAAAAATGTACAGGGCATGCCTTAACAGATTTTACTTTAATTTTACTTTTCTATTTGAAAATCCCACTGAGTAAGAAGCAGTTAACATTACTTATAACTGTATGATACAGATACAGGCTCACTCACTCACTACTTTGGGTTCAGTTTGTTTCTGGAAATATCTAACTAGCTAACAGGTGGAGTTAATTGTAAGTTTGGTGATTGAGAAAGTATTGAGTGACGGTTTCTGGGAAGCGTAGTC
This sequence comes from Stegophilus panzeri, assembly GCA_024331685.1. Lineage (NCBI taxonomy): Eukaryota > Metazoa > Chordata > Actinopteri > Siluriformes > Trichomycteridae > Stegophilus > Stegophilus panzeri. The sequence goes on along the minus strand of JANDJT010000081.1, from coordinate 19,209,323 downwards.
CGAGGCGGCCATGTCTGTAGGCCGTGGTGTGTTCTGGGAAACTGAGTTCATGGACCTGACACTAATGCTACCACTCTTGATCACCCTCGTAAAATTAAGCAGCTAGCTAATCAACAACAAGAACAAAACATACACTGCTACTTGGTGAAAAGTATCTTGTTACTGGAAAAGCTAGATTTAGAATATTTAAAAAAAAACAAAAAAAAAAAAACTAAAAAACATTTAGGAAATATCTTATCTACTGGTACTAAATGTTTTTGTTAATTTGTCATTCACTACTTGTAGCTAACAACTCCCAAACACAGAATGATAACCCATAGACTATATGGAAAAAAAACATTTGTGGAGCACAATATGCATTCCAGTTAATCCCAAAGGTGTTCAGTGTGGTTGATGTCAGGACTTTGTGTTGGCCAATTGATTTCTTCCACACCAACGTTGGCAAACCATGTCTTCATGGAGCTTGCTTTGTGCACAGGGGCACTGTCATGCTGGAACATGTTTGAGCTTGACCCCTTAGCTCCAGTGAAGGGAAATTGTAATAATACATAAGATGTAATAAGACATCCTATACATTTGTGAGCATCCAACTTCATGGGAACAGTTTGGGGAAGACCCACATATGGGTATTATGGTCAGGTGTATACAAAGTTTTGTCCATATACAGTAGTGTATTTAGATTTGAGCTTTCAAAGATTCTTGGCTATTGTTAGTTTTCAAGCATTAGGAATGTTTGTCATATCACAGCAAACCAGTGACTACATTTCCCATCTTGCATGGCGGCCTACAATCATGGCCGCCATGGACTGCAATTCCCAGAAACACTCACAATCATTCTAATCACGCACACCTGCATCAAATTCACAGCACTCACAACCACAGTATAAAGAGACTGTTTGAACACAATGACTTTGCGAAGTATTGAGTGTTATCACCGCACCAAGCGTTTGTACCCTGTTCCTCGTTTTATTTCATGTTCTTTGATCTTGTTTCTGGTTTCTCGTTCTCGATTCTTGCCTTACCTCGTTTATGCCAGTTTGCTCATCGCCTGACTCCTTGCCTGTTTTTGACCACGCTATTGTCTCATGATTTGGATTTATCTGCCTGCCTCTCTTTATTAAAAGCTCTTATCTGCACTTGCATCAGTCCTAACCTCCATTACGTTAATATCGTGACAACGTTAAAGTAATTTGCAAACACAAACAGGTTGGTGAATGCTAGAGACAGACCATGTGGAACATCTGACTGCTAAAGGGGGTAAAAAAATCACTCTGAATGATTTATGTCTCAAAATTAACATTTACAAAATGTATTTTGTAATAAACCTCTTTGGTGTATTTTCCCTTCAGTTAACAGTGATCGTAAGAATGGAAAATATTAGCATGTTTTATAATTGTCTTATGAATAAACCCATCTTATATTTTATTTACTGTACAACTAGCCTTCCAGACAGTGATTGACCAGTGTCCTGGATATAAATAGTTTTTCTGTATGGAATTTTCACTGACAGAGTAATTTTGCCCAAGATTGGTTTTAATCAGTGCCCAGAAACTTTGTCCTGGAAGGCTTCAGATGGGTTAAATTGTACTCTGTAAGACATGTGGCTCCAGCGCAGAACCTTTAACCAGAGCTGAAATGGCAAAGCGTCCTCAGATGCAAACAAGAGAAGCCAAGAAAAAAAATGCATTCAGGGAGTCTAAAAGAAAATGATGCAAACCCGGCTGAGCACAGTGGGAAAGCAATGAAACAAAAGCAGCACGTTTATTTTCTCCCACAGGCCTGCGTTGAAAATCCACTCACGCAGCAGTGCTTGGTCTCGGTTAAGGGACCATCTGCCATTTTCACCTTGTCTGACTCCACTGGTAATTGCATGCTGTTTATTTCTGTACCTACACTGCTGCCATTCCATCCCTCCTCCACTGCCTTAGTCTGAATAGTTTTGCATGATGATTATGATGATGATGATTATGATGAGGATGATGATGGTGGAGTCCCTCATGCTTAAAACTGATAAACATGAGAGCATGTTGGCGCTCTCACGGTAACTGGGCCACACTCTCACCTTCAACCATCACTGAGATCATCAGCACTGGCTTGAGAACCCACACAAGCCTAGGTTCCCTCTCTCCATGTCTGCACCATGTCCTCTCTGTGTATTCTGTTTGAATAAAAATAGCCGAGGACAGGAAGACCCTCTTGTGAATAGTACCCTAAGCTCTACAGTCCTCCAGACAGAGGCACTGAATGAAATACTGGTCCTTGCTTAAGCTGATATGCAGGAAATATGAGTTTATATACATTGCTGAATCATGTGTAACCGATACATGCCTTTGATTCAGACAAACTTCACCTTACATCTGTAACTCCCACATAACTTCTGAATTGCACTCAAGTCTGTAGTTACATCTAAGGTCTGAATATTGTAATGCACCAGTGCTGAATGGTTTGGCTGCATGCTAAATAGAGCATATGGGACAGTCTTCAAGACATCATCACATTCCCTGATGCTGCCGATTGTGTTTAGCATGGTGTTTTCACAATGTCTAGGGAAATAAATAAGTAATAAAAACTACTGTGTGTGGTGCTGTTATAGCAAAGTACTGAGTGATGGGATGGTGTGATGAACAGAGTTGGGTATAACACATTACAAAGTAGTACAAATTTATTGTTAAGAAAACAATTCTAAGTAAAATGCATTTTTAAAATGAATCACGTTTTGCACGGCTGCCAGGAGCGTAACCCGACCTGGGTATTCGGGGCTGTAGCCCTGAAGATTTTTTCTTTAGCCCCGATTAATTCTCCACTTGGAGCGGTTTGTCACTACGTAACTGAACGTCAGTAAAAGAAGACTGTGGTGTTGTAATTGTATATCCTCAGTGAATGGAGGTGAGACCAATCAGACAGGGTTTACAGGAAAATATGTGGAAATACTCGTGTCTTATTGGCTGATAGTCTCTCAATTCTGCCAAACGTTTGCTCACACAGTCATTATGCCCCTGTATTTAGTTTTGAAGGCAGTCATGGCTGAAAACCCATCCTCACACACAAGTTGTGCTGAAAGGTATCAACATTTTCATGGCAGCATTGTGACATACTCTGTACTTTCTAGCAGTCTCAGATCAGAATTTGTCCAATGGGATTTCCCAGTAAAGGTAATTTAATCCACATATAAGAAGCTGTTTGATCCTTTGTAAGTGCAGGGAAATATCTGTGAGTTCATCCAACATTTTTCAGAGAGGCACAGTTATCTGATGTTTAATTGTGCTGAAATCAAGCTTTCTTTCTGCCATGAATACATGTGTTTGCTCAAACATGCCCCTGATCCCAAAGGCTTCAGTTTTTCCATCAATTATAGTATTCTTTTGAAAGCCTCGACTCGTTCATGCTGGATAACGGTGTCCGTGCTTGACCCGTGCATAGCTTTGTTGAGCTTATTTGTCTCAGTGAAAATGTCTACACCTAACAAATGAGGCACCTGAGTAGAGTGAGCCATTTGTCATCACCCAAAAACTCCACAAGATCAGGTCTCTGTTGTTTGCAAGGAAATCATACAGATAATTTGTTATGTCTCAGGTCTAGGGTTGGGGACAATAACAGAGAACGTGTGATGGGAAGATGCGGAATGAATAAAGGATGCTGGCAATACTTTCTTGTTTATAATATACAGTATATTGTAGAAGAGGATATATAGAGAGTCCACCAATTTCATCAGGCCAGCCAAAGCCAAAATAACAAACAACACACAACACCCTAACTACTGTACAGAAATAGCTACCTTACTTTACGCTTTAGTGGGTCCTTCCTACCTGCAGCCATCAACTCCACACATAACTTCTCCACCTGAGAAGAAACATAAATTTTTCTGTACTACTTCTTGGAGGATTAACCTCATACGTTAAGAATTTTGCTCAGTCCATTGCTGCACAATGACATTTTTGTACACTCTTACAACCCGCATACGAGTGCACCTGGTTATATTCTGTCCATTTTGTGCATCGTCTATTATTCTTTTCTTTTTTGTGCATATATTCTCTACCGTTTTTATATATTTGCATAGTTGTTTATTTTAACCTTATTTAAATACTCTTCTGCTGCTACAGTATATTTCTTTTGTACTATATTCTCTATTGTCTCTTGTCTGCTGCTGTAACACTGGAATTTCCCAGTGTCAACGTAAGCATGCCTGTAACCCGACACTGAATACGGGGAACTTTCCATAACTTTTTCACTCTGGTTAATGACTCTGAATATAGACCCCAATACTGGTGTGTTTATTTTTGAGCACGGTTTCCAAATGGGCACTTCACTACACCTCTAAAATAAGGTTTACCATGGAAATGTATGTGGATGTGGGTGTACACTCAATCCCTCAGGCTGTTTCTCTTTTCTGTTTAACACACCATGCGAGGATGATCGTTTGCCCTGCATTGTAAAAACTCTAGTTTTATATGAAGATATGCTGACTCACCCTGAAGGCATTTTACTTCCTCAAAAAAGATAAAACACTCACATTATGAACAAGTATTTCAAGTGTCATCATAAAAAAAAAATGCTATCAGCTCATTTAAAATAGTGACAGCTGAAGTGGCACTACATTTACAAACAGTGTGTTGGTTTGCGCAGCAATACGAGGAAAGAATATTACTGTCATTACAACACAGCAGTGACACCAATGAACAAATCTGATCAAAAGGCTTCATGTCACTAAAGTCCTATCCTCGTAAATCCCATAGGGTCCTATGCTCCCAGAATCCTATTTCAACAAGGCATTATATATCCAGGGCCCTTATATTCCCAAGAGCCCTAGTTTTCCAAGGACATTTATGTTCCTGGTGTTTCCAAGGCACTGTATTCCCAGTGCCCTATATAACCAGGGTTGTAAATTCCCAGAGCTCTCTGTTCTCAAGGACCTATATTCCCAGGCAACAATATTCTCAGTGCCCTGTATTGTTAGGTTACAAAATTTCTAGCGCCCTATGTTTCCAGTTCCCAGTGTTTTCAGAGTCCTATATTTCCAGGGCCTTATTTTAAGGTACTCTATTGCCAGTAGGCTATATTCTCAAGTTTCAAAATGATCAGTGTCTTATGATTACAGGGTGCTTAAGTAATCATAGGACATAAATATTCAGAGAGCCCCATGTGCTATAAATGAACCCTTACAACATAAGCCTCTAATTGCTCAACATCCCTAAACCCTGCATTTACATATGTGTCGTTGGCAGAAAAAGCAACAGCAACTCCAGCATTTAATTATCAGTTATATGTAGGTGAATTTACATTTACATTTTTGAGAGTGGTATTAACTGTTTAATGTTTAATGAAAAAGGCCTAGGTCAAGAGCTATCAGAATTCCCATTGACAACCATGCCCTCTCAGCCACGCCCCCTCTCATTTACTAATTACACTTGTTGCTCATTACCTCGTTAGTTTCCTTTATAAATATCCCTCAGTATTATATAATAGAAGAGAAGAACACAATGCGGAAACCAGTTAGCGTTAGTACTCAGTGGTCTACAACAGTACATACAGTAAGTATACGATTTGAGACACAATGCTAGTTTGTTTAGCAGAGGAATAGTCATGTGAAAAAATAAGTACACCCCATGGAAATTGTTGGCCAAGCAGACATTTGGTCCTCTTTGAAAGAGTGCATATTAATAAAGTTGATATAGTTGATAACAAAAATACAAGGAAAATTAGCTTTTTCAATCATTTATTTAACAGAAATAAATATCAATAGATGTGAAATTCTTCTGTGGAAAAAGTAAGTACACCCTTGGCCTCAGAAGCTAGTATTGTCCCCTTTAGCAGAAATAACTTCTTGTAGGAGTTTTGCATAATTGTCCACCAGTCTTGCTGGAATTTATGACCACTCTTCCATGCAATATTCTTTCAGTTGTAAGATGTTCGAGGGTTTTCTTGCATGTTCTGCCCGTTTCACATCCCCCCACAACATTTCAATGGGATTCAAATCTGGACTTAGACTAGACCATTCCATAACCCTCCATTTCTTCTTTTTGAGCCATTCCTTGGTGGATTTTCTAGTGTGCTTAGGATCATTATCCTGTTGAAAGGTCCACTTTCGGTTCAACTTCAACTTTCGGACAGATGGTCTCACATTATCTTCAAGCACTCTTTGATATGATGATTCATAGTTGAATCAATGAATGCAAGCTGTCCAGTCCCTGAGGCAGCGAAGCAACCCCAAACCATAACATTTCCATCACTGTGCTTCACAGTTGGTATGAGGTTCTTCTCCTGAAAAGTTGTCTTTGGTCTGCACCAAACATGTCTGCTGTTACTGTGGACTAACGACTCTATCTTTGATTCGTCTGTCCACAGCGCATTATTCCAAAAGGCCTGGTCTTTGCCAATATGCTCATTGGCAAACTGTAGTCTTGCAAAGGATTTTTCCTGGCACGCCTTCCATGCAGGTCAAATTTGTGTAATCTCTTTCTGATTGTAGAAGCATGCACTTTGACACCAACAGTTGTAAGACTTACTAAAGATCCTGTGAGGAAATTTTGGGGTTCTTGGAGACTTTGTTTTGCATCAGATGGTCTGCACTTGCACTGACTTTGCTGAGAAGGTCAGTCCTGGACAAATTGGCAGTCATTTGAAATCTGCACCACTTGTAGATTATTTTCCTTACAGTGGAATGATGTATTTCAAATAATTTGGAGATCTTTATAAATTACTTGCCAGAATAATAGGCACCCACAGCCTCTTTTCTGAAGGTCTTACAGAACTCTTTAGATCTTGGCATGATGACACCACACACCTTAATAACAAAGGGAACACCAGACACTAGATATGAGAGGGGTATGAATAAGATCGGTTCCACCTGCACTCCATAAGCAGGTCCTAATCACTGGCACCCAATCTTGAACACCTGATTCTAATTTTATGGATTTGAAGGTGCGATAAATGTAGGGGTGTACTTACTTTTTTCCATGTGACTGATCTGATTTTTTGTTCATTTAAATTGTGAAAATGACTACAAAATGTCAATTTGATCTGTCATTTGATATAGTTTATCAACTTTATTAATAGGCACTGTTACAAAGAGGATCGAATGTTTGCTTGTCCAAATATGTACTAAAAAAAAAGTCAACAATTTCCATGGGGTGTCTTATTTTTTCACATGACTGTAGATATTTGAAAGAAATATCTAAATTTGAAATGTGTTCATTTTTATTGCTGAACTACGCTAGTGTTGCATGTCACAAAGCTAGTTTCTGCTAGTGTTGCATGTCGTGTGAAAAGAAATATAACATGTACCCTGTTAATTTAAATGTGTCTTAATGTGAGTAACGTTTCAAAATATTAGACTGCTCCAGAGTCCTTAAATCCTAAGCGTTATCTGCTCTAGACTCCTTAAACTCATAACTGTTCCAGCGTTGTTAAATTCTAATCCTTAAATGTTTCATGGTCAACCCTTAACTGCTATTGGTCTCTTAAGCCTTAACCCCTAAATTAGTCTCAGAGTTCAAAGACACAGTACACACTGGAATTAGCAACACAATGACCAAATAAATATTCTATTCTATAACATGATCAGGAATAAATCTCTATTCTCACTGTAGCATTTTAAAGGATTCTGTTTAATCTCTTTTTAAAAGCTGTTATGGAGTTTGTGAAGATGAGCACACTTTACAGCGAGGGTATTTCCAGCAGCAGGATGAAACTGATGAAAATGAAATTCCTCTCTGGTCTTCTGTATGCTAAAAAGAAGTAGCAGGGTCATGGCTGATACCTGTCTCATGAGTGTTTATCTGTCCAAATGCTGACCTGACGAGCAGCGCTAAGAAGTGACACGGCAGCAAATAAGTGTTTTCATACAAATGCGTGCACAAAAAGAGCGAGCTGACAGTCTCACAGGGGCAGAGTAATGGAGCTGCCACACATTCTCCCCATGTTCTCTCAACACCTAATGAGTTCCTCAACACTACAACAAGAACAAAAAATCACAAGTTTCTGATTGCATGCAGTGGCTCTTGTTTTTTTTTTGTTTTTTTTTGTTATTTTTCTCTGAGCACATCTTTGTCAGAAGAATGCTGTAATGTGATTCACCGGCCAGAGATGGAGGTGCAGTGACACAGATAATCTCGTCTTTTTATACGCTCCATTAAATGACAAGACATCATTTCCTGCCACCGGTCTCAGCCAGGAGATTTAGCAATTTATCTCATCATGAAAATAGAAAGATTACTGCTGTACAGGAAACAGTCCTGCACATTCAATGTATGATTTACGACTGTCAAAAAAAAAAAAAAAAAAAAAGACCGTTTTCTTTTGGGCTTTCACAATACCAAAGACTTATGGTACACTATAAATTTATACAGACATCCATTATAAGATGATAAAACATTAAAACCTATAAAAACATACCATTACACATTGTATTGTGCTATAATTTACTGTAATTCCTAGAGATGCTCCTTTCATTGTTCTTAAGTAATACTTTTTCAGTATTTTTGCTTGCTAAGAAACACGAATTTTTACCAAGATCAGTTTCATTAAAGCGCCTTTTCACAGTTTGATTTCAGATTTTTTTTAAAAAAACAACAAACTCCACAACAAACAAAACGTCACATACACAAACTCAAAGTAGATTCATTCTGTCAAATGAATTAAATTAAATTATTAAATTATCCATTAGAGCAGAATGGCCTTAAAAACACTAATGTTTAATATTACCATGGTGTCAGAAGAAAAGCAAACCTGTTCACTGTTCAATAAAATGTTCTATTAAAATGTATTTGAATATGCAAATGAGGCTATACTTTACTAAATATGTGGTAATTTGCATATTTAACACTATCCACATGAGTCAGAGGGAAAATGTAACAAAAAATACAACAAAAAAACAAAAACATTAAATATAATGGACATAATTTCAGCAAACAAAACAAATTATCCAACATATCCTTAAAGAATTGTTGAAGAACCCTTATTTGAAAAAGAAGACGAACAGTGAACCAAGCACCAAGAGCAAAATATTAAACACCTGACATGTTCTAGGTTTTAGGAAGAATACAATCAAGAAAAATTTGGAGCTGGTACCTCACGCTTACCCAGTTAATACCTACACTGTTTGGACTGTATTCAGAGATGGTGAATTAAGTCTAAAAGTTAATCAATATTTACATGGGGAAAGTTATGTATATTCAGAGCTGGGTTACACAGCTGCGTGAGAGTCATCACCTGCGTGAGAGTCAGGTGTGGGTGGTCATGTGACGGTGATGCAGAGGTACAGTGGCTGCTAGGAAGTGGAGTCCATAGTCCCCTCCGGAGATTCATGAAATCAAAAATAAATTCCATGCTGAACACGGGCACCCTCAAAACAGGCGGAAATTCCTTTTAATTGCCTCCTGTTAAAAAGAGTTAAATGCGTCTTTGACACACCTGATATCCCATGATGTAGTTACTAATGGCCTCAAATGCCACTCCATAGCTTTTTGTGCATATTTACAGACTAAAACATACATTTCTGCATGACATATTGGAGTTCCATGAAACTGTCAGACAGTGTTGCTGGTCTTAATACTGTTTCTCGCTTGAGCCAATATTGTGCAAGTGTGCAAAATGTGCTTACAGGACAGACCGGCATGCCTTTGTTTTACACAAACTCCACCCTGCATGCATAATTGTTGCATAATGTCTGAATAGCTGAAGTCTCTACTTTCGTCTGAGGTTTCTGCTGTTTTCTGTAATAAAAGTCGTTTTTTCCTATTTAAAAAAAATGCAGTGTACACTCTTAGAAAAAAGGGTTCCTTAAGGATTCATTTGAAAATGAAGGGTTCTTAGCTTCCAAAAAGGATTTCAACACTTTGATGTAAGATTCTACATAGACTGTTTAAGGGTTCCCTCAGAGGAGCAACCAAACAACCCTTAAGGGTTCTAAATTTTGATTTATTTACCACACCAGGTAGCTAAACCTCTTAGCTAATTAACCAGAAGCTGCTAGTGCTACAGCTAAAAACAATTTACAGGAGCATTCTTCATTCTTGTGTCCTTTCGAGTTTGTCATGAGGGACTCTTCATGAACGTTTTCCTATTATTTTCCTGCAAGCACAGAGTGAGGTCTTTCGTGTCTGCACTCTGAAATGGTAAAAATGTCCTGCAGAGGGAAATGCTGACTCCTCAGAGACCTGGAATACTGAAAAAAAAAACCCATCCATACTGACAGACAAGTGTAAATGTCATCCACACAATCCAACATAGTGAGAGGGTTTGTGTGATTCCCCTTGGACACCCCAAGACCCCCCCCTCCCCCCAACCCCCACCCCAGACAGGGAACCAGATAAAAAAATACCAAGTGAGATAAAAGGAGAAAACGAAGCCACTTTTAGAGGAGCCCCTGTGAGGGTGAAAGTTAGCAGTCTCAGTATTTGGATGTGCAAAAGGCTGAGCCCGCCGGGAACTGAATAAAAGAGCCATGTTTTATTTTCGTTAATGAACTTATATTGTCTCGGTCTCGCCTTGTGATGTGAGTGTGTGGGGAAAAACTTGACTGTCTATCAGTTTGCATTATTAGTGGTTTAGATAAATGCACTCCATCTCGCTATCTCTCGAGCCCTGATCTTTACAGTCCAACAACCCAAAACTGAGTTCCTTTTTCTTTATAAAATGGTAGAATATTTTAGTGCATTTTACACTTAAGGTTATATAATATTGCAGCAACACTTATGTAAGTATGTATGTATGTAATGACCTTGACCTATCATTAACTAATTCAATACCTAATTACCTATGAATACATTCATAATATGTTAGGTTATATATTGATCGATTTTTATATAGAATAGATAATCATTATACCTGTTCCCCTTCAATATGGGGGGGGGGGGGGG
>JANDJT010000081.1:19160238-19195301 GCA_024331685.1 Stegophilus panzeri | reverse complement strand
GCAAGACCCTTAACCTTATCAGCTCCAGGGGCACCATGAGATGGCTGGGATATGAGAAGAAACAAATTTCTTTCAAGATCAATAAAGTATCTTAAATCCAAATCCAAAAATTTTAATACAGGTATGAAGCTGTCAATCCGTTCAAAATAAATATTCTTAATTAGGTTAAGGAGGAATATATATGGTGACCATGTAATTACTAATAAATCCTATACCTTTCTTCTCTTCTTCTGTCGTTACTAAAAATTTTGGTATATTGGTTAAAAACATACACAACAAAAAGAAAGAGATACCTTTTGTGTCTGTGTTGCAGTCTGAACTCACTGAGTTACTGGAAAACAGTGAAAGAACTAATACCACTTTTACACTACAATGACTTGTCAAATGTGATAGGTCAAAAAACGTACACATGAAGGCTTTACGGTTTTGCACACATCACTTTGGTTGAAAATAGGAATTTATATGCTTGAAAAATGAAGTTGACAGGCATTTAAGGCTAGTCTATTGTGGGTGTACATGTGAACATGTAAGAGGTGTTTTCATTTTTCTTTAATGAGTTTGGGACAATGCAATGTTTCCAACAGGAACAAAGTCAAATCACTGAAACAATCATTTAAAGTAACTTTGCAAAACTAACAATTTAATACTTTCTTCAGATTTATGTGGGAATCATTTATAATTCCCACAGTGGAAATTTGTTATTGTTGTTTTAACAGCAAAGGGATAACACATCATAATTAAAAAAACATACATAAATGTACATAATCAATAGACTGGTTATGAAAAAATGGCAAGAGCTGAAAAATTCCACTCTTACTGAGTCAATTCTTCTGATTCATTATACTTTCATTTTGTTTTATGCTCATGACTCAGATTACAGAAGACACGGTTCACAGAGTCTGAGTCAGAGCATAATTGATTCTTTTCATTTGTTTGCTATTTGGTGTGGTTTCACAGTTTGGCTGAAAACTATTGCTTTCATTGGTCAGAAACATGAGGAATGTAAAAGGTATGCAAACCTTTACCGAGTGCATGTAGAAATCACATGGAGTCAGTGCTAACTAAGTGATTAGAGAATTACATAAATAACTAGTAAAACAATTGCATATGACATCCAGCGATTCTTTCCTCTTTTCGTTTGTCAGTCCAAATCTCCAGAACTCCTGGCTTTTCTGCAGCACTACAACTCTGTCTTTTGATGCAGCTCAGACCTATAAAAAATGGCTGCAACCCAAAACACATGGCATGTTAGGTTCACTTCCTGCAGTCAGCTTGATTCGAATCACACTGATGGGACGATATATCAGATATCAGATATTTTCATATCTGAAAATGCTCTAAGAATAGAAGAGAAACAAGAATGAAATCAAACAGGAGTTTATGTGACAGAACGATGTTTAATCTGCACATTCATTAGAGAGACAAGAGCCAAAAATAAAACCAGGCCAAACATAGTGTTATTCAGAATCAATTCTGGAAAAACTATTCGAATGTTCAATTATTTATAAGCATTTTGATCATTTTTGTGTCTGTGTTTGCACCTCTCGGGGCCAGCGTTACCTGAGGATTACATTCCAAAACACTCTTTAAGACCCAATTACCTGCAGATAATTAAAACTACATTAATAATGGATTTGTTCGAGATTTCTTGTGTGTTTAGAGACCTGTAATCATCCTCATTATGCACTTTTTGCTTTTTTTCACCGTGAAAAAAAAAAAAAGGATTAAAAAAAAAAAAGAACACAATCAACGACAGTTACTATTTGAGCCTTTGCCTCCTGGTCAACCTGTACGATCGTCATTGCTGTTGTTACAGATTGCCAACGGTCCCAATCTCTCAGCAGTCCCCTGGTTTATGTACATATTCATGTTGTTGGTGACAAAGGACCCAAATTAGAGACATTAAAGCCATGGTAAGAGATGCTTCCAGGTCTTGCTAATCAAATTCAGCCAATGAATCCACTCACATGTCCTTTATCCGAAATCCTACCCTCTATAGTATATATGTACTGTGCGACAGTAAGAAAATATGAATAAGAAGGGCAGCAATGCATTTAATCCATGTCAGAACACTTTCTGGTTGGAACAAAAATTCAAGGTAAACACCAGTATGATACTGTATGTGTGGTGGTCTGCCAGGTCAATAAGATAAGGTTATAAATATAGCTAGCATTAAATTGGATTGTCTAAACATAAACAGGCTAGCTAGCTGTGTATTAGAATAAAGTGCTAAATAAAAATAAAGTTTTAATTAAATCATAGTTACACCAAGAGGCATGGATACCTAGCTAGTTAGCTCTATGCCATAGCTTAGACATTGTTCCATAAATGTTATTTTGTATAGATGATGTCAGAACGTTTGCCACGCCCACCATATCAGCACAAAACTAAGTGCCTGTGTTGTTTCCTTTTTCTTTTTGAAGTGTAAAACAATAGTGAGAGTGGAACGTCGAGACTGAATGTACCATCGTTTCCATGGATTACATCAACTCCGCTGCAATCGTATTTCCCTTATTGTTCTCTTACTCTATCAAGCTAGCACTTCACAGAGTTTCCTTCTTAATAACCAACCTTCATATGGGCCACCCAGACCACGTGCCATGTGCAAAAAAAAAAAAAGCAGTGAAGACTGCCTCCTCAGGGAAGCTTTCAGAAGGACTGCACTGGGTTGTCTCATTTTTAGAACTTTTTTTTTCTTAGAGCATCTATTTTTGACAGCTATCTTTAAAAGAAAAAAGTTGCTTACAGCAGCTTTAAACCAATGTATGAGAGTCTTTGGACAAAACAGTGACAGGCTACAACATGTACAGGAACAGGGATGTATAAAAATATGTAAAACCTTACTTAAAAAAGTTCTTACCTCATCCAACCGGCAAATGTTCACTTTATATACAAGTCTGTTGATTTATGGATTCATCTCAGAGTCAGTCCTTGAAATGTGTGCACATGAATTCTTTCCAATATTCACAGAATATGAATATGAAAACAATATGTCAAAGAAATATAGAATGACAAAAAAATGTATCTTTAATACAGGAAAAAATGCATTTCTTATAGCGAGTTTGTACAAATGTGTGTATGTATGTATACATATATAGTTCTCTGCAGTTTCACAACCATCCCTGTTGGCCTTCAATCCTAATGATGAACACCTTGTGACAGTTGCCATGGAAACAAGACCTGATGAATGGCCTGTCTTTTTATGGTGAGATGTGAGCTGGTCTGCGCCCCACTCCTTTACCCTGAAGGCATATGGGTGAAACTACACTCTGCTCCAAAACGCATAATTGAGTGCCAGAATCATGAAGTGCTATGCGACATTCTTCGTGGCATTCTCGTTCAGCCTTTCCATGTAGTTCCGGAGCTCTATGGAGTCCCCAAGCTCGATGTCTGGGCAAACCCACTGGATATCGTTTTTCCCAACACCTAGTGGGCTGTTACCCAGGCAGTCATTGCTCGGCTTGGAGTGGCTGAAAGTGGTGAATTTGACCCGTTTCCTCTTGGTGGTGGGCGAGTTTCCCGTCTCGCTCTTGTGCTCCCGTCCTCCCTGACCTTGAGTACTTTTCTGACCCAGGAGACCGTTGAGGAGCTGGCTGGCCTCCTCTAAACCCAGGCTGGAGTCCATGGTGGCACTGAGCTCATCCTGCTGTAGGCACAAGCCGGCATGGTTCTCCATTAGCTCACCTTCATGCCCTAACCACACCCAGTCATGAGCATGCGCCATGCTCTCCTGGCCCTCCAGGGGGAGCTGTTTGTTTTGATACTGAAGGGCATAGGAGACACAATTGATGAGAAACACCAAGATGGCCAGGCAGAAGACTCCCAGTAGAGCATACATGCCAATCTCAAGGTCTGTCAGGCCACGCCGGGCTTGTAACAACTCCTCCTCTGTGGTGCGTCCATGAGGAAGTTCGGCCTGTGCTGGAAAGTTTGAGAAATCTGCAGGAATGTCTTCGATTGGGCGCTTATCTCCAAAAGGAGCACCTGTTTTAATTGTCGTGGCTCCCCTGTTGACCATCCCTGCCTCTGAAATGGAGTCACCATTGTACGGGGAATTGGGTCTGTGCCTCCTGTTGTCACCGTCATCATTACGGCTAAACTTGACGCGAACATTGGCGCTAACTGAAGCCAGAACGTTACGGCGCTTGCTTTTCTGGCACGAATCGGTTCCAGACATCTCAACGCGCAGCAGTGTGCCCTGACCTTCACCTTTCACCACCACCACTGGCGACCTCCACCACATGGCCCTCTGAACAGAGACCACCCGCTCATCCAAGGACATGGCTGTCAGCATGTAGTGTGCAGGGTCATAAAGATCAAGAGGCGTCACAGAGCCGTCACTGAAGTGCAGCCAAGCGCTGACAAGGGACTCCTGCAAAAACAGACAAGATTAAAACCTTTTGTAAAGAAGCAGTTTCACTAGTGCACTCAGTTGTTTGTGAGGTGAATTGAGACTGGAAGGCAAACCTCAACAGGCCACTGCTTCCCTGAAAATCGACCTCTGTTAAAACTATGCATTTTAAAAGGTCTCCACAGCTCTTGCAGCTACGGGTGGAGCTAATTTCCCAGCCAGAGTACAAGATGTAAACAAAATGCTTGACTTAAAAAAAAAAAAAAAAAAAAAAAGCGACAAAAAAATCCCAGCATGATCCATTGCAAATACAAATAAAGCCAATCATGTTTTTCTTTAGTGCTTATTACAGATCTAGAAACACAAACAATCCAAACTGCATCTTTCAAATTCACAGACAATTTAGTAGATGGCAACGCTTCAAACCAGCCCTTGGTAATGTTGAGTGTTTTGGCTGCATAACACTCTGATCAGCAAGAACTCATGTCTCCTGGCTCATGTAATATCTATTAAACTGGAGGAGAAAGAAAGCTCCTGGCTGAGTCAGGCTAATCAGGGTCATTTCAGCACAACTAGCAGTAACGAGCAAGAGGTATGAATTGCAGTTCCATGGCTGAGGTGATAACAAAACCACAGTTGCTCATCAGTGCATCCTCTGTGCAACGACTTGTACCTGATGCGACTGTGATTCTAACAATGATGGCCAAAAGAACACAGCAAGTCAATTATTTTGAGCTGAAAAAGGATCAAACGATTCAAAGCAGGGACACTGTGTAGTTATCTGTGTGTTTCAACAGATTTAAACATTCTCCGAATTTCTGCTTGTTTACTGAACAACAAATGATGTGTACCTGTTTGGGGTTATGCATGGTGTCCTGGGTGGTGGCCGTGGCCGCAATGGCCCTGTTGCTACCTGGACTGAGCTGCAGGGACAGCGAGAGGCCTGACACCAGCTGCACACCGAGGTCCGTAATGCTCACTTTATCATCCAGAATTCTCACCGTCCTCTCTGCCAGGACTGAATCCGACAAGGGGGACATCACCTGGGAGAAGCGAGAGAGCAGACAGCCTAAACCACACAGGCCCAGGTGTTTCTCTTACATACTATTGAGATGGGATTAGATTTCCAGACATATGTCGATTAAGTATTGTCAGAGGACATCTGTAGTAATTGTGATTGATTCCCATGGAATAAATGATCTTTGTATAAATCACAGGGATGGGAGTCTGAGCTCTGTTACAGGTATAAGCATTTGTTGTAGTGGGAATGGCCATGCAAGTTGTACATGAGTATGTATCTATGCTGGGAGCTCAATACAGTCTCCAAAACATCAGAAAGCATCACTTCTCTGACACGTCCTTTGAAATGCTTTCTGTATTGAATTGTTATGATTTTGAAAATTGGCCAGCACTCAGATTTGATTGGTTTTGATGGTACATGACAGAAAAGACCGAGCGAGCGTTTCCTGTACATGTTGATGGAGTGTGTTTATACTGAAACGCAAAACCTCTTTTCCCACAGGATATAATCTTTTCCAACGCGTCAGATCGGATGGGATGCATATTATCAAGAGTTATATCTACTGCTCATTTAAAGCACAGAAAATACAGCGTCAACATCTCTCCAGTTCTGTGCATGTGCACTCCATCAAAAATCTATTTAAACATATAAACATTGTGTATGTAGTATTTACACAATGGATTCAGATGGGACTAAAATCCCAGAGAAACTCCTGTCATAATTACATTAATCACCTCCCTATGTAAAACGAATACAGTCTGAATATGGCTTCACATTTTTACATAAGACATGGGGCAGAAACACTGTGATAAAAATAACATTGTGAAAGTATGGAGGCAGCTTGGGGTTCTGCGAGCGAATGACAGTTCCTCCGTGCCCTCAAACCAACACCTTATTTTGAAGCACAGAACCAGCTGTGATATGCAAAGTGATGTGCAGCCTTTCCATCCACATCAGTTAAGGCAACACCAGCTGCCTCCATACTTTCACATGTTCCTCTGTCATAATGAGTTTCCCTCGTCTCTGTCAGAGCCAAGCACAGCTCACACTGCCTCCCACTTCCTCCAACACTCCAACGTCTGCAAGCTTCAGCTCCACTACTCGGCAAATCTACATTTAACTCCAGCAGCATGACTGTAATAATAAATAAATAAATACACCTTGACGTGCAACTTCTTTACCATACTGCTTGTGCATACTGTCCCCCAGAATGTATTCAGTCATACAAACAGAACCAACTGATCAAGCACGCTGACAAAAGCCTTAACATAAAGTGTCCATGTATACAATGACAGAACAAATAAATCAATCAATTCTTACAATGAAAGAAATCTAAACAGAAAATACAGATACACATCATATGGACTGATGGACAGCAGACAAACAGACATGTTTATATACATACATACATACATACATACATACATACATGTATTCATTACACATACAGTGAAATATTTCAAGCCTTTTTTTGTTTTTATGATTACTGCTTACAGCTCATGGAGATCAAAAATCCAGTATCTCAAAATATTAGAATAAAGAATTTATAATACACAAATGTTGACCCTTTCATCCATGAATTATGAAATCCTGATCAAGGATTTTTTTTTTCTCTGTGTGTTTTTACTCTTCTTTAGGCATAAAAAAATTATTTTACCTTAATTTCACCTTTACAGTACATATATTTTTCTAAAAGTTATTGAAGTGTCCACTTCAGTGGACTGCATGCATTCAAATGAAGAATTAGTGTCCTCACTAGTGGCTGTTATGCAGTTATTCTATTGAAATTCTTGCAATAGCCAGAAAATGGCTTTTGAATAGCTGTCCACTGTAGTGACCACTATGTGTGAAATAAATGAGGTGTCACTGTAAACAAGTAAATAAATGAATTATTGCAGCTACTGCTGTGACCTATGATGTTGTCTGTTGCTACTTTGACCTGTGGTCATGATTTCTATTCCTCTGACCTGATTTTTTTTTTCTCGTTGCAATTTAAAAAATCTAAAGTATTTGATTTTTCTCATCAGTCTTTTTTCACCACTTTATGCAAGTATCTGCACCAAACATATATCTGTCTTATATTGTGTTCATTTTTTTAAAATTGAAAATGGCTCAATAAAAATGCTATTTGATATTACAACCTGCCAGCCATGTGTTGTACAATGAATGCACACCGAATGGCTAGAATGGCAGTAGACAGTTGTTTAGACAGGTCTCAAGATGATGTGAGCCAAATTTGGTGAAGATTGGACAAAATTTGGAGGAGGAATAGCAAAAATGTCAGCTATATTTAAGCATTTTAGCATGTTATTGTAACTATTGACCAGTAGGTGGTGCTGTCACAAAATTTGTTGCACAACCTCAGGTCATGGTCCTGAGAATGCCTACCAAGTTTTGTGTCAGTGTGCAACATTGTTGCTGAGATACAGCCTCATATCCTCTTTGGCAGCTATGCTGTCAGATTTGTTGGCCCATTATGGGCAAACCATTTGGAGTATTCAAAACTCTTTTGATAACGTTTGTGCAGCTTACTCTAAAGATGATGGGAGCCAAATTTGGTGATGATAGGAGGAGTAGCAAAAAACCAAAACAGTCTTAGGGTTAGGGTTAGGGTTAGGGTTTTTGAACTCATAGTTCAAAAATTATGATTATAACGTACTTCCAAATGAGGCCCAAATTGGACCCAATGGTGGCACTAGGACATGGGCAGCACTTGGCACAAATTTGATCAGAGTGTGTCAAATTTCACAAATTTTAACCAGATGGTAAAATGGGCTGCGATTGACACCGCAGCCAGAAGAAGAAGAAGAAGAAGAAAAGGCAGAATAATAATAGGGTGCCTATGAAACTTTGTGCTTGGCCCCCTAATAACAATACACAAATTTACCAGCATTTTATTGTGATATTTCAACCTATTTTAAGAGTTAATCAATCATGCTCATTAGAATATTAGGCCATGCCCAATAGAACGCTCTCAGGTCGGTGATTGCTGCTGCTGTGTGAGTGTTTTATCACATTTCTGTCTTATCATTCAAACTTTGATGGATGTTACACTCTTTTGGCACTATATAACCCTGAAACCAATATTTTAAAAATGTGCTAGCTACAAAAGAAGATCATTTTATGCACAATTTCCTCACTGCTCATTGCAATTCACTCTGCATTGTTTAGTGTAATTAGTCACTGTCTGTAATGAAGTGAAGGCAGCAGTGAACATTTGTGAAGGTTAATAGTGCAGCTGGTCAGAGACACTGGGCATGGCTAAGTGCTCAGCTCGAGGACTCAGCTATTAGGAAGCATCAATGATGCTTGTGATTTACGTCCACACAGAGCTCCAGCTCCAGCTCCTGCATCTAGGCTTTTTATCTGATTTTAATTTTCACCCATTGCAGTTTGAAGACAGAGCCTCAGACCAAGCGAGACAGAGTGTGAGGGAGCGAGAGAGGCAATTTTGCTATCAAATAAAGCATGAAAGTGAACTAACAGTATTGTCAATATTCCTTTCAGGCTGCCGTACATGTATGATTTGGAGAATGTGTAATATAATTAGTGTTGGAGAGACAATGAGATCTATATATTCAGTTGCAATCAAAATTATTCAACCCCCATTGCAAATCAAGTTTATTGTCAAATTTACAGACTTTCAGCTGTTTGCGACGAACAAATCAAACAAAAGCAATTGAAATAATTCAACATAATGAATGCTTCAAGTGGTTTCCCCAAATTCAACTGAAAATGCAACGTATAATGACTTCTCCAGTCTCAAAATTATTCAACCCCCTGAATAGAATCCCTCACAACAGCATAAATATGCAAAACAAGTGTTGTCTCAAGCACACCTGATGCAACTTATCAAGGGCTTCAGGTGTGCTTGAGCTGGAATACATGAAATACCTGAAATGGCTAGGGGTTTGTTAAGTGTACACTATCTGGATGAGGCAGAAAAAGGAAGCTATCAATGACTGCAACTAGATTTCTGAGAAGGCAGGTTGTGAAAAAACCTCGAGTGACTGCAAAAGACCTGCAGCAAGACTTGATGGCAACAGGCACTGAGGTTTCAGTGATCACAGTAATGCATATACGCAGAAGGTTCTTCTAAATGCAGAAGGTTTCCATGCCAGAACTCCAAAACGTACACCACTACTGACCCAAAAGCACATGAAAAGTCGGCTAAAAATCATATAAATAAGCCACAGAAGTTTTGGGATTCTGTTCTGTGGAGTGATGAAACAAACTTTTTTTTGGAAAGTTTTGGAACTTTTCGACCCAATGGATCTGCGGTATGTTTGGAGAAAGAAGAATGAAGAAAGAACACTCTGTCCACAGTCAAGCATGGTGGTGGCTCGGTGAAGCTCTGGGGCTGCTTTGCATCCTCTGGCACTGGAAACCTGCAGCGTGTGGAAGGCGAGATGGATTCATTGAAGTATCAGGAAATCCTAGGAGAAAACGTCATGCTGTCTGTGAGGAAGCTGAAGCTTGGGCATCATTGGACCTTCCAACAAGACAATGATCCCAAGCATACCTCAAATTCCACCAAGGCTTGGTTGCAGAAGTCGTCCTGGAAGATTCTACAGGTCCATCACAGTCACCTGACTTGAAACCCATAGAAAATCTCTGGTGGGATTTGAAGAAGGCGGTTGCAGCACGCAAACCCAAGAATATTACTGAACTGGATTACATTTCTTATGAGGAATGGGCTAAGATTCTGTGTTTATCTGTACATTATCTGTGTTTTTTGGTTCCACAGTTTATTCATTCCTACTCACAAAGCCTGAGCTAGCTGATGTTCAACTGCTTTCAGTTGATGTTGAGGAAGATTTTCAGCTCTGATTCTAAATCAGTGACAGAAACAGCACTTCTGTCACCATCTTTTCGCTGACGTTGCTCTTGAAGGAGCAAAGGACTCCTTTTTCCTGGCAATTCAGAGCCAAAGTAAAAAAGAGTGCTACATTCTGCAGACATACACCATTCAGGAAGTAATTGGAAGGTGGATCAATGATGCTCCGCCTCCTTGTTCCAGTGTGACAGCACACACACACACACACACACACACACACACACACATACACACTTGTCACAGCTAAGTGCTACTGAGACGTCACTGACATGCTTTCGTTTTGAACGAGAGAAAGTGCTAGGATAACTGCAACTCATCCGTCTGCCGTCTGCACACCACGGCGCATCCTGCAGCTGCTGTGCCAGGAAAATGACAAATGGAGTTTGTTTTGGCAGCCAGGAGGCCATATTTATTTGTCCACACTGGAGACAAATTCTCTCTATTGATAGGAGAGGTATCAGAAAGCCGGGTTTTATTTCTGCTTGCTGTTTCATCTGAAGAACTGAGTTTGAAGAAATGATGGCATGTCATGCTCACGAGGGCGGTTAAACACATCCGAAATGTAATTACTTCAAAGATTTAGCATTCAAATGCATAGTGTCGAACATTTTTCATTGATATTGCATTCAGACACATTTTTATTTGTTGTGAATTTATAATGAATGCATTCCCCCATCTTGTTTTTCAGCACAAAATGTACTTTTGCAATTTAATACCATCAAGACTCATTTCAGGGTTCATAAAGCTGTTTTCTTTCTAAAATAAAGTTTTGAAAAAATGCGTTTTGAAAAGAAAAGTGAAAACACCATATGGTCAAATGTTTGTGGACACCTGACACCCTTTTTGTGCTTTTTGAACATCCCATACATGATTCTAAATTTGATCCCCAAGGAAGTTGGGTTCCCCAAGGATCAAATCTGGAAAAAAAAAAAAAAATAATAAATAAACATTCAAATGAACGCTTAACACCAAATTGAATACACATGTAGAATGGTGAAGCCTCTGCAGGCAACAAGTCTAGTCCTTCTTGTTACTAGCTAATATGCCTCAAACACCCTTAAAATATACTTCAAACAGGATGGAAGCAACTGAAGGAAGACTATTTCAGATATATGACTTTGCTGTGACCCTGTTTAGATCAATTCCGAAATTTAATCAGTTTATCTGCTGTTTACAAATCATATATCAGTATACAATAGATATAAAAAGTCTAAAAATAATATAATATAATAATAAGACCTTTGATTGGTCAGAGAAGGATGAACAAGTCTTGTGATTCGTCTATAGGTCTTATTTGGGTCACATGTTGTAGGTTCGTGAAAATTTTCAGTTGATTTTGAATTGAAGTTTGAATAATTTACAGCATACAGATTCTGAGTATTAGTTATTAAATGAAATGTAAAAGTATGTATATCATGATGTTTTATCATCCAATATTTTCTGTTTCAGATTTGATGTATTTAGTCACAATGATTCTGACCTGTAATCCAAGTAAAGTCATCTTCATGCAGGGATATTTTTTTAAAAGCCATATGTACACAAACCAGCGAGGTAAAATCCCATTCAAATGGATTCCTATTCAATCAAGATGCTCACTACAAAGGATGTAGGGTATAAAAATGTCTATGTAGTGCACTGAATGTCTAGTAAAATGGCAATTCAACCACATAAAAAAGAAAAAAGAGTGAGTCCAATAAGAGCCTGTTGGACATTTACTACTTACATATCGTACATATTTAAAAATAAATATGTTAAGAAATAACTAAATGATATGCATTTATTCAGAGCCCTTTTCCTGTATCAGGCTTCACAAGTCACTTTCGTGAACAAGTTTAGGAAATGAGGTTTGATAGAGTTGGGTCTGGCACTACAACTCAAACTAGAACCTCAGAGCTTAAATATTCCACTTTTATTTTTTGCCTATATGCAAGTAAACAGTGAGTTGTGGAGACTCACCTGGACTTTGGTGGTTCCAATGTTCAGCCCTGTCAGCGTTGCTCCGTCTGTGATTTTGGCCACTCGTGAGTCCTCCACATTCAATAAATCCTTCACCAACTCTGTCACATCCACCTGCCAATCACTGCCTAGCAGGAAGTCTGGCTGGCCCCGCCCCTCCCCTGGCTCTGCCTCAAAGTGTGTGAGGACACGCACAGTGGTGCTCTGGTACTGTGGACCACAACCTCGGTCCCGCCTGCTCAATTCATCTTCATCATCTGCAGACCTGAACACAGGAGACAGGCTTTTAGAAATGTCTTTTATTTCCTTATTTCAGCCCATGGAATTGTAATACAGAAGAAATCCATCCATGGAATTCTAGCTAGCTTGTTCACATTTGTTAATATTTGTCCACAGGCTGCAATGTGTCCACACCTACTAATCTCTCTCTCTCTCTCTCTCTCTCTCTCTCTCTCTCTCTCTCTCTCTGTTTTAACTGCTGCTGCATGCTTCACACACAGCAGCAGTTAAAAGAAAAAGATCGAGAGACAGACACAGCACAGAATGCTGTGATTAACACTTTGGAAGTTGTGCAGTTACAGGGTGAGGAGGAGATTAGAGCTCTTCTTAAAACAGCCTACTTCCTAGGAGAAAACAAATAGGCTAATTTAAAGTTTAGCCAGCTGGAACTGGTGAAATGTATCAAATAAACCACATGACAGTCTATGGAAGCTTCCTAAATGAGAAAGGTGTATCAGACATGAACCAAACTATTGCACGCTTATGGATAATGATGACAAGTCTGTTTTAAAAAGTCAAGTGTTTTCCTTTGTACTGAAATGAGTGGACAGAGTTTAATAGCAAATGACTCATTACATGTGTGAAATACACAGACAAAAAACAAAATTAAAGTTAGTCAGGAAAATAAATGGGTGTAAAATTTGTATGTTTAGTACATTAGTATTATATATATATACATACATATACACACACACACACATATATATATATATATAAATTTTGTCGAGTGTGATGTACTGGTGGTTGTGCTTAACTAAATTTATTGTATGCACCATGTGCAAGTGTTATATGTCATTAATTAATTACTCAACATGCAATTTAATTAACAACCTTTTTTGTAGATATAATAAAATAAATTGAACTGCTCAATTTATGGATTAATAAAATAAAACCATAAACCTTATCTGTACTGCTGAACCATTTTTAAAGTCTATCAAACTAATGGAGGACGTTATCTGAAGTGTGTATCGACTCCATTCAGAGAGAAAGAGAAAGAGAGAGAGAAAGAGAAAGAGAGAGAGAAAGAGAAAGAGAGAGTAGGAAAGCAACACTGAAAATGTCCATCTACTCATTCATTCATTCATTCATTCATCTGTTCGTCTGCTTGCTTATTGTCCAATTCAGGGTGCAGACATGCGAAAACGGCACACTAGTTTTGTGGAAGAGATCTTTAAAAATATCACGGTTTTGTGTTGTAGGATTCTACAGAGAACCTTTTTGGGTTCTAAATTTTGTGACAGTGTAAAATACACAAAATAAATGGAAATTTCTCTTTATAAACATAACGATTAATATAACTCGAGCAGAAACGTAAGTAGTGAGACTGTGTTATGTTAGTAGTTCATTTTAAACACATACTACTGGAAATCCACAAGCACGAACACCACTATTAGCCACAACACGATCTTGATTGTCGAAAATTATGAGATAAATGAGTGTAAACAATTATCCTGCCCTCATATTTGACCAAAATTATAGTGAGCATCTCGTGTGGCTGCCTTCAGAAGCAGACAGACTTCATCTTTAGCAAATGATCTCCAAAAATGTTGCCTGCCAAGGGAATTCCACCTACAGGGTTTCAGGAAGTGGGAGGACATTGATAAATCTGGATTAGGAAATCCACAGCTTAATTTGCTGCTAATGCATTTAGAAACACGAGTGGTTCAGTCATATAGCGCATACAGGGATTTTTCTTTTACTTATAATGGCAAAATGAAAAGAAACAGCAGAGTGCCCGTCAGTGGAGGAGTGTAATATGATTGGTGCTCTGTGATTACTCAACCACATCATCATCCTCCATTAAAGCTGAACCGCAACCCCTATACAACACAGCCCAGCTCCTGACCAGCATATTTTTAACAGAGCCTGTCATCTCGCATGTTCCTGTCTGTGTTTTGACGTTTGCCCTCACTCCTCTCACCTCTCCTTATGCCAATTCACTCATTTATATATCATGCATGTGTCCAGCTTCAGGACCACTGTAATTCCAGACGAGTGTAATTTAAAAATCGTCCCGTAGATGACCACGGCATGTGTCAGTATAAACCTGTCAGAGGTGACTCCAGATCATTAAAAACCACCGTTGTCATCCTGTCTGCTCCTCTGTCATGCCAACTCCAACGCATCAGGACAGTTACAGAGCCAGCAGAGACCTCAGGACCAGTTTTAATGAAGATTCTTAGAGGAGAAAGTGCTGACCTGGGGTCTGTCCCTACAGTTCTCAGTCAATACTCATCCATAAACAGTGTTCCTGTGATGGTGGGTAGTGATTTTTTTTTTAATCTACCTCAGTCTCTTAGATTGTTAAGCATTTATGCATCATGGCGTCTGATTCTAATGCATGATATTTTAATAAAGTTTCATATTAGATGAACGCTGCTGCCTGTCTGAGCTCCTTAATTTATGAGCAGCAGCATTGTATGTGTCCTTCTCACTGGAGATAATTTCATGATCCAGTTCACAGCACCAGATTTTCATGACAGTTGAAGCAAATATGGCCATCCAAACTGTCGCTCTGTATGAGACGCAGGACAGTTTCTGAACAATTGTGAGCCCTGCATGACGTCCTACTTGCATTTTTCAATAGTATCAAGACCACTGCCTTTAAACACTAGGACTTGCCTTTAAGCCCCAGAAAATTTAGGGATGGAAAATGTAGACTGAAGAAGGAAACACAAAATGTTTTCTTTGCTAACAAATGTTATACAATTTTTGTAGGTTTGATCAAAAGTAACGTGAAAGTAAAGTAATTAGTCGTCTGATTACTTTTTACATGCGGTAATCAGTAATGTAATCAGATTACAATTTTAAAGTAGTAATTAGTAATCTGTAGTGGATTACTTTTTTTTTTTTTGAGTAACTTACCCAACACTGACGATGATACATGAATGAGATGACAAACGTTGACATAAACATCTAATACGAGTCTAGTGAATTGCCAGTATATTGCTTCATGAATAGTACTAGATGTAATTATTACATTAATACCTACAAATTTGGTTCAATTTAATAATATGACTCATTTCCAGCAGCTTATAAAATAGCACTGGATCCAGCACACCCTGCAGTTTTGCATTTTAATTTCTTATATTGTGCTTCGACAGTTAATTGTGCACACAACTTAAAGAAGCCATAATGTGTACTAGTGATATAGGCTATTGTATGATGCTATTAATACACCATTATGATTGGGCGAATATTGTAGCTGTATCAAACTGTCACACATTGGCATTGCATGTAATACTGCTCCTCGCATGAGCACCATATCGTTCAAGAAAAATGCACTTAAGTCCAAGGTCAGAATTGCACATAGCTGTGACATGCTTCTATCAGGTAACTTCCAAACAGTGTTTACGTCTGTACTGAGGTCTGATAGTAATGTGTGCAATTTCAGAATTACAGAACACTGTAAGATATATGATATCGTAGCTCATAAGAATATAACGTGATGCTTTATACCTTTACGTTTAAATTACACTTCCAGATGAGTGCCATTTAAAAATCATCCAATGGATGAGCATGTGTCGGTATTAACCTGTCTGAGGTGACCCCAGATCATTAAGTCAGCTTCAACATCCTGTCCGCTCCTCCGTCAGGCCGTCTCCAAAACACGTCAGGACAGTTACAGAGCCAGCAGAGACCTCAGGACCATGTTTCATGAAGATTCTCAGAGTAGGAAGTGCTGACCTGGGGTCAGTCCCTGCTGTTCTCAATCAATACTCATCCATAAACTGTGCTCCTCGCCATCAGCGTGAATAATGACCTTTTATCTACCTCAGTATCTTAGATTGTTAAGCATTTATGCAACATGGCATCTGATTCTAATGACTTGCATAATATTTTAGTAAAGTCTCATGTTAAATGAGTGCTGCTGCCTGTCTGAGCTCCTTCATTTCTGAGGAGTAGCACTGTGTGTGTCCTTCTCACTGGAGATCATTTTCTGATCGGTTCACAGCACCAGATTTTTATAAAAGTTTCAGCAAACATCGAGAGCCAAACTGACGCTCTCCTCAGTAGGAGTCATTTACAGATGTAAATAAATCCAGGATAGTTTCTGAATATTTGGGCCCTACTGTATGTCCTACTTGCATTTTTCCATAGTATCAAGACCACTGCCTTTAATCACTAGGACTTGCCAAAAAAAAAAAAAAAAGAGGTATGGATAGTGTGGACTGAAGCCAGAAATAGTGTATTCTAGTACATTGCTGCATGAACAGTACTAGTTGTAATTATCACATTAATAACTGCAAATCTCATTTAATTGAACATTATGGCTCATGTTCAGCAGCTTATAAAATAGCGCTTGATCCGGCACATCCTATTATTTAGCATTTAAATTTTTTATATCTGGCTCCGACAGTTAATTGTTAACTTAAACGACATTTAACTTAAAGAAGCCATGAGATACTAAATTGAAATCATTAAAGTGTAATGTGTACATTGGATATAAGGTATTTTGGGATGCTACTAATCTGCTATTTCGATTTGCTAAATATTGTAGCTGTGTCAAACTGTCACACATTGGCACTGGACTTAATACTGCTTCTCTCTCAAGCCACATCACCCAAGAACAACGCACTTAAGTCTGAAGCCAGAAGTGCACATAACTGAGACATGCCTCTATCATGTAACTTCCGCACTGTA
Source organism: Stegophilus panzeri (assembly GCA_024331685.1). Lineage (NCBI taxonomy): Eukaryota > Metazoa > Chordata > Actinopteri > Siluriformes > Trichomycteridae > Stegophilus > Stegophilus panzeri. The sequence continues at coordinate 19,178,213 of JANDJT010000081.1, read as the reverse complement.
AAAAATTAATTTTAAATTACAAAGTTTGAGTTAAATTTTTGTTATATTTAAGTGTATTTAGCTTAAAGAAATTGATTTATCAACTTAAAAATTTTGAGGTAATTAGTTTTTTTTCAAATTTTTTGAGTTAAATGAACTTATCTGGTTTTACAGTACGAATATTGCTTAAGTCCGTGATGATGTCTGAGGTCTATATACCAATGTGTGCAATTTCAGTGTTAAAGAACACTGTAAGCTGTATGATTTTATGTCCTATGAGTGATGCTTTATATCTTTACTTGCCATTCAATCTCTCAGATTGGTTTTATTTCATTTTTTAGCCAACTGGCTTACTCAGTGATGTGACGTCCACGTTCTGGACGCTTTCAAACTGTTCACCATTGCTGGAAATGTTTAAAAATTGTTTAAATGAGTGCACATTGATGACTAAACGTCGCATGTAGCAGCCGGTTAAAAAAAAAAAAAAAAAAAAAGCAAGACGCAACATCTGTTTCTAAAATCACACAGATGGACAAAATTGGACAGGACTGAAATAATCGTCCTGACCTTGAGCTTGTCAAGAATGTAGATATATTAGACAGGAACTTTTGGAGAAATCCAGATGTACGACTAACGATGCATCATTTAGGAACCAATCGATAGGAACAGTGTTTCTGATAAGCCTCAATAAGCCTCACCTCTGGCTGCCCCCGGAGACGGGGACCCTCCATCCCTTGATTTGGTTGAGCTCGGGGTCGGCCATGTCAATCTGCAGTGGGAGGCGGGGCATCCATACACTCACCTCCAGCTGGGCGCTCAGGTAGTTGTAAGTGAAGTTCAACATCATCCTCACCCTCCCTCTTGTCTCTTTCCCATTCACATACACATAGTCACACCTCTCAGACACCTGTGCAGAGAAAATCAAACCCTCAGTATAGACTAACAAGAATGAGATGCAATCCGCATGCATGTAACTTGTTCTGCATTATCCTCCAAACATTTGCAAAGTTACACTCTATATAGAAAGAACAAGAATAAAACTTGTCATTTGCTCGTGCTGATTTGTGTACAGCAATTTCTCAGATGTAATCTCTCGACACCCTGCAATTTAATTTGGTTCGATTTCAATTCAGTGTGCCAGGATATGATTTTTCATTTCTTTCCAGTACTTTTAGAACATAATATCACTTTCATCCATCATAAAAAAAGAAACAAACAGCTTTTATATTTCCATAGTGTTTTGTTGACATTTTTTTAATTAAGTCCAAGCACCCAATGGTGTTTCATATCTTTTTGCTTTTTTGTATTTTCCAGACTTTGACAAAACACAATTATTAACATCATTACTTTACGTTTAGACTCATATAACAAGTTTATGAATTATGTCCATGGATGTAATTGGTCTTTCTGTGAATGTACTCTCTCTCTATCCTGCTAAACATTGGTGATTGATAGATCAGGGATGATGTCAGGACATTACATTTACATTACATTTATGGCATTTGGCAGACTCCCTTATCCAGAGCGACTTACATTTATCTCTTTTATGCAACTGAGGGTTAAGGGTTAAGGGCCTTTCCCAAGGGCCCAACAGTGGTGGATTGGCAGTACTGAGGCTTGAACTCCTGACCTTCTGATCAGTAACCCAGAGCCTTAAACCACTGAGCCACCACTGCCCCATTCGAAAAATATATATTTTTTTAAATATACAGGAGAGAACACTGAAGGTTTGAGCCCAAAACGTCAGTCCTGGTTAACAACTGACACATCTTTGTGTACTCCAGCTTGTTGCTAGCTTCGTAAGCAAATAATAAACCACGGTGTGTGCTGCTGTTATAGTACAATACTGAGTGATTGGGTGATGTGTGCAAACGTGGTTACGGTTAACACCTTGAAGTTGATCATTTTTCCATAACAGTACATCCTGAAGTGTTTTATTCCTCTTATACCATCACTGATGATGATGATGACGAAGAGGAGGAGGAGGAAAAGGAGGACTGAGTAAAATAGGCTGTTTGTAACCAGTTTAAGCTGGGAAAAAGTCATGTGAATGCACGTGTGTGTGTGCGTGTGTCAGAGGTCAGAGTTGCAGGTGTTCCCTAGATTAATTAAAGCCAGAGGGAACAAACATACACTCTGACACACACACACACACACACACACACACACACACACACACACTACTGTAACACTCTATTTCCCAAATGCAAGAACAATGTATCAGGAAATAATTCATGTTCTCAGCTTTTCGCTTCTGGCTGTACAACCTGACAGACTTTTGTTCAGTCGACAGAATCACAGGGCCAAGAGGAGGAACGCGAAATTCAAATCATATACAGAAGAGAAGGTTTATTTCTCCACGTTTGTCTCCACTGTGAGCATCTTCCTGCTTCTGTTTATCTGCTGTGTGTTTAAGGCAAACTGCAGAGGACTGTAAATGAACAGCATGCAATAACACTGATTTAATAATAAATTAAATTCAGATTAAAATGTCAAATGTTTAACATGGCCTAGTCACAGTCATAGTTTATACACACGGTTTATAATATTTATATAGATTGATATATAATTCATTAATGTGTTTCGTTTACTGTAATCTTGTACTGTTTCCATATTCACAGTTACGTATTTACTACAGAACTTGAGCAGAAACTGAGTCTAAAACATCGACGTGTCTCTGTTCTGCACAGTTCTGACCTTGATATTAAGCCCATTGTTCTTGTAAGATGTATAGCAAACATATATTATGATTTCATTTTGTGTATTTTAGATTTACTCCCTGCAAAAATGTAAGAAGTCAAAGCACACAGAAGTTCATTGTATGGCCAAAAGTATGTGGACACCTGACCTTGACACTCATATGTGCTTGTTGAACATCCCATTCCAGATTTAATCCCCCTTTTCTTTTATAATAACCTCCACTCTTCTATTAAGGCTTTCCACTAGATTTTGGAGCGTGGCCGTGGGGATTTGTGCTCATTCAGCCACAAGAGCATTAATGAAGTCCTCACCCCTTCTTAACCAGGGGATACCTGTCACTGTCAAAATCACTGTCAAAACAGTCAACATACGCTAACACACTGTATGGCATTTACACTCACCTTAACAACGTCATCATCCATCGATCGACACTCCACGGACTCGGTCACATCAGTTACAGCCCCATCCGTTGCCACGGTGACCACTTTGATAGGCATGGCGACAGTCCTGCCGGTGAGCACGGCCGTGTTCAGGATCTCCGTCTCCTGTGAACAGACATCAGAACAAATCAGAACAGGATAAATCATTCTTCATTATTCAGGACTATTCATCATTCTGCCAGCTCCAGCGCTAGCGCTCGCTCATCTGAATAGATTTAATTAGCGTCATCAGTTGGAGGGACGTTTCAGAGCCACGCCCACATGATCTCAGAGTTTAGTCAGTTTAGTTTAGTTTATTTATACGGAAGCCCTAAGCAGCCATGCATTATTACTTTTTCTTCTGTTGTTTTCTCGTGATCTTGACTTCATTTTTCTGGGTACTCAACATTCATCAATTATCAGTGGGGTTTTTGAATGGGTTTTTGGTTAAATGCCTGAAATGAGGTCTGTTTTTAACACAAGCTCAAGATATGTTCATGTTTTATACGACGCCATAAAATACATCAAATACCAATGGACAATTAAAAATTCTACACCCTCAGACCGAATTAAAAGATAACGAATAAAAGTGTGTCTTCAGAGAAGATTTGAACAAAGCAATAGAGGGAGAAGATCTAATATGCATGTTTTAAAACCTTCGGTTTTAAACGAGGGACTGAAAGGAGTAGCTGAAGAGCTCTTGATGCAGTGTATATGGAGTAAGGACATCACATATGTACTGCGGAGCAAGTCCATGTAAAGCTTTAAAACAAACAGCAAAATTTTAAAACCAATGCGGAAATTGACCGGCAACCGGTGTAAAGAGGCGAGGACAGGGGTAATATGCTCACGTTTTCTGGCGCCTGTCAATAATCTAACTGCGGTATTTTGTACCATTTGCAAACGATCTAGAGCTGTTTTAGGCAATCAAAAATATAAGGAATTATAGTAGTCTAACATTGATGTTATAAAAGCATGAATAACTGTTTCCAGGTCCTTATTAGAGAGCATTTCCGTGATTTTAGCAATAGATCTCAGCTGAAAAAAACTGATCAGAAAAACAGCACCGATCTGCTTATCAAAACACAATGTAGGATCTACACCAAGTTTTTTGACACAATCATGCACATTGGTAGACAGAGAACTTAACTGATTGAAAATAGCAGTACTTGAGACTGGTGGGCCAAAAATGATATTTCAGGTTTATCACTATTTAGCTGTAAAAAAAATAAAATAAAATAAAATAAAAAATTAATGTCCATCTGGCATTTAATGGCATAAAGACATTCCAACAGATTTGACAGGAAAATAAACCGTAACAGTGATATGATAAGTTCCTCACAGAGCCTCACACGGAGCCTTTCTGAAGCTTTATGTAAGTTCTGCCATTTATTATTACTGCATCCTCTCAACCTATTAAAAAATAATAGTGTCTGTTTGCATTAGACACCCATTAAAATAGCATTAGCCACACAATAAAATAGCATTAGACATCAATACAGCTACTCTCACCTTAAATACCAAAAGACACCTCAGAAGTTCACTTTGATCAGCCAATTACAAACTTGATGTGATGTCAAAAGAATTTCTTCATCTTAGCATAAACTATTGATTTTATTTCAGTAGTTTACCAACATTAGCTAAGCTAGCCAATTATCTAAATGGAGCACCATGTTAGCACTGACTAGCTTAATAATCTAGGTTATTCATGTTACCTCTCCAGCCTAGCTAACGCTAATGCTAATTAGATTGTGTAATTTCATTAGTAACCTAGTTTGCTAGCTAGTCAAAATATTTTGCTAGATATTATACTGTATTTAAAACCAGTAGCTGTGCTTGCTAGGAAGCTAGGCAATGTTTAGTGAACTATTTTAGATAAACATTTAAATTAGAACTGGTAAATTTTCTAATATATACAAACCATTGTTATGTTATCAATGACTATATACATGTCTGAGGAAAATGTTGATGTTTTTGAGGGTTCTGAAATGTAATTATGATTAGGATTTTGGCTACGTTACTTAAGCTTAATTGACTCTGATGTTTGTTTACACCACATACTTTTTTTAATTTAGTCATCTGGTTTAATGGGTTGTCTGCATGCTGTGGAGGATGAAAACTTGCAAACATGGGACTTGGAAGCAAGAAAATAAGGCTTGGACTTAACGGCATGAAAATGCATGAGAAGAATTCACAATGAGAAAAAGTAACAGACAGATTTTAACAAACAAATTAATCAGAAAGTAAATGAAGTAGGTGAAAACAATAATGACACACTAGGGCAATAAACCAATGACAAGACAGGGACAGAAACATAACTAGAATCAAAATACACATGGATGGTGATCAAATCAATGCAAAAGTCACGGAAGAGTGTTCGCGCTAGAATCCATGCTGCGCACCAGAAGGGACAGCACACGCTAAGGAGGAAGTACATGACAGAACTAAACCATTTTTTGCTGATATTCCACAATATAAAATATAACTATCCATCCATCCATCCATTTTCCCTACCGCTTATCCTACACAGGGCCATGGGGAGCCTGGGGCATATCCCAGGGAACTCGTGGCAGAAGGCGGGAGGCACCCTGGAAGGAGTGCCAACCCATCACAGGGCACAATCACACACCCATTTACACACTACGGACAATTTGGAAATGCCAGTCAGCCTACAACGCATGTCTTTGCACTGAAACCAAAGTAGTCAAAGGAAACCCCTTGAAGCATGGGGAGAACATGCAAGCTCTGGGCACACAGGGCAGAGGCAGGTGCGAGGCAAATGTGCTACCCACTAAGCTAATCCACCATGCCCCACTAAATATAACTATAAATGCTTAAAATGTATGAGGTGCCATTCTTTAGTAAATAAAATTTTTTAATCATTTGGATATTAAAACTTAATTATTTTCCTACGTATAACACCACATCCTCAAGGAATAAAACACTTGGGGATGTGCTGTTATAGGAAAATAATTAAGTTTTGGATGATAACAGTAACTCTGCTTCATCACACCATCCTGTTACTCAGTACTTTACTAGAAGAACACTCCACACAGTAATTTATTACTTACATATTCCAGTGTATTTAGAATCCTCTTTTATTTTATATTTTGCTTTATATAGCTTACCAATATTGTTCTTCTTTGGACAAAGAGACACCATTATGTAATCCTAAAATTGTGGACATTTCAAGGCTGTTAATAGATTTGAGTTCTTCCAATGACCTGATTTTTTTTTTTTTATTTCAGTCATTTTCACTTCAGTGCACCACAATGAGGAGACTGCTGCTTTCTTCTGGTGACAGACGGTTGAGTTCTTCATTGTATCCTATCTATATAATGTGTCTTAATTTCCAAGGGGAATTTGAATATATAATTTCCTTTGAATCCCAATTTATGGAAATAGCAGCAGTGGTGCCTCTCAGCACTCAGAGCTCTGTTATCAGCCATAGGCATTTTGACAAGGAGTTATCGCTTTGCGCTTGATTTGCTGTCAAAACACGAATTTATGGGGACCTGGAAAATGACACTGGGATGTCACCATCAAAGAAATGCTGCTATTTAACCAATTTTCTTTCTACTTTAGCACTCCAACCCTGATTCTCTTCCCTTCAAATGAACTCAAATAATTCCATACCACTTTTCATAACTGAACTGTGACCATCGAGCTAGTAAACGCTGCATGGAGAGTCTTCGAAATTCTAGCCTGCTCATGCCCAACAATGCTGTTTTAATTGTGAACATGATTATTGGCTTCTGGCAATTACTGTAATTAAATATCATTGATGTTTATCTTTAGAAAGCTGTCAGCTACTAACTTTAGTGAGTTCGCATTGGATATCAGTGTTTATTGAGCCATCATGAGCTTTCCAATTTCTCTGTTAGCATCCAATGTTTAAAAAGAACTGCTTTTACATATCCCATATGGAATTCTTCTTATCAGTATAAAAAAAGACGCTTTGATTTGTTCAATTCAAAGTCGATAAAACAAAAAAGATCCAAAAGATTTGATAAGATTTGACGAATTGACACGGATGTTTAATGACATCAGAAAACTGTTTACACTCAAACTTGGGTTTAATAGTTAGGTTGATATCTCTAATTTCAACAGATATAATCTGGGTCTCTGTTACTTAAAGAATGGTAACGCAGTGCTTCTGTTCCCCAAAGGTGGGATTTAAATATAGTAAGTAATAAAGCACTATGTGTGGTGCTGTTATAGTAAAATACTGAGTGACAAGGTGGTGTGTTGAAGAGTAGTTACTGTTATCAATGCAAAGTTGATTATTTTCATACAACGGCACATCCCATAATAATTCCTCTTATACCACATGGATTTACCAATGATTAAATTTCTGTTGTTTATAATCTGTTTATGTGCCGTGTCCCCCATTAAATTACCTGTGAATAAGCCGTTACTATACAAATGATTACATAGATTATGTATTCGTCCATGTCCTCATGCAAGATCACAGCCCAAAGAGAGAGGGGAAATAAGGGCATCATTACCACCCAGACAGTACAATTAGGCTTTCTTGGATTACCTCAACCACGGATGTGGCACTGTTGGGATTTGAACTCACCATCTCCTACTATTTGGGAGCAGCTCTAAGCTTCCTAACATCAATTATTTCCTAATGCTTTTCTATACTAATCAACTCACTGTAAGTCAGGGGCAAAAGCTGATAAGCATCTCAGAGTGGCATGAATGTGCATGCTAATGCTATAGGGGTGAATTAGCATGCAGTGTACAGCAGCAGTGGCGCTGACTGTCTGGTCTCAGGGACCAGAAATTAAGTGAGATTTCCTGTATCAGTGGGATCTAGCAAAACAAAACAATCAGCACATCCAAACAGCCATCCATCAGTCTATCCATCTGTCTACCATTGTCTCCTTCTGTACGTGAATGGAGGATGCTGGGCCTGAATTTTCTGCGTTATTCCTGCATTCTAATTGTGGATGAAGCTTGGTGGTAGGTGAACCCCTGCAGCTAGCTGATTATCATTTCTCATATCTGTCTTTAGTGTTGAGGTTTGCCACTGTTTTGCCAGGGGCACTGGCTTTGCAGTATCCTCAAATAGCTCCACACGAGCTTAGCCCGAGAGCGAAGAATCAATAAAAGACCATTCCACCTTCAGGCTAAGCTAAAGACAGGCGATCGTTTCAACGAAAGCGAATACAGGCTCACACCGGGTCTACCGTTCAAGCAAAATGCACCGGCCCCCTGCAGGGATCATGGTGGTCCATCCTCAGCAGCACTATTACTGAACCATTGATCTCTTTCTTGCTGGGTCCCACACAGCAACAACTGCAGCCATTTGCCTCGCTGAGAAACTGATAACAAAGTGCAAGCAGGGAAGAATTTGATCACTTATTTCTCTAATAGCATGGAGAAATCGAAAGGGACGTTTAACTCTGGTTGAGCCCATCACAAGCAGTGGCTCAGCTGAATTCTTTTCAGTGGCCACGAGGATAATAATGGTGCTGTGCAACATCTCCTGCATCGAGTGGTGATCTGAGACTTTTCCTCCCTATGTCTTGGTTAAATCTCAAAAATGGCCTTAAATCATGAGGGGTTAACGGTTGTAGTTATAATGCACTATTATTTACATTTATCTCCATAGTTGGGATTAATGGACACAGGAAATTTCTCTACAAATCAAGTAAAAAACAAAACTGGGAACACAAATCCTGAGAAAATGACTTTGTAAATATACGGGTCTGTAAATATATGGCCCTTGAAGCAAAGGCTGTGGGAATATGGGACCCTGAGAATATAAGCCTCTCACAATAAAGTGCTCTGTAAACAGGATCTATGGAATATATATGGTCATATAGTGCTTCGTGAACATTGGCTCTGGAAACAAACCTCAGGGAATATCAGGCCGTGCGAAAATAGGGTTCTGTCAATATGGGACCCTGGGGATATAGGGCCCTGGTAAAATAACACTCTGGGAATATAGGCCGTTAGAACATAAGGCTGTGGAAATATAGGTCCCTAAGAATATAGGGCTCTCAGAATACAGGGTCCTGGGAATATAGCGCTTTGTGAAAATAAGTCTGTGGAAACTGTGATCTCTGGGATATTGGGCCCTGGGAGAATAGGGTTCAGTCAACATAGAGCCTTGGGATGTGGTACGGGATTATAGTGCCATGAAAAAATAAGGCTCTGTGTATATATGCCCCTTGAAACAAGGCTGTGGCAATATGGGTCCCAGATAGTAGGGGGCTAGACACACAGGTCTCCTGAAATATAGGGCTTTGGGGACACAGAACCTTAGCAATATAGTGTCCTGGAAATATAGGACACTGGGTCCTGGGGATACACAGTCATGGAAATAGAACCCAGGAAATATAGTGCCTTGGGGATTATGGTGCTTCATGTACATCGGGTTCTGGAAACATACCTCTGGAAATATTGGGCCCTGAAGATGTAGCATTCTAGAAATATAGCTTCCTGGGAATACAGAACCCAAAAATATAGGGCTCTGGGTATATGGAGCATGAAAATATAGGGTCCATGAAAATTTAGTGGCCTGGTAATATAAAACCTGGGAATATAGATCCTGGAAATATTAGGCCCTGAAGATGGTTAGGGTTCTAGATGATTAGAAATGCCCTGGGAATATAGAGTCTGAAGATATAGTGCCCTGGGAATATGGGGTCCTGAAATATAAGGTCCTGAGAATATTGACAGAACAATATTCTGCATGTGAATGTAAGAGGGAAATACAGATTTTGGGAATATAGAGCCTGTGAATATAAGATACTGGAAATGCATGGCCCTTAGAATATTTACGCCCCGCCTTTCCCATGCACTTCTTTCTAGCAATTATTGTACACTGTAGGAAGTGAGAAAAATAATCACACACTTTCCTTTTATTGTGCACTAAATACTTAAAGACATCTTTAAAGCAAACTGCATTTTTCCAGATGAGGGAAGCGAATATAACGTCTTTAATAAACATTCAAAAACATATGTGCCAGAAGGATAATTCTATTAACTCATTTATGAGGCTCTTTGAATGCCATCCTATTGAACGTGTGTAATTTCACACACGATTTTTATTGGTTATATTACTTCTCTCATTGCCATTTTCATTCTGACTGGAATTTATCTTTGCTGTGACCAGGGCTTGAAATTATTGTTGTGTACATCTGTCACTGTAACTGTCCCCAATGTAACTGTATACTTACTATATTCCAGAAATGTAGACATGAAATGGTGGTGTATTTGTACATACTTCTATTCAAACATATAAATAAAGGCTTACAATGCAAAACTTCAGCTGGTTTAAGCCACTACATGAAGAGGAACTTCTCAAAAGGTTCCTCATACCTCAGTATAAAAGTACTTTATACCTTTACTATGTATTAAATATACAGCCCTTTAAGTTTACCTGTCAAATTCCCCATTCATACCTGGCATTAACATGCATCCTGGGTAATCGGATCACAAGTGGTCAGCGCTAAGTACAGGCATGAATGTGGTCAAGTGCGTCTCGAAGAGACATCGTGATCTGATTATCCGAACCACATTCGACGGTGGTCTGGGATGCATCAAAATGCATTCGCCATATGCATCCCACCTAATTAGGCCCACTTAATCCACTGCGTCATTTCCCTTGTTGGAAAAAATGCAATCATTGAAAATCATGCTGAACGGTAGAGCTCTCTGCTGCTAGGCTTATGGATAAAGACAATGCTATAACAGCAAAGACAAAAGCAGCTGCTTTTCATAGCTTCATTTGTCGTCTCCTCTCTCATTCATTTATAAGTTTAGTTAGCAGACCACGAGATTAAAACGCAAAACAGTATCAATGTATAAAAACTAAATAAATGCGGTGGAAAACTGACATTATAAACGTGCATGACAGCCTTTCTGCAGCAGAAATGATGTATGAAATCAGATCACAAACTGGTCACTGGAGACGCATTCATAATGCCAGGTGTGAAAGTGCCTGGTACAATGGCAGAGTTAGCAAAAAAATTGCCGACATGTGGCAGGTAGGCAGGATTTGTGATTACTGCATGTGAGAACTTTATTAGGCATAGACAACTAGCATAGTGCTTCTTCAGACAGTTAAGAGGTCATCTGCACATTATTTTCACACCGGTACGGTATCACTAGTTCAAACCAGTAATACCGGTATTAGCGCTGGTTGGATGCTAAATGATGCTATGGGCTAATTTTTGGTGCGCAATAGCCTACACAATAACGCAAAGCATCTTGATTTCACTTTTTGATTTTTAAAAAAAAAAACTAAATATGAAAATGAAACTGAAAAAGTGAAATCAAATGAAATTGTGTCAAGGGTGTGTAGTGTTATTTTTGAAAGATGGCTTTTCAGCAATGTTAAAGGGCAGGGGCCTTAGCTGGACTGGTAATCATCCGGGGCTGAGCTCAGATTCTCCTCCATTAAAAAACATTTCTAAATGTACTTCTAAATAGACTGTTTCCATGCATTATTTTCTTGCATGTGAAGGCTAATTGCTTAAATAATGTAAAAATTTGACAAAAAGTTGGATTTATCATAAAACTTGCCTTGGGTGTTATCACTATTTGCAGGACTACCAGACGGATAAAATATAAAACTTTTTGCCTATCTAACATGAGACTAGGCTAGTTTGGTGTCGCTAGCCAAGAGGAGACACAATTATTTTGTTTTAGCTGCTACAGTGCCATGCAAAGTACATCCAAAGATATCCTTATGCTCTGCTCATATCATGTTTACATAACTTGGAACTTTACACACCTAGTTATGAATCAAGTATTTGGTCATTTCAATACTGGTCTCTGTTTTGTCTTCTACAGTAAATGCGGCTAGATAGATAGCTCCGCGGAGTTCTGTTTAATATTTTATACATGTTTGTGCTGCCCCTCTGACCTCGCACAGTTGTTCCTTTCAGTTAAGCATGTCTAACGTCTTCTGTCAGTGCATGTGCTATGCTGCCAGTGTAGTTTTGATGCGTCGGTAAATAACTTCCAGTGCGTTCATTTCATTTCATTTATCATGAATCGCAAACTCTTCATTAGGCAACTATACATTATTTAAGGTTGATGTATTTGTTAGAATATTGATATAGCTGTTATTTTTAAGTAAGTCTCATTCACATGTTTCCCCATTTAAACCGATGTAAAATTTCATACCGGAATTGTCCCTCATAACCGGTATAACCGGTATGACCGAATACTATGGCAAGTCTACTGCATATGGTGTATATTCCAAAACTATTTCTAGAAAACCATAACGATTTATTGTTCTGAATTTGTCGCATGTCATTCATCTTCAGTAAGAATTTCATACTGGTGGATCTGATGGATCTGGTATCTATCCCATTCTACTCCACTGGACTTGAGACAGGAATACACCAAGTCCATGGCAGTTCTTGCAGGTGAAATTCGATTGTTATTTGCCAAAGGCTGGGCGCATGTCTAGAACTTTTCTATTTTCCACATGCTTGTGTGAGAGGTTCTCATGAACTCCCCTGATGAAATGCCACACTGCTGAAGTGGCGCCTCCCGGTGAGGGATAATGAATACACACGCTATTTTACATGAGTGTTAGAGTGATATGCTGGAGCTCCAACACCCAGGGGAAGAGATAGACTCAGGCAAAGGGGGCATAAGGAGTGAGACAGGGAGATGTGAGATGCTGGAGGTAATGAGGGAGCATGTGGAAAAGCCAATCGATCACTGGAGCTCTATGGCAGAGTGGAGAATGCTAGGCCACCACATACAATAACCTTCTCCTGTCTGCATCTTAATCTCTCAGAATCTGCACTAGCACGTATTTCTTCTTCTCCGAGGTGAAATCTCTCTCTATATATATTTCTCTCTCACCATCAGTGTAAGAATTACACCATAACATTCGGGGCTTTTTCCCACCCAATGAATGATGGTGAGAGGAACCATGCTGCAGAATATAACTCTGAAACATGTTGAATTATCGTCATTATTTAACCCTTAAACACATACCTTGGGTCCTTAGCGACCCGGGATGTCATCCACTACCCTCCCCCTCATTAATTTTTTTCACATTAGACCTCCACTTTCTTAGTATTCCTCAATCTATTTATTATCAATAATATAACAAATAAAAATACAATTCACTTTTATTCCTCAAGGGGGGAATGTTTGGTAAACAATGATGATGTAAAGTGTCAATCTTAATTACCTCAGAGATAAAAGAAACATTACAAAATTTGACATGGCTCAGCGATTTACTGCAAAACAAGTTTCTAATCAAATATTAGCATTGTTTGATCTGATGATGAAGCTGTCAGCAAACAAAATATTGATTTTGATGATTATGAACACGATAGTAGCCTATTGAGAGAAAAGTATCGAATGATCCAGATCCCAAATATGAGCCGGACGGTGAATTTACCGGGGGAAGCGCAGAAGGTGCCACATTTGCCTATCATAATATTACTTGATAATATTGTTTTTAGCCATGAAAATTATACATGATAAAATGACTTTAGTCATGAAAATATTAAATATTGCACGCTAAAATTACTGAAAGAACTATGAGTTTCACTTTGTAGTGTATTTTTGTAGGTTTGATAGGTTTTGAAAGTAACTTGAAATTAAAGTAATTAGTAATCTGATTACTTTTTACGTGCAGTAATCAGTAAAGTAATCAGATTACAATTTGAAAGTAGTAATTAGTAATCTGTAGTGGGTTACTTTTGTTTGAGTAACTTACCCAACACTGAACACCATTCCAAAGATATTTAGCTTTGTTAACCATTATTAATAATGAAATATCTTTTAGGCTTAAGTTGCTGACTCTAAATATGAACAGGACTCTGAATACTCTGATGACCAAAATTACTGTAGCATGATATTTAAGCAAAGCTACACGAATCATTCAAATTAATTCATAAGGCAGTTAAAACGATTCTATTTAAAAACAAGACCAACCCTGTGTTCATGCTAGCAAATGACAAAGCACTAGAGAATTTATTCACTGCTCTGCATCTGTATTTATTTCTCTCGTATACCAGTGGAGTAAATAAAGCAGCAGTAATGACCAGAGAGTCAAAAACTGGTTGTCATGGAAATACCAGTCACATGACTGTCTGTACCTGTTCACAATATCACATTCATTACTGTGCACCTATGTAAGCCTCATTCTGTCACTGCATCCCTGCAAAGTAATTGCTCGGTTTCACTTGTGTTCTGTCATTACCAAGCCTTTTTTTCCAGTATTGCTGTTCTGCTGTTCTTTTCCCTGGTTTTTGTATTTTGGTTTCACTACGATATCCTGTTTGCTGATTGCTTGACCCTTTTTGCCTGCCTTGACCCTGAATCTGCCTTACGTATTGGCTTTTTTTGCTGGACCTTCTTAAATAAAACTGCTCCAACTGCATTTGCATCCATCTCCTTCTCTCCGTTGTGACAGAACGTGACAGATTACTTCGTCTACACTGTGGATGTAGCAGGAAAGCGAAGGAGACGTCATGCCAGGGTAACTAAGAAAACACTGCCAACTTTTGACTCAATCCAGTTTCCCCAGTGGACTGTCGTAGATCTCCCGGACCCGTATGATGGGGTTTTTTTGTTAGCCCGAATATTTTCTTTTCGACTGCCAACTCCATTTTTCGAGCCTGGCGAACCCCAAGCCCAACAAGAAGCAGTGGCTAGGGTTCATTTTGTCCTGGTTCTTCGGCCCAGCCTGCCAATAGGCGGAGCATCTGTCCAGTACAGGACCCAGTGGACTGAACAATGTAACTCAGTTTGTGCGACTATTTATAAAGGAGTTTGAGAGTCTAGAGTACACCTACAACGTGGATGAGCTTTTGGGGGGACCAGTATGATGAGCGAGCCTGTTCTGCCATTCCCCACCTATTATGAGCAGGCCGATAGGGTGGCTTCAACAGCCCAGCTCCAGTCCCAAGCCAAAAGGGAGGCCTCCTCAGCTCCAGAGCTTCAGCATGAGACCCAAGATCCAGATCTGCCAAGGTCCAGCCAGAGGTCAACAAGATGCCCTCTCATGCCAAGTTCCTGTCTGAGGCAGATAAGACAGCCTCCCAAGCCATGCGTAAGATCTTTCCCCACCCTCCGTCCCCTAATGTGGATCTTTTTCAGCCTGCCAAGTCAACGGAGAACGTCGCTCAGCCTCCCTGCTCGACTGAGGATGCTGCTCAGCATCCCTGTTCAGCTGAGGATGCCGCTCAGTTTCCCTGTTCAGCTGAGGACATTTCTCTGCCTCCTGTTGCAGCCAAGAGCTCTGCTTTGCCTCCATGCTCCACCTTGGATGTCCCTACGCCAGGCTTCTCTTCGGACGTCGCTCTGCTTTCCTACTCCACTGACGACGTCGCTCCGCCTTCCTGCTCGGCTGAGGACATCGCTCTGCCATCTTGCGCCGCTGAGGACATGGTTCCCACTCCCCCAATATGCTTTGCGGACAGCATTGCTACTCCCTCTGGCCTCGCGGTGAACTTCGCTCCCCCCTGACCACGCGGAGAGTGTCGCTTCCCCCTCTAGCTCCAGGGTTAACATAACTCCCCCCTCGGGCTCCGCCTTGAGCTTCTTTCCCCCCATTGACTGCGCAGTAGACGTTGCTCCATGCCCAAGCCAGACCGGGGATATCGTGTCATTTCTCTGTGCTATGGAAGAGACCGCCCCGCATCTGTACCCCAGAGAACAGGTCAAGCGTCCTCTTCCTGGCCCCGTGAGGGAAAACAATCAAGTGAATTAGAAAATCCTTAGGAACATCTGGTCTGGATGTCCAGGACCCCCTCCTAAACTTATTACACGCTGCGGGTGCTGTGCGGTAAGCGGGGGGTTTGGGTTCTGTCATGGAAATACCGGAAAAGGGACTAGAGACCACATTTCTCATCAGCCACTGCACCTCACCTGACCACATCACATGACTGTCTGCACCTGTACACAATTTCACATTCATTACTGTGTACCTATATACACCTAATTCTGTCGCTGCATCCCTGCGAAATAATGGCCCCGTTTCACTTGTTCTGATATTACCATTTTATTTCGAGGCTTCAGAAAACATGACGGCATTTCTAATATTGGAATATAGTGAGCATCGATGCTCTCTTTTGAGGTGCATTGTGGGATTTTTAGGGAGCAACTGTTCCAGTGTCCGATTAAAACAGCCATTAAAATGACAGACTCCCTGATCAGTGCCCTGACTACTGAACTAGTGAGCTGATTGAGATGCACCCCACATCAGCGATCAATATGCAACACCACCATACAAGTCTCTGTGAATGAGTTACTATAGAAACTGTTACATATTAGAACCTGTGATTTGCAACTGCACTACTGTCAGAGCTCCTGTTATAGAAAACTAATTCAACACTTTCTGAGCAATCAGAATCCAGCAATGCTGTGTTATAAATCCGATTAGCGCATCTCATTTATTGGTACTAGGAGGACTGATGTGATCCCGTTTGTCTCCGTCTGCACTTGTCCCACAGCTCGTCTGGCTCTCAGAAACAGATGCTGTTCATCATGGAGAGACATGGTGAGCCTGTCAGTGGACTCATTAATAAATCACGCTGAGACACAGAGGCCGGGCGTTCAGCTTTTTCTCCAGGTTTCACCTCACCATAAGCAGCAATTGAATTTCAACCATTCAAACAGTAACTATTATATCATTAGCCAGATTTGTATTATTTGTGAAGTACAAACCTTCTTTAAAATATATTTTCATTAACAAATGTTTGAGACCATTTTGAAAATCTGGGATTTTTTTTTTCAATTAAAATTGGAAATAAACAGAAGGTTTAAGGTTTAATGCTGAAATATTTGAAACAAAGAAAGTAAATGTTCAATATCTTATACCATGTTAACTGCTTTGTACTAAAGGTCAGATTTTCTTCATGCTTGATGGCATTGTGGAGTCCATTCCAACTCGACTGCACACTGTTATTAGCTCTTTTTACCAGAGGCCAAAAAATTGAGTCAACGCTTGTTTTGGGGTGCCCGAGCTCAGCACTGAATTTATTTGTAATGTCACGCCCCACAGTTAGTGGTTAATGGCTCATATTGAAGTGGACACTCAGTTCTTTAAGAATTTGCAGTTTTTCATAAGTATTTATTTTTTTGTACCTAGCCTACTAGGTTTAAATATTATAATAATTAATTTATTGTGGCAATTGTATATTGGGTTTTACTAACAAAAGAACTTTAGCTGTGCTGTTTGTTTTTGTTATTGTGGAGAGGAGTGAATTGTTTGCCAGCAAGGGGCTCACACCCCTCTGATACTCTACACACAGAAACCCAACAGTGTCCTGACTAATCTTATATCAGAGTTGTGCTGAGAAAATTATACATTTGTTTATATTCATTGAAAATGTCTGATAAGTCAGCCAGTGTACTGCTAGAAAGGGTTAAAGCAAAAGATAGACATACTAAATACGAATAAATTCTTAAATTTATACAAATATTTCAGCAGTTCTAATTTTCATTCAAGTTGTTGTCAGTAATATAATTTTTTGTAACTCTTCTGTGGGATTGGACCAGACAGGCTAGCCTTTGCTCCCCACATGCATCAATGAGCCTTGGGTGCCCATGACCCTGACACTGGTTCACCAGTTGTCCTTCCTTGGACCTCATTTGGTAGATACTAACCACTGCACACCATGAACACCCCACAAGAACTGCCATTTTGGAGATACCGGGAACACCCCTCAAGACCTGCCATTTTGGAGATACCGGGAACACCCCACAAGACCTGCCATTTTGGAGATACCGGGAACACCCCTCAAGACCTGCCATTTTGGAGATACCGGGAACACCCCTCAAGACCTGCCATTTTGGAGACACCGGGAACACCCCACAAGACCTGCCGTTTTGGAGATACCGGGAACACCCCTCAAGACCTGCCGTTTTGGAGATACC
>JANDJT010000081.1:19135720-19151708 GCA_024331685.1 Stegophilus panzeri | reverse complement strand
GGAAGTCACAAAAGAGCCAAGGACAACATCAAAGGACCTACAGGTCTCTCTTGCATCAATAAAGGTCACTGTTCATGTCTCCACTATCAGAAAGACACTGGGCAAAAATGGCATCCATAGAAGAGTGGCGAGGCGAAAACCACTGCTAACCCACAAGAACATTAAAGCTCGTCTGAATTTTGCCAAAACACACCTTGGTGATCCTCAAACCTTTTGGGAAAATGTTCTGTGGACTGAGGAGTCAAAAGTGGATCTTTTTGGAAGACGGGTCCCGTTACATCTGGTATAAACCAAACACTGAATTCCACAAAAAGAACTTCATACCTACGGTCAAGCATGGTGGTGGAAGTGTGATGGTGTGGGGATGCTTTACTGCTTCATGGTCTGGGTCAGGGTTTTTTGCATAAGTAAAACAAAATATATAATATATAAAATATATAAAAACTGTATGGTGTGTTTACTCAGCTTGCCTTTGTTTTATGTATGTATGTTGTATTTCATTTGAAGATCTAAAACTATTTAGTATGAGATATACACAAAAACAGAAGAAATCAGAATGGGGCTGATACTTTCTCACAGCACTGTATATATTTGTATCATGCTGCAGAAAGGAGGTTAAAGGGTAAGAATAGTCAAAGTAAGATTGATTCAAATACATCCAGCCTATCCTGATAACAGTGGGTGTGAAGTGAGAATACACTCTACATATGACACCAGTTCACTGGAGGACACAATGCACACACATTCATACAATCACTCACACCGAGGGGCAATTTAGCATAGCAATCTGCCTACTGGTATGAACCAGGAGACCCTGGAGCTGTGAGGTAGCAATGCTACTCTCTGTGCTGTTGTGATTATGTAATTAGATTTTAATAAAGACATTTCATATATATGTGGTAAATATTTGATTGCATATAGTGTCAATTAACGTTAAGTCTTGGAATTGACCCAGCTTATGCAGTTTCTGAAATATGAACGATTTTTTCCCCAATTTTGGTCATCTGCCAATTTCCATTAACCACCAGCCAGCTCTCCCCTATCACACAACACCTATCAATCAGGGTGGATGGAGGCTAACACATGCTTCATCCAAGACATGTGAGGCCAGCAAACTGCATCTTTTCAAACTGCTGGTCATGCTCCATCACGGGACAGCGTAAGACATTCTGAGGTAATCTACCTTCTTCCTCATACACAAGCTCACAGATGCCTACGATTGGCTAGTGACACTGTGATTGACAGGGAAGAGAGAGTATAACGTCTCTCCCACCCATAGAGCCTATGATTGGCTAATGATTGACAGGGAAGAGAGAGTATAACATCTCTCCCACCCAGAGAGCATGGTCAGTTTTGATCTCTAGGTCACCAGTGGCTGTGGCGTTGTTGGGATGCAAGCTTGCAATCTGAAGGTGATAGGGCAAACGCTTTTCTGTTGCACCACTCAGGAGCAATATGAAGGATTATTGGTGAGTGAGTGAATAAGTGATACTCAATAAATAATAAAACAATGAAAGAAGTTTATAAAAGTATATTGTTTAAAACTGATCAAAAACAATGTTAAATCTCTACAACTTTCTATAATAGCAGTTCTGACAGTGGTGTAGCTGCAAATTACAGGTTTATATTAATGCGCTTGTTCTAATATATAATCGTTTCTACAGTAATAGCTCATATACAGGGGCTTGTATAGCAAATGATCAGCATAATCTTAGTCAAATAATAAAACTAATTCAAATGTGTTGTTATTTAACAGAGAAACCTGTGTAATCATCCATATGATGACGCTTTCTGTAAGATGTTTATTTAACACTTATGGAAGGAGCTTTTTTGACGAACAGATATGGAATAATGAGTCCCTGAACACGTGGGGGGGGTCAATATTAAAAGGAACAGTATCTGCTTTAAGTACTACAGTGCATCTCATCCTCATAGACTGCACCAGATTTGTCAGTTCTTGCTGTGAGATGTTCCCCCACTCTTCCACCAAGGTGTCTGCAAGTTCTCGATCACGTCTGTGGGGACACACGGTTACATGTAATTTTCCACTGCGAGGACGATCAGCTGTCCTTCCTTTCTCCCTGTAGCACCGTCTTAGGCGTCTTACATTACAGACATTGCAGTTTATTGCTCTGGACACATCTTCAGTCCTCATGCCTCCCTGCAGCAGGCCTATGGCATGTTCACGCAGGTGAGCAGGAACTCTAGACATCTTTCTTCTGGTGTTTTTCAGAGTCAGTAGAAAGGTCTCTTTAGTGTCCTAACTTATTGTAACTGTGACCTTAAACGCCTAGCACTTGTAAACTATTAGTGTTTTAAGGACTGTTCCACAGATGTATGTGCAATAATTGTTTATGGTTCATTGAACAAGCATGAAAAACATCGTTTAAACCATTTCCAATAAAGATCTGTAAAGCTTATTTGGATTTTACAAAATTATCTTTAAAATACAGTCTCCTGAAAAAGAGATGTTTCTTTTTTTTACTGAGTATATATGCTAATGGTAAACATGCAGTAGTATGGAGTTGACTTATTTTTTTCTTCCTGCAGACTAAATTACACTGCTGTTTGACGACTCTGAAAGTGCACAGTTGGCAATATCAAGCAGCAATCATTCATCTTCAGATGCTCATTATGCAATCCTCAGCTAGAGATCTGCTCAGGGCAGAGAGCCCATGCATTTCTCTCCAATTTCTGCAATGTGTATACATTAAACCTCCGTTCAGAGTGGAGAAATAAACCAATAGCTTGTTTAGTGTCAGTCATTCCCCACTGATATCAATGACTAATCTGCCTGGAAATGTTTTATCACCACCTAAAGAAATCCAGTATGATTCTGAGCTGATCTACAGCAGTTTACATTCTAAAACGGAACTTTAAAATGATTTCCAAACTCGATAATCAGCAGCCAAATATCATTATTAGTAAGCTACATGAAAATAAATTGTTACTATCAGTCAATTGTACATAATAGTTTATGTACAGTTTAAGTAAGAAATCACTATGAGCATTGACATGATGAATGAAGCAGAGTAAATGGTACCACCCTATATTTGATTTCCTATAATAACACATCCCGGAGTGTTTTATTCCACTTTACAGCAGCAATTTTGCCAAAGATTACAATTTTATACTTATCAAACAATGACGTGTCCTTCTCTTTATCCATTTATAGTAACATTTCATGTTATGAAAAATGCTGATAAAACTGTTATCACTTATGTTATAATGATAATGAGTCTTTATTGGTCACATATACAGTAGAGCACAGTGAAATTGTTTTCTTCGCATACCCAAGCCTGTCAGGAAGCTGGGGTCAGAGCGCAGGGTCAGCCATGATAGGGCACCCCTGGAGCAGAGAGGGTTAAGGGCCTTGCTCAAGGGCCCAACAGTGGCAGCTTGGCAGTGCTGTGGCTTGCACCCCCAACCTTCCGATCAGTAACCCAGAGCCTTAACAGCTAAGCCTATAGCTTATAGCAGCTATAAGTAGTCATTCCCTCAGGAGCCTCTGCTTTTTTTTCTCTCTCTTAATGTTACAAAGCACTTACACTGGAGACTCCTTTCCATAAAGGCTAAATAAATCTCCTTACAGAAAATGTCACCACATTAATGAATATACTTTTTTTGTTAAGTAACAAAAAGTTTTACATGAAAAGAGTGACATGTAAAACTAGTAAAATGGTCAGTGTACAGGGATTTTACAAGATTTTCTAATGGTCTGAACCGAACCGATAGATATTTGAGAAATGATGTGCTGAATGAATATTCAGGTCGTGTCAGGACAGCTTGAGACTGAGTTACGTTGTCCCTCTTAGGCCTGTAAGTGCCACCTATCATTTATACAAGCAGCAATACCCCCATCCCCAAGGACTGCTGAATTTATGGAAGGGTACAGAGGCAGTCTTCGATGCAAATTCCACAGCAGGGTGAAAAACCTATAGCAAACCATCTCCCCAAACTGTCGGCAACCCATCATCCAGTGGACCTTGAGGCGCTGATGCAATATTCATGCTGCGTTTTGCGGCTGATTTGCTTAGCTCTCTTCATACCTAATAGATTGAAGATGAATATGAAGCTGCATGGTGCAAGGTTAACCCCCCCTCCAACCCCCACACCCCATCCAAGAAGTAGATCCTAAAATTACCAGCAATTTAGAGCCATTATCCGGTCATGATCATCTCTTTGGTTCTGTTTAGAAGTGTTATCACAGTTACAAGGATTGAGGTTTCAAACACACAGTATGAGACAGAGAACGAGCCACATAAAGACACTTCACGAAGCAGCATCAGAGACGAACAACTTCACACAAACACAACACCTCAAAGCCGAGTCTGTAGGAGAACTGTGGGAGGACATTAGTTCTGATATACGAGCCAGACAGAAGTGAGCATGACAAACCCTTGCTGAGAGCTGAGTGCATGTGATCTGATCGAAACTGGAAAAATCCCATTTACAGAGCCGTGATGTTCTTACTGAACCACTAATAATGATTAACAGTCACCTTGCTTCCACTTCAGGCCCCTTTCTGGAGTCTTGAGTGCAATTCAAAAAAATTTTTTTTTAATTTTAAAAGCATGATGGTGTCAATTGAGTTACTGTTAACACACCAATGTTGGTTATTTTCTCATAATAGTGTTTTATTCCTCTTATACCACAGCAGTTTGTCAATGATTACAAATTGTAATGGCTTTAATGACTTTTTAGCTCTGTAAAGTAACATGTTTAACATGGGTAACATTAATGTTGAGGAACGTCCTTGAAACTAGTTTGATCCCGTTATCAGTAACAGTTTAAGTAACTCGTATAAGGGATTAATTGAGACTGCTTTATTTGTTAAATAAAGCTCAAATGAGACATTTTTAAGTTTATTTATGACTATGTACACTCCTGGGCAAAAAAAAAAAAGTAAATGGGCCAGGCCCAAAATGGCAAAATATTAAGCTTTTAAAGGTCTTAAAAACAAATCATTGGTCAGAAAATTAGCAAGAATTACACAAATGCAGTCCTGAGACCTCATGTGCCATTTATTTTTGCTGCCGTGAACTGTATGGGGTACAGTTAGAAACAGGGAAATTAACTTACATTAAGTAGTCAACCAGAATGTCTATTACTGCCGCATGTACCGCTGCCACAAGGCCAGGGCGGTAAATACAAACGAGTCACATGTGAAAGTCATTTGTGAAATTACCACCAGGTGGCGCAAAGGGACGGTTTACAAAACGACTGGAAGTGTGACGTGGAGATCAAATGAAGGAATGAAGAAAGTTAATAGTAATAAAAATGTAACATTATAATATTATTTTTGTTATTTTGTCAAATAAAAAAATCGCAGTGACTGATGTCATGTTGTTTTTATTTTCAAAGCCTATTAGAACAATGTTCTCGAACCGGAACGAAAAAATTAAGTTTTTGCTTGTACTCCGTTACTCCCCAACCATGCATATTTATGTTATTTAAAAGGTTCATTTCACTTATTCATTTTTATTTAATGTAGTCATGTTAGTTCAAACCAAAGAACACAAAACATGCTAATCCAACTGTTACGACGAACGCTCGGTACAAAGGTGGAAAAGGTACCAAGCTGGGCCAACTAATAGGTAAATGGATAATAGATGGAAAATAAAAGAACCAAATTGCAGGTCTGGAGCTCATACTGGCTGAAACACAAGCTCAAGTAATGCTGCTGGCAGCAGGGTGTGAACCAAAGTGCTCACATGTCCTATTCTGACACGCTAACCGCTCGGCTATCCATAAGAATAGTAAGTTAAGATTTCACAGTGTAGCTATAAATGAATATATATGAAATAAACACAAATCAATAAACGGTACACTTTGAATTGTGTTTAATTTTAACACCATGTAATTCTTATGTACATTTTATTAAAGATCTATTCAGTTATCAAGTCAGGGGATGTGCATCATGTTTGTGTTGTTTGGACACATTGTTTACAAAGAGATTTGGATATGAGATAATTGTTATATATATATATATATATAAGATATCAATTTGGGGAAGCATCGACAAATGACAACATTTTATTTAGCAGATGCGATTAAACTGGATTACAAAAAGTTCTTTAATTTCACGTGCAAGGCTGCAGTGGACAGTTTTTTGTTTTTCCCAACTGCTGGGTTAATGGATTTGTGGCAAACATTAGAAGCACTGCTCCCTCTCCAGCGCCATTAACAACATATGTTTAGCAAATGTGTCGAAGTCATCCCCGAGCCAGACTGAAAGGAACACATTTGATATATAAAAATTCTCAGGAAAAAAACTTATATAAAAATTCTCAGGAATTATGGACCAGCAGTTTACCAAGAGAACATCATAAAATCTAATTTGGTGCCACATAAGACAACACTTTGAAGGACTTCATCACTTCTTCCAAGGTAAAAGTTAACAAACTACACGGCTGATCGCAGTAGTTTGCGATCTTTTCTGAGTTTTAGGCAAATCGATTAAGTATTTTCTAACGTAACTATGCATTTATAGAAAATGAACCAAAACATACAGCAGCGAGACAGTATATTGCTGAGGAGGGGATAAACTGGGTGAAAACACCAGCCGAGTATGTTTCTTATCTGTCTATCCTGGGTAAATCTTTTAGATCAAGTCGTTTATGAAGTGTGCATATGACTAATTCGTCTAACTTGTTCACTGTGTGCCTGCAGATCACCAGATCTCTGTCCAATCGAGCTAGTTTGGCATGCACTGAAGGAGTTCATCAGACATGAGGCCAAGCCAAGCAATAAAGACAAGCTTCTTCAGGCCATTGTGACTTTCTGGTGCGATCGTTTGACGACAACCGCTTACAACAGATACATCAACCACTTCAGAAAGTTTTGCCAGCTGTGGTATAGCACAACAGAGGCTCTATTGGAATGTAGCAAATTTATTGTAATGTTGCCATTATTTATTAAACCAAACACTTGACCATAATAGTCTACTGTCTCTTATTTCTAAGCATCACAAAGAATGGAAAAAATATAAACGCTGTTGGTCATTATCGGTTAATTGGTGTAAATTTTATACAATTATTAATTCACCACTCCTACTAGCCGAACACTCCTATATGGCATAACCCACACTTCACAAACACAGTGAAGATAACAAACATCTCCACATGGGTAGAAAAAGGCATTACGCACCTTAAACAGATATGTCAAAACAACTTTTCATCATTCCCATATCTAGCCGAAAAGCATGGATTAGAAAATAAACATTTCCTTGAATTTCTTCAACTTAAATCCAATATATGCGTTAAAATCAACCTAAAAAGACAACACATTAGACCTCCCCCCATTAGTATCAGAACTACTAAATATATCACCACTAACTAAAGTCTTATCCAAAATATATAACATCATATCCAAATCCAACTCCTCAATTACCATACCTTGTAAAAAAATTGGAAGACGACTTAAGAATCACATCTAAAGAAGACTTTTGGTGACAGATATTACAGAACATGTCCCTCATAGCTACCGACATTAGTCTGCACCTGATACAATACAAAATAATCCATAGAACTCATTACTCAGGTCATAGGATGTTTAGAATGGGCTTCAGGGGAATCAGACATCTGCATGCAGTGCACACAAAATAAACCAGATGATTACATACATGCCGTATGGGACTGCACACCAGTTAAGCCCTTCTGGGAACAAATTACTGAGGAAATATCTTGTTTTCTAAATACTACAGCACCATCCCACTTTCCCCTTCACTTTGCCTACTTGGAGATACATCTGGGATCAACATTATAAAGGAAAACACAATAGTCCTTGCTATGCATATTAATTACCGTTGCAATCAAAATGATTCAATCCCCATTTCAAATCAGATTTATTGTCAAAATTTACAGACTTTCAGCTGTTTGCAATGAACAAATCAAACAAAAGCAATTAAATTGTTAAACACAACGAATGCTTCAAGTGGTTTCCCCAAATTCAGCTGAAAATACAACCTTTACCCAGTAATCCACAAAACCATTGGTGGACACTGGGGGTAACGGGAGCCGTCAGGCTGAAGGAGGCCTTTCGAGCTTGGTTAGCTTGTGGGACTCCAGAAGCAGCTGGCAGATACCAGCGGGCCAAGTGGAGTGCAGCAAGAGCAGTGGCGGAAGCAAAAACTCGGGTATGGGAGGATTTCGGTGAGGCCATGGAAAATTACTTTGTTCGACTCAAAGGAGGGGGAAGCAGGGCCATGCCCATGCTATTTACAGCAGGGATGGAGAACTGTTGACCTCAACTGGGGAAATAATCAGATGGTAGAAGGAATACTTCGAGGACCTCCTGAATCCTGCTGACATGCCTTCCATTGAGGGAGCAGAGCTGGAAGACTCAGAGGAGGACTTGCCCATCACTGGGGCTGAGGTCGCTGAGGCAGTTAAGCAACTCCTTAGTGGCAAGGCTCCTGGGGTATATGGGATTCAGCCTGAGTTTCTAAAGGCTCTTGATGTTGTTGGGATGTCTTGGCTGACACACATTTTCAGCATTGCGTGGATGATGGGGACAATACCTCTGGATTGGCAAGCTGAGGTGGTAGTCCCTATCTTTAAAAAGCAAGACCAGAGAGAGTTTCCCAGGGAGGCTGATGAGTGTGATCCCCCTAAAGTTGGAACCAAGTTTATGCCAGGGTACTGGAGAGGAGAGTTCAGACATTAGTTGAATCTTGGAGGAGCAATGCGGATTCAGTCCTGATCGTGGAACAATAGACCAGCTCTTTACCCTTAAAAGGATCATGGAGGGTTCATGGGAGTTGCCCAACCAGTCTGGAATTGGAAAAGGCATATGACCGTGTCCCTCATGGAATCCTGTGGTGGGTGCTTAGGGAGTATGTGGTACCGGACCTGTTATTACAGGCCATTAGGTCTCTGTACAATTGGTCTGGACGTATTACCAATGTCAAGTCAGACTTGTTGCCACTGCATGTAGGGCTCCGCCAGGGCTGCCTTTTGTCACTGATTCTGTTCATGGTTTTCATGGCCAGAATTTCTAGGCACATTCAAGGGGTGGAGGGAGTCCGGTTTGGTGACCTCAGGATCACATCTTTGTTATTTGCAGACAATGTGGTCTTGTTGGCTTCATCGAGCAGTGACCTCCAGTGTGCTCTGGGGCAGTTTGTAGCTGAGTGTGAAGCCATGGTTCTAAGCTGGAAAAGGGTGGGTTGTTCCCTTCACGTTGGAAATGAGATATTGCCTCAAGCAGAGGAGTTTAAGTATCTCAAAGTCTTGTTCACGAGTGGGGGTAAAGTGGCGCGGGAGATTGATAGACGGATCAGTGCAGCATTAGCAGTTATGCGGATGTTGTTCTGGTCCATCGTGGTGAAGAGACAGCTGATCCAAAAGGTGAAGCTGTTGATTTACTAGTTAATCTATGTCCCAACCCTCACCTATGGTCACCTTTGGGAAGTGACCAAAAGAATGAGGTTGCAGAAATAAGCGGCAGAAATTAGCTTCCTTCACAGGGTGGCTGGGCTCAGCCAGATAGTGTGAGGAGCTCAGTCATTTGCAAGGAGCTCAAAATAGAGTCGCTGCCCTGGGGAGGTTTCGGCATGTCCAATGGGGAGAAGACCCTGGCAGACCAATGACTAGACGGAGAGATTATACCTCTCGTCTGGCCTGGCAGCACCTGAGTATCCTCGTGGAGGAGCTGGAGGAGGTGGCTAGGGAGAGGGAGGTCTGGGCATCTCTGCTTAGACTGCTGCTGCCTGTTTATTTCTTGCTAATTTAATTTACACTCGTTGCATATATAAGAATACTAGCACGTTGGAGGAACGCTTCAAAATGTATGCTATGTTATAAATACTGTAGCTGTTCCATTCAAAGAGCATTGCCACTGCGTTTTTTTCTTTAATCTTCTCAATCACTGATCTGATATGAAATGTCTGCTGCAGAACCTTTGTATTGTGTAAGGGAGTAAAATGGTCATTGTCTCCTGTGATCACTCTGAGCTGGGAAACAATGGAAGCTATTACTTTTTGAAAATGCTATGCATAAACAGAAATAGCTTAGTATATTTCTTCATTAGTTTTTGAAAATGTTCTCTCTTAGATACCTTACAGCAGACAGTCATTTTGATGTGGCGTTATGAAGGATAAGTCGCTTACTATACTAAACAGTGCTACTGTAAATGTAAGAGTATTTTAAAACAGAAATGTGTCATACAGTAGCTCTAAATGCAAGTAGTCCATTCTCTTTGAATTCCCCATCTTTAAAAAAGTAAATAAGTCATTAATACTTTAGTATTCTGAGGTAGAATTTTAGATGTCACTAATTGTTGTTCTGTTAGGAGTTGCCATAGCGGATCACTGGTCCACATATTTGATTTGGCACAGTTTTTACGCCAGATGCCCTTCCTGACACAACCCTCCCATTTTATCCGGGCACTGAGTGCAACCCCCAGTGACTGGGGTTCCCTTCCCAGCAATCAAACCCGGGCCGCAGCAGTGAAAGCACAGGATCCTTAGCCTCTAGCCCACCACGGAATTTGTGTCCCATATTAAAAGACAAAATCAATGAATACATTGTTCTGCAAACCACTGGGCATGAATTAATGATCAAACCTTTCATAGTTATAGTACAGTAAGAAATAATACCAGTCTGCTAAAATGCAGTTTAAAATCTATTCTTTATGCATCTTATTTTTTCTATGATGTGATTATTTTTTATTTTTTCAAAATAAATGCATGCTACTTTTAAAATAATATTTTAATCCATCATTTCCATGAGGTTTAGATTATATTTATGCTACAGCCATGGCAAAAATTGGAGACAACCGTTACTTCCTTTATCGTTCATATTAAAA
This sequence comes from Stegophilus panzeri, assembly GCA_024331685.1. NCBI lineage: Eukaryota > Metazoa > Chordata > Actinopteri > Siluriformes > Trichomycteridae > Stegophilus > Stegophilus panzeri. The sequence continues at coordinate 19,140,899 of JANDJT010000081.1, read as the reverse complement.
TATATTTATTTGGCATATGTTCAAATTTTATTTATTTCTTTATTTGTCAGTTTATTTCTTTATTTGTCTGTATTTATTTGTTTGCTTATTTTCCCACATTTCACAGCTGATAAAAACCAAACAGAACATCAGGTGACTGCCATAAACTGCAGAAGGCACTCAATCAATGATTTACCAAAAGCATCGATGATGCTATCACATCCCTGCAGTGTTCCCATGCAGGAAGAGATCACAGCATGCATCAGAGTCATTATGATTCGTGCTTCGTCTTCATGCTGTCCAAATCTTCCACAGTGACACAGTAATTAAACACGGGAGTGTGTCCTCACGGGACAGCCGGCAGTCCATGCTAATCGCTCCTATTCCTGTAGTGTTCAGCTCATTGGTCTTAATGGGATTAGTTTCAGTGTCGTTTGTGTGTCATATTTTCATACCATAAACTCAATCCATATTTTTATACCTTAATCATCAACAGTTCATGAATAGTACCTGTCTGTGAAAGGTTCATGAACAGTACCTGTCTGTGAACGGTTCATGAACAGTACCTGTCTGTGAACAGTTCACGAACAGTACCTGTCTGTGAACGGTTCATGAACAGTACCTGTCTGTGAACGGTTCACGAACAGTACCTGTCTGTGAACGGTTCATGAATAGTACCTGACTGTGAACGGTTCATGAACAGTACCTGACTGTGAACGGTTCATGAACAGTACCTGACTGTGAACGGTTCATGAACAGTACCTGTCTGTGAACGGTTCATGAATAGTACCTGACTGTGAACGGTTCATGAGCAGTACCTGACTGTGAACGGTTCATGAGCAGTACCTGTCTGTAAACGGTTCATGAACAGTACCTGTCTGTGAACGGTTCATGAACAGTACCTGTCTGTGAACGGTTCACGAGCAGTACCTGACTGTGAACGGTTCATGAACAGTACCTGTCTGTGAACGGTTCATGAACAGTACCTGTCTGTGAACGGTTCATGAACAGTACCTGACTGTGAACGGTTCATGAGCAGTACCTGTCTGTGAACGGTTCATGAACAGTACCTGTCTGTGAAAGGTTCATGAACAGTACCTGTCTGTGAAAGGTTCATGAACAGTACCTGTCTGCACTTCCATGAGCTGGTATTAAGACAGGACAACATCTCTGATCCTCTTTGTGAAAGTCGACAGATTTAGGTTGATTATTGATTAAACATAACACACTCTCTAGTGAATATTAGAGGGCTGGCTTGAAAGACTGATTGAGATATAACAATGCATAACACTGTTTTTACAGGATGTTTAAGAAGTATTTAAATTATTTCACATGACCTGTAATTATTATTCATCATACTTTTTATTCTAGCAGGTAAAATTGCTATGATCATCCATCTATCCGTCCATCCATCCATTTTCTGTACTACTTATCCTACACGGGGTCGCAGGGAGACTGGAGTCCATCCCAGGGGACTCACACAAGGCGGGGGACACCCTGCACAGGATGCCAACCCATTGCAGGGCACAATCCTACACCCATTCACACACTATGGACAATTTGGAAATGCCAAACGCTATTACGTATGTCTTTGGACTGGGGGAGGAAACCGGAGTACCCAGAAGAAACCCCGAAGCACAGGAAGAACATGCAAACTCTGTACACACAGGGCGGAAGTGGGAATCAAACCCCTAACCCTGGATGCATGACGCAAATGCGCTAAATACTAGGCCACCATGCAATGATCATAAAATGATAAAATTATAAGATTTAGAATGCTTAGAAATGCTTAGAAAGCAAAGAGACAATATAATTCACTGACCCTTCATGTGCTTTGTTGTTCCTGAAGACTAACCGCGTCATTGCTAATCACATTACAAATAGAATGCACAATTTTGTATTTTATATTATGTATAAAATTGCATCAAAATGCATTAGATGTCTTTTTGCCCCCCAAAAAAAACATCCAAACAAGAGAAATGTTATCATTGAGACAAATAATGTTTTGTAGTTTGTAGATAAACTCTCTGGATGACAAACTTCCCATCACAGTTAGCAGCGTGAGGTCAGTGACCTGAGGTCTGATTGTTATTGACTGAGAAGCTCAGTGAACCAAGCTCTGAAGCTGATGTTGTGCTTCTCATCCTGGTCTTCCACCCTTCATCGTTACAGGAGTAGCTCAGCGGGCGGAAAAAATCACATTTCCACAATATTTCCTCCTTACTCAACCAAGACATGCTGGCTTTCAGATTTATGAGGCTAACAAGTAAAGGACATCAGTCACCTAAATGTGTGCCTGTAAACCCAGAATTTTTCTATAAGGCTATATTCCGAGTTGGTGAATTAATCCCAAATATTCCATCAATAGTTATGCAGGAAAAGTTGTAAATATGCAGATTTGGATTAAGCACCTTTCTTTTAGCTAGAAAAAAAATCAGGGATAGAAAATGTGGACTGAATAAAGAAAGAGCATTTTATTTTCTTTACTGTCAAATGTAATACAATGTAACACAGACCAATTTAAATGAAAAACAAAAAAGACTAATATAATGATATATCATTGAAAATATGATTAGCATTCAAATACACTGAAATAATCTTATATGGATTTATATATAAATTAATCTATGTGAAATTTGTCCTCAGGATAAGCATCGTATTTGATTAAGATGCAGTGAGAGATTGTTTTTTTGTTTTGTTTTGTTTTTTACATAAAAGTGGCAATTTTATTAATGAATAAAGTATCATATTTATATTTATGTATTTAATATTGGCCTCATATGGCATTACATAGTTTTTTTTATGTATTTCCAGCCCAAAAGATTATTAAAGATTCATATAAAGGTTTTATCAAACAGCAGCAACTCATAACCAGACATTTTGGTTGGACAACATAAATAACGGCATTGAGATAAGCACAATTAAGCCGAGATTCTATCACAATTAACTTATGCTATAGGCTACTATTTACTGAATTTTTAGAGCAGCCCTGCAACTTATGGCAGTTGACAGTCAACAACATGCAGTCATCCAGCATGAAGTCTAGCAGCTCGTTTTCAGTGGTTTTAGACATACCATTGTTTAATTGTGTTCAATGCAGCAAGTGTATTTTCTGTTGCGTTGTGAGGCAAACACTAGCTAGCTAGCTAGCTAGATAGATAGATAGATAGATAGATAGATAGATAGATAATTTATTTGTCCTCAAAGATTACATTTGTTTCCACCGTGGGTGCGTAGAGAAACATAAACACAACAACACCATACATATAAACCATCATAAACAATCACAGTCATAGAGGGGAGAAGGGAACATAACTAACACTGTATCATAACCAGGGCTGCTTGGTCTGAGCAAAATGTCCAGCTACACCATGACACAAAAACCTCACAAAAGACATGAAACTAGAGTGAAAAATATTTGGACACTGGAAAAATGTAAACATTTTCTTTTTCTCATTCTCACTGTGGTGTACACACATTTTTAATCAACATGTTTATTAAGGAAGTAGCTACAAGAATGACAATCCACCAACCCACTTTCCCCACCCTTACTACCATGGCCAAACAGTGCTTATACACAGTAATAGGACAGTAACAAACAGTTTGGTTAAAAAGTTTGGTAAACAGGCAAACAAAATATGTATGGTAATAAAGTCAAAATATGTGGTCTAGAATTTCAAATGACTCGTGGGTTTTCTGTCCTGGATTTTAAGTATGTGAGAAACTGTGAGAAATACCCCCAGTATTTTTTCTCTTTGTTTCTTCTTTAAATTAAACATTTTCTCTGGAGTAATATAGGATGCCACTGCCAGTTTAGGAGCTTCTGGTGATTTCCATATAACAGTAATGCATTTCTTTGCTGTAAGTATAGATCTGTGATTTTTCCATTTTTTATCTAGGAAAACAGATTAATCACCTAATGAGGTCCTGGTATCCTCCGTAATGACATCTAAAACTGCCTTGCTGTAGCTTTCCAACTCAGGGGAAGACCAAAGCATGTGTAGCAGAGCTCCAATTCCCACTTTACATGTAGAACATCTAGTACATTGAGACTTTCAGGAGTGCAATACCTGATGTATGGTACTAAACTGGAGTATGATGAGTATTATCTGATGATGACTATTGAAAGAAATTGTCTGTACGTTTTCACAAATTGTTTCCCACTCCAAGACGTTTTCCCACTTTAATTTAACATTGATGTGAATAACAATTGTAGCCATACATATATGAGACAAGTTGTCTCATGTTGTCCAGAGGAAGAGAAAGGAGAGGCAGTACTCAGCCACATTGCTGCATGCTACTCAAAATTTAATAAAAGCATAGCTGGGAGGAATTATTTTCAGTGTAACTGTTTGAAGGGCCTAAATGCACCCACTTCATACAAGTCACTAAAGGTTTGTACACCATTTTTGTACCAGTACTGTGCTATCTTGCTTTTTTAGGTCTTCCACTTTGCCTTTATTTGCAGAAAAGTATTAGATTGTATTAGATGATTATTTGTTAGAACATAAGATCTTTATAGCCTTTGAGTATTTTTAGACTAGCTCAATTTGCGTAAAAAAAGAGTCGACCCTGTATTGTGTAGGGGGTAGTGTGATGTGCATGGGGCAGCCATCTTTGACCGCTATGTGCAATAATAACTCTATGGAGCTAAATAAGGCCCATGAATATGCAACATCTAGAAGGGTGAAGAAATCACTGGAACATCGATTTATATCTGTCAAATAGCAACATTTAAAAAAAATCGTTGTTCAATCAAAATAGGTAATTAGCATTTCCATCCATACATCCATTGTCCATACCACTTTTCCTACATAGGGTCGTGAGGAAAACTAGAGTCTATCCAAGGGGACTCAGGGCACAAAGCAACCCATCGCAGGACACACTCAAGACAATTTGGAAATGCCAGTCAGCCTACAGCACTTGTCTTTGGACTGGGGGAGGAAACTGGAGTACCAGGAGGAAACCCCCAAAGCACAGGGAGTACATGCAAGCTCTCAAACACAGGGCCCAGGCGGGATTTGAATCCCCAACCCTGGAGGTGCAAGGCAAACGTGCTAACTACTAAGCCACCGTGCCCATGGTCAATTACAGTATATAATAATTATAATATTTTTTGTTATTGTAAAAATATTTGGTTTATTTTTTACAATATGTTAAACAAATTTGACAATATCTTTGTAATTAAATTATATATATA
>JANDJT010000081.1:19116828-19128445 GCA_024331685.1 Stegophilus panzeri | reverse complement strand
TTTTCTTATAACCACTTCGCATTTTGTGAAGCTCAACAACCTTTTGCCACACATCACAGCTATATTCCTTGGTCTTATCCATTGTAATGAATGACTAAGGGAATTTGGCCTGTGTGTTACCTTATATTTATACCCCAATTTTTTCAGACCCTTCTTTGCTTAATATTTAGGTATTATAAAATAATAATAACTGTCATGTCAGCTTAAGTTTACTAAAATTATGTTTTATATTAAAATGGTGCACTTCTCAAAACACAAAAAACTAAATTTTAATTTATTTAGGTGTAAATTAGTTGCTGTACAAATAGCAATGAAGTTGTTACAAAAAAAAGTAAGATATCTTTAAAGATATTTTAACTTACAGTTAAAATTCATTTAAGCTGTAATAAGTTTTCCTTAATAACATAACATTTTGTGTGTATTAAATATGAGTAAAGTGTTAACACAGGAATGAGGTATTTTTCACATTAATTAAACTTTTTAGAAGTACACATGAATATATGAATCTTTTACAAGGTGTCACCGTATTTCACAATCATTTCAAATAAAAAATGCTACACTGACACGATCTACTGGAATTGAACTGTGTTACCTGAGAGGAAAAACATTTGATGTGAATCTCATTAGTGACATTGCAGCGCAGAACTCATTACTGAGATGTCTGTCTTGTAAACCACGCTTTCTTTTGACACCTAATTGAAATTTGATAATAATCTTCTGGCTTTGTGGATCACTGAGTAAATTCAATGTCACTTTTAAAACCAGCCCTACACAGGTGTTGTGATATATCACACATTTTATTACCATCTTTAACCCTAGAATGCATGAACCAAAAAACCTACACTAATGTATAGAGTGGTCAAAATGACCAGTATTGGATTCAATGGTTTTCCTTAAAAAAAAAATAAATAAATAAATAAAAAGGTGTCCTGTTAATTAAATTATTTAAAAAATGGATAATACACTAATGTTTTCATTTATCAAATATGCTTATTTGTTCACTTCCCTAATAAATATGCAGTACAGAAGATACAATTTAATTTTATTCAAATGCAGTTGAACTTTTTCTGAGCTAAATCTGGACCAATTTAGTGCTACTGTAACGCTGTTGCAGTCGGAAATTTTACTTCTCACACGTCTTGCAGATAATGTAAGAATGATCTTTGCAAACATCTCACACAAAAGGTTTGCACCTTTCTGTCCATAACTCCATTGAGTTTGCAAACATAGTTTGTGCCTCTTCTTTTTCACTGGGCCTTCACCTGTCATTTCCTGCGGTCTTTCTCTATTCATCCCACACTATTTCATTGCCTCAATGACATGGCTATGAAGGTGGGGATTTTCCTGAAGCCGATACTGGATCTATGGTGTGACAATATCTTTTGCCAGCTCTTTCAGGATTCGTATGTGGGGTATACCTTCCTGGTACTGAGGATATTGGACTTTAAGAGTGTGTACTGTAAGAATTGAAGGCTGCCACATCAAGATGGTTGTAAAATAGAGCCACTGGCCATCTCTTTGTTTTCCTCTTTGAGGTGTAGTTGCCAATCACCTGATCCATGACATCAACACCTCAGTTTGTTTTGCTATAGTAAAAATTGCTTCTGGTTTCTTCTTTGTACTGCTGTCATGCACTGACTTGTGCGCAACGAAAGTACTGCCTTGCCCTTCTTCTGAACATAGCTGGCCATGTTAATGTTAGCCCTGAAACCAAATTCAAATTCACTGGTGTCTCTCCAAACATTTCCAAAGCCTTCTCTACTGTGTATATGCAAGCATAATTGGCATCATGAGCCATGACAGCAATGCTTACTAAAATAACTTGGTAATTATGAGAGATGCCATCTAACCCATTTAATTTACTAACTAGTGATAATGATAATGAGTCTTATATACATATACACATACACATATACATTACAGCACAGTGAAATTCTTTTCTTTGCATACCCCAGCATGTTAGGAAGTTGGGGACAGAGTGCAGGGTCAGCCATGATACAGCACCCCTGGGGCAGAGAGGGTTAAGGGCCTTGCTCAAGGGCCCAACAGTGGCAGCTTGGTAGTGCTGTGGCTTGAACCTGCGACCTTCTGATCAGTAAACCGCCAAGCCACCACTCCCCCTGTAGTGTATCCATAATTCTGTAGTGTATCCATAATATATGAATATCTGTGCCTCAAAACTGACCTGTCATATCATTTCTGTGTTAAAATACAGAATTTGCAGGCCTGTGCTTGTTGTGATTTGAATATTCTGTTATGACTGTTGCTATGACAACTGTTGTCTGAGGCAAATTCACAAAAGATTTTTGAGTAATCCATGGAGTTTTAGGGAAAGAAATATCATATAAATATTATTATTGACAACTTTTTTTTTTTTTTAAATGCTACATTAAGACAAAAATTTCATAGGAAAGGTATATGGGTCATTCTTGACCCGCTTTATGAAGAATTGGGGTAGTGATATGAAAATGTAACTTTTTCCCAACCTATGAGCAGGAAATATGAAAAGGACATTTAATAATAATAATTTCTTAAGGCTTACATGGAATAAATAAATAAAATTTTTAAAAAATTGTTATTGATCGAATATTTCAAAAATCACATCCTGCCAGGTCAATCTGACCTGCTTTATGCATTCTAGGGTTAAAGGTGCCAAAATATTTAAATGGGTTTTTTAAACTTGTAATTTTCACATAATAATAAATAAAACATTAGAACATTCCTTTAAAGAGGATGTGATTTGTTTCGTGTTTCCATTTCTGGTTGAGAGCATGCTATGAGAATATTTGCTGCTTCTCACTGGAGATTTTCTTTCTTTCTTTTATCTCGTTATTTTTTTTCTCGAGTCTGTGTGTTTGATGTTTGTTCTTGCATCTGTCTTCATTTGTATTGTTTTAAGGTTTTTGGTCATTTATCTGCTGGATGCCAGTTGTAACAGCACTCCAGGCCTAAGTTTGAGCAGCATATTTCCCCTGGCCTCGATCTTCATGTGTAATGTTTGTAGGCATAGTTACAGGACAGTGAAGCCAAGCAATTGCTTGGGACCCCGAATTTTCAGGGCACCACATAATGGCCAATACTAAGGCCATGAAAATGTCAAATCTTAAAGCGCAGGACAACCCCAACACCTCAGATGGGTACTACGTTATGCCAGGAACATCCTCTAAAGGAGCACCATCTTGCGACTGTAGCATGTAGGACTTGCGCAAGTTTATTTTGAATTGTCGCACTTTTTTCAAAAGAAAATTCAATAGAACTTTCCTGTCACAAAGCCAGAACAGAAAGTGAAAACAAGACGAAGAGTACAAGAGGAAGCAGAACTAAGGTAAGTTGTAAGGATAATCAAATAATGAATTAATTAAGGATGAAATGTAGGTAATGTTCATCACGTTACCAAATGTTCTGTTGTAGCCTACAGACAGAAAGGAAATATCACAACTGAGTCTGTCTTTCTTCCTGTTTCTTAAGTCTGTCTTTTGAGACTATTTATTTTACTTTATTCATATATGTAGATGTGTTATTCTTTGTATTTAAAGGTTAGAATAGATGAGTGGTGGATATAGGATGTAACAGACAGGACAGCAGACGAGACAAAACAATAGACAAGAGAAGTCAGTGGACGCAACATGGACATGATACTTATCTGAATAATTTTTAGAATGTCGGTTGAGTAAATTAACACCAACTTTGGTTTCTGTGAATGTTGTGTATGTGTGTGTGTGTAATTTAGTTGCGTGTGTTTGTGAGTTTTATGCTTGAGCTGTGTGGTATGGCTTTGGTTTGTCTGTATTGTAAGTACTGTACTGTCAGCTATCGCAAAGTGGGTCCCGGTGTATGTAGATAATGAGTGGTGTCCAAACAGACTTTCATTTGGCAGTTGTATTTTTTTATTAAGGCAGAGAAATTATTGTGCTTTTCCATATGTTTTGCATGATATTAATGTTATTCTTTGATTTGTTAGTATGGTATCTCCCTACCATACCATATTAATTTCCGTGTTTCAGGAGTAACCTCGTATATACAAATTAGGGGTCGTTACTTCGGATTTCTGTAAATCAGCGCCTGAAGGTATGGGGTGCACATATTTATGACGTTTTTTGGCTCGGAAAAAGTGGCATGCAGTATGCCATTTGAAATGTGTGGAAGGACTGATGTTCACATGTCTGGTGCTGTTAGAAACCCTTTAAAAATCCTAAAACTTTAATAACTCGTGTGAAATGTGAACGTAATCATTCCGCTCTGCAGCGGAGCAAAGAATTTCAATAAGGGCCGAAAACACGTGATATGAGCTCAGGTACACAGACGTGAAATACGAATTACAATGAGATATTGTAACCGAATAAGAGTGTTTTATTAGAATATGATTTATACCAATAGCTGGAGGCGAAGAAGCACATTTTGGTTAATGCTCATCATTTTTTTCCCTTGCCTTTAGCTGAAACTTAGTTTGTGATAACTTCCAGCTCTGTGCATCATGCCTGCTCCCTATCCTCCCTTCCACTATTTGATAAACTGACACATGTCAGGAAATCAATATTATTTGAGATGGAAAAGTAAATCCTAAAGCACTTAATTAACATCAGAAATGTTTTTTTTTTCTTCCTGCTTTCTCTCAATCTAGCCGAAGATTGGGAAATTTGAGTATTCATGAGATTCATTTGTGTATGTAAATTCCAGCGGGAAAGAAGCGCTGGAGAAGATGGACGCAAGACCAAACAGCACACAGCTGTCAATCAAACGAGGCAATGGAACAACTCCGGACTATTAAGCATCAGGAGTTTGGAAGCTGGAATTTGAGGATGATGTGAGGGATCAGACAATCAGAGAATCGGCAAGCTGGCAGAAGCTGAACGTCTGTTTATGAGGAGGAAAGTGTGCTGGAATTAAATGGAAGTGCACTAGATGAGCATCCATTTAGCAGAAATGCTCACATTCGGAAAAGCCATGGTCTTTTTCAGAATTCCCGAACACATGAATTCATGAATTTAAAAATTGAGGAGCAAAATCTTGACTTTTGATCACTGGTACCAAGAAGCTGCACTCAAGAGTTTAATAACTGTACAGAAATGAATAGCTTTAAAGTATGACAGATTTATTAATGTTGTTTTTCCATCACAAAGCTTATTTCAGAGTTAAAAACTGACTACACAGGTATGAAAGCCTGTTATTAGTGCCTGTAATAAGATCACTGATCAAATTATATGGAACTTTCATTACTTTGCCCTTTAAATAATCATGCATCATTGTCATTCATTTCTAAAATGCTAGTTATATACTTAACATTGGGCCTCATTTATCACAATATATATGAATGAATTCATTTGTAAACTGCATGCACGAGCATTTAGACAAGACATCTGTTATTGATGAAAATCCAGTTAGTTCGTATCCTTAGTTTCCGTCCTAAGTTTGTGTAAATTTACATATAAGGAGACTCACTAATATGGACCTTGACTGATCGGCTTAAAATCATATAATCGTTGATAAGTTACTGCAATTAACTTTAAATCACTAGTTTATTATATTTACACACACAAATTTCACTAATATTTTGTGAAATTCAGTTGTTCTATATTAATGAGAAAGCCAAAACATAAACACATTCATAAATTAAGACAAATAAGACTGGCAGTTCAATTAGGACAAAAGTAATAGCACTGTTTAGTCTTTGTTTTGCCATTTTCACCTCTCTGTAAGCTTTGAAATTGATGGAATTTTGTGCCATTAGCTGCGCCATAAATACCTTTGGTAATTCATAGCTGATTGGCATTTATCAATAAATGCATGTGAGTACAATAAAATCAGGAATTGTAATCTGGAAATCTGAAATTTTAGTGCAGTTTGGCTTATAAAAACATTTAGACATAATTTTACTACAAGAGAGATCAATGAGGTTCAGTGTTTGAGGTTTATCGCTCAAAGCACAGAATACTGGCCGGTGTTCTCTTTCAAAGGGAATTCAACGGTGCATGAGCTTCACGCTGTGGAAAGCCTCCAAGCGTAACCGGTATCTGAAGTCTGTGTAAAATCATGCCAATTTATTGGCTTGCCATGGTCAGGTGAAGTGGCATTTCGCACGTCGTGTGACCATAAAACAGCGCATGTAAACCATGTCATCAGTTTCTTTGTCTTCAGCGAAGCCACATTTCTGTTGTCTGGGTGAACAAACATTGCGAAAACTCTGATCTATCTCTTGCACTTTCCGCTGGATCCGACTCTCCAGTTCTGACTCCCCAGAGGGGGAGCCAGTGCATTATTTTATGGGAGTGGAGCATGCTGCAGCAGCCCTTGAAGGGGCTGACTGCACTCACTGTGAAAAAAGAGAAGAAGTCATAATGAAGCAGCTCTGCTCTCAGCTCTCAGCTCTCTCATGTCTCATGTCTCATGTCTCAGCTGAAGGGCGATGGGTCTGGAACCTCAGGGCTCTGGTCGGCTCAGATCCTAGGGGTCCCGTATGTATCTGGAGGAGGAACCGGAAATGTGCACTGCTCTATCTCTCACTCTTTCCTCCAGATCCGACTCTCTGGTACCAAGTTTTGGAGCTTGCGAAGCGACTTCTTCCTGGAGAGTCAACCCACTCTCTGTGAGTCCAAGGAGCCAGAGGGTGGAGCCAATGAGAAGGATAGTGTTCCCTCACACTGCAGAAAACTCCCCTTTTTCCCGGAAGTGCGCCATGAAGTATCACGCTTCGGGGGAAAGCCGTGTTCATAACCCCACAACGTCGGATTATTTGGCCAATGTGGGGAATAAACAATACGATTATTTTGCTATACCGAAGGTGGACGAGGCACTTGCAAGCTACCTCTCTCCATCAACGGCAGCAATATTAGGGAGGCCGGCTTTGCCATCCAAGCCGTGTAAGACGGTATTGGTTGGCAAAGCCTGTGCGGCAGCGGGTCTCGCTTGTCAATCTGTAGGTCTCTGCATACAATGACAGTGTTACAGGCCTAAAAGGTAGACCTGCTGAATTGTGAGGGAAGCACAGAAGGCGAGTGTGGTGGCCCACCTCCTGCAGAAAGCCAGGGGGACTGGGTGGCCACAGTTGCAGCCTGTTAGAAGGCCTGGTTTAAAAATGATAATCAGTGCCAAAAAGGCAAGAAGAAGCGGTCCTGATTGGCCGTGAAGGAAGGTAACGGGGACGAGAGGTTGTTAGGGCAGTTAGCCCCCAGTATTACTGTAAGGCTCCCCTAGTCAATGTCATCCCAAGTTTTCAGCTTTCTCTGGTCAGCGATAACCCTACGTGGCCATCATTTCGGCCAGCCATGCCCCTCTTGATGGAGCCTCTGTGCGGCAACATCCTCTAACATCGAGGTTTTATGCATGGTGTCAGACGTCTGAGGACCATCTGCAGACCACGCATACCTTCCTGGGACCTCTCTGTGGTCCTGGAAGGTCTGTCAGGCACCCCATTAGAGCCTTTAGAGAAAGCTTCAGAGAAGACGGGAAAAGGTAGCCCTTTTTGCTGGCCCTGACATCTCTGTTGCCCCTTCCTGCCTGGACTTTGCCCCTGGATTAGCCAAGGCCCTCTTATATCCTAGCCTGGATTATTTTCCTAAGTGCCTATGTCTGTTATTTCTGTTATCACTTATATTACAGCAGCTATAAACAGTCATTCCCTCACCATCTTTTTTTTCCATTCTTGAAGTTGATCAAATAAAAATAAAAAACAATAATAAAAAAAACTTGCTACAGAGAAACCAAAACGCATAAACTTCTCCATCCTGAAGACGTTCCTGTGTCATAAAACTTAAAGTTACATCTTCACTTCTGAGTGGTTATGTTTACATGCAAAGATTTTCACCAATCCAAATGAATTCATTCCCATTGCAGATTCTGAATAAATATGTATCCTAAATTGGTCACTTTGTGGACAATCTTCATATACTGTACAATGGATATAAAACGTCTATGCACCCCCGTTAAAATGGATGGTTTTTGTTATGTAAAAAAAAATAATTAACCACGATGTCAGAACTTTTTCCACCCCCAATGTGAAATTACAACGTCTAAACATTAAGTGAAAAACAATCAGAACCATTTTAGGGACAAACAGGAAAAATTAAAGGCTTATCATAACCTAGTTGCATAAGTGTGCACACCCCTAAACTAATAGCTTGTTGACGCACCTTTTGAGTTTCTTACACCACTCAGTTTTTTTGGGAAAGCGTCTATCAGTGCAGCAATATTTTCCCACTCTTTACTCTTTATACTGCATGTAAACGTAGCAACTGTTACAAAGGGCTGACACTGGAGACTCCTTCCATACATGCTAAATGCTCCTTACAGAAAACATCACCATATCAACAATTATACATTTTTATACACATTACAAATCTGTTTATGTGGAGCCTCAGCAATACAAAGTCCTAGAGGATGTACTGTTACTACAGCAATGATAGCGATAAAGATAATAGAATGAGTGTGTTAATAAAAATATCAACACCTTCAGGGATAAACTGTGTAAGGGATAATCCACGGCTAGGTGTGCATTACATGATTTTAATGCACAATATGGAGACAAAGAATGAGACTGCCTCCATGGAGTGCATTAAATTCGTGTAATGAACACCTAGCTGTGGATTATTCCGCTTATACTATGGTCACTTGCCAGCATGGACAAGTTAAAGCTGTCATTGATGTTTGCAGTGTAAAATTTGACTGAAAGGATAACAATAACGGTTCATTTTCATTAGTTATTTTATATACGGGTCGATAGATCTATAACTCTGCCCACTCTAAATCATACACAGACATAAAGTAATGCGATGAGATTACATTTATTTGAAAGAATTATAATTAATACTTCTTAGAGCGAGAGAGAGAGAGAGAGAGAGAGAGAGAGAGAGATTGTGCGTATGTGAATTATCTGTCTCTGAGCCACATCTATTCTAATAATGAAGCTGAGTTTAACTACTGCATGCAACTGTAACTGTATGTTACTATGGTTACACCTGTTTATAGGCAGCACATTCATTTAGAACGGTGATTAAACTGGCGCTACCTGTGGAGTCAATGGGTGAATGCACACCTTCCAGCCAATCAGAATCGAGCATTCAGACAGACCATGGTATAAATTAAATTAACTCATATTCACAGGACTTTTAGTGTATCACTCTGGAGGAACATTTAACATCTAAAGTGTGTTTCCCTGTCCCTGATTAAGTGTGCACCTTAATCAGGCAAGAGCACTCCTTAAATTATCTGCACCCACCACCAAAAGTCTGCATTCATAGTAACACTGTTTTAAGAGTGCTCTTGCACTATTAAGACACACCCCTCTACTCTCCCACCCTCCCGAAAAAAAAAAAAAGGTGTCTTCTTTTTGGAAAACCAGAATATGCTCGCCCTAGCTTTCGTGATGTAATGTTACCCGCATCAGGGACAGTAATCTTTAATTTATTAATTTTATTAAAACAAATCCAAAAGCATGTTTTTTAAAGTATTTTAGATCATATTGCTTTACTCTTGACTTTATTTACATATGTGACCTTGAAATAATCCAAAAATAATCAGATTACATTGCTTTCATATTGTGATACTTGGATTACGTTACTGATTATATTTTTTATGAAGTAATTTGTTACTATAAGGGAATACATTTTTAAAGTAACCCTCCCAACTCTATCCCATCACAGCAACTGTGATAGTAATTAATGCTTTTCAAAATAAATATTCTGCTAAAATGTAAGTGTTACTGACCTCTGGCCATAGCCGGTGTCTTTTCTCCGACAGTGCAGAGTAACGACTCGGTGTCCTTCACTCCTCACGTCCTGACTGACGGTCCACTGCACTGGATTAGTGGCCTTCGCTCCTAAAAACGCCACGTCATCTTTCAGCTTCACCCTGTTATAGAGAAATATGTTATTTATTTGTTTGTTTGTTTGTTTGATTGTTTATCTTTATGCTGCTCCCATGTGCTATCAGTGTAATGGTCAAAATCAGAGCTTGAAATAAATCTGATCCCAAAAGGTTCTGATTTGTAAACATCAATATAATTGAACCGCTTTACTGTTTTATTAGTGACGCTCTCAGTGCTTAATGATCAGTGATATTTTATTTCTCTAAATACATTTTACTTTTATATTTAACTAACTAGACTCAAACTGCTGGTTACATTGTGTACATTTTCTTCAAATAAGTAGAAAAGTTACCAACATCAATCAGTTAACATGAGGACTGTAAAGATTTCATAATGACAATTTCACCAGCGACTGTAAAAATTTAATTATTGCCAACTGAGATCAGACAGGAAAGAACAGAACATAAAATTATAAAGAACCAAACTCTTTTCATGTTTTGGTTTTTTTTTTTTTATCATTTCTTGTTTTATCATTTCTTATTTATTTATTTATTAACTTTTTTTTAATGATTTTTTTTCTGGGGTTTTTTTTTTCAAATTCTATTTTTTTAAATTATTTCTTCTGGTTTTTTTTGTTTTTTTTTTATCAAATTGTTCTGCTCAGATTTTTTTCTGTTTGTATTTTTCTTTTTTTTCTCAAGAGTGACATTTTGAGCTTAAACATATGGGGATAAAGTGTAGCTTTATTTATATTTTTATGCATAGATTATGCAACATTTTGTCCCTCCTACAGTTCATATATAATATTCGAGGCCACAGCGGAGCTCTTGGACACAGCACTTCCAGCACACACTGGTTTACTTATAAATATAATATAATGTTTATGAATGGTGAATGTTGGCGTATGATGTATGAGTATGCTGTAAAAGGTTCACAAAGACTAACAGAATGCTTGTAAATTGTCTTGTCTTGTGCAGCTGTGTCCTGTCGTCCCTGCAGCCTATCACAAGCAGATAAAACAGAATAGAAATGCAAAGGATCTAGAAAGAATAGTCATGAATGACAGATAATTCTCTACACTGATAATACCGTCCAAATAAGTCTGAAACTAATTAATGAAAAATGCATGCAGTATAGCATAGAGATAACTAAATAGTCGAACAGAAATGTGTACTGAGACAATGTCCTCAAAACATATGGTAGCAATTACCATCCTGTCAGTGTGAGAGTCTGATGACTGAAGTCCACCGAAGTCCACAATACGAGCAAAGAAACACACCACACTACACATACAAGAGTCTGAACTCTGTATTCGAGGTTTTATTGCACCAACAGGTCCTAACTAACGAATACGCCATTATATGTGGTCCTGTTCTAGTAAAATACTGAATGACGGGGTGATTATTTTCCTGTAACTGCCTACTCTGAACTGTTTTTTTCCTCTTATACCACTGTGTTCCAATGGTTTACATTTTTTCTTATTTATTAAAAAATGACCTGTCATAAATTCTATTCAATTATAGTTGCAAATAATGCTGCAGAATGTCAGGGAAACAAGTTTTTTTTTCCCTTTTATCATTTACTTTATAGCAACTATACACAGCAGTTCCCCTTACCAGCCTCTCTTTATTTCAATCTCTTGAAGTTAATACGATTAAAAAAAACACAGCTTGTCATATTACTGAGAAAACTGCAATGCGTAAACCGCTCTGTCCTGAAGGCGTTTCTGTGTCAGAAACGTCATCTCAACAACTGCACGGTCCTGTAGGTTTATCCTGTACAACATCAAGAAAATCAGACCCTACCTCACCAAACAGG
>JANDJT010000081.1:19076394-19107601 GCA_024331685.1 Stegophilus panzeri | reverse complement strand
AACATGAACTTTAGCACTACAGTAGCATAACATTAACATCAACATTAACATTAACATGAACTTTAGCACTACAGTAGTATAACATTAACATCAACATTAACATTACCATGAACTTTAACATGAACTTTAACACTACAGTAGCATAACATTAACATCAACATTAACATTAACATGAACTTTAACATGAACTTTAACACTACAGTAGCATAACATTATCATCAACATTAACATTAACATGAACTTTAGCACTACAGTAGTATAACATTAACATCAACATTAACATTAACATGAACTTTAACACTACAGTAGCATAACATTAACATCAACATTAACATTAGCATGAACTTTAACATTACCATGAACTTTAGCATGAACTTACCATTAGCATAAACATTAACACAAACATTAACAAGAACTTTAGCATGAACTTTAACACTACCTAATGTCAAAATTCATGTTTATGTTCTTGTTAAAGTTTATGTTGAAGTTCATGTTAATGTTCATGTAGTGTTCATTTTGTCAGTTATTTTTAGTCTTAGTCCTATGTCAAAATAGTTTTTATCATATTTAGTCAACTTTATACTTTTTTAGCATTAGCTGACTAAAATCTGGGCATTTTAGTTTTTTTTTAAAGAATTTTATTCTAGTTTTAGTCAGTGAAAACTGGTGGCATTTTAGTCTTGGAAAATTGGAGACATTTTTAGCCATAAGATTATTATTGATTAACATTTCAGTAAGTCTACTATAGCCAGTGGTGGAAATGGCCGAGATACACTGGGGGTACTTATTACATTACACTTATTTCATGTCTCCTCCAAACAGTATGCTTTCTTGAGTTTCAAGAGAGGAACATTCATGAATTATGTGTGCCACAAAACCTTATCTTCCATATCACGACCATCTGCCCTCTCACTCCTAGCTTTTTTACCGGCTGGTCCAAAGTAATGTAATATAGTGTTTTCCATCCTGCCCAACTGTCTCTTTCTCCTTCTTATATCCACATAACTGTGGATATAATATTTAGCAAGCTATGATAGTAAAAATAAATTAAGATGAACAAGGGCATAAAAAATAGATTAAACCTGGATCATTTCAGGTAAGTACACACACTTTATCCATATCAAAGTTTCTACTATCGCATCTGTTAAAGCAACTGTTTCTGTTAAGATTTTCAGCTCCATTAAGACTCTGTTAACTTCCCTGAGGTAGTCTGATCGGTCTTGTAAGGACACGCGCTGATAGAGAAGAACTCCCATTGGCTGCAGCCTGTAGGTATAATGGCCAATCACGAAAGTCAACATTGCGTAACCACACACAGAATATCCCCGCTACACTTATGTGTGGAACTCGCTGTCACGGGGGTAATCAACATCTCTACTATTTTGTCTCCTCTTTTTTGTCGACGAAAATAAAGAGATTTTGGTAAAGTTTAAATTTTTTTAAACTATATTTTAGTCTTGTCTTTTATTCGTCAACAACACAGTTAGTGTTTAATTACAGTGGTGTCATCTCATCATCATCCCATCTTAGTCATGGAAAAAAAAGTTGTCGACGAACATTTTTCATCATTCATGTTCATGTAATTATAATGTTCATGTTAAAATTGTTCTCACTGGTGATACACAAATGAGAGGCACAATACTAATATGCCATCTGGAATGATGGGAAGAGCCACACCTTGACAATGCCACTGAAGTGCAGACTGAAGCTGGACATCCAGGTTTAAGAGTAATGAAAGTGAGAGCAGCGCAACAGCAGCCCATTTGTTGATGTGTGGCATTCACCTGAGCACAATCCAGGAAGGTAAAACCAATCAGAGCTCTAAGGAGTGGACTCGGCGAGATGTGAGGATAAGGGAGCTAATTTAATTAATGAGGCCAATGCCTCACTTTTCATTATCGTCCTTGTTAAATGTACTGGGCCGTGGCAACACGGCAAATGGGAAATGAGATTAACGCTGTCGGAGTCATAGTCCTCGGCAGACTAAGCTAATCTCTAATGAAGCGTTTAGTTTCTGTCTGTCTTACTGAAAACAAAGACACACACACACACACTCTCTCTCCTGCCGACTCTTGGCTTGTCTCTCTATCTGCTAAAATAATGTGCAGGTGATTAGCTTGAGCTGCTGTCAGGTTGGAGGTGAGTGTAATATCCAACCCTGGAGCTGAGATTCAGTACTTCTGTGAGATACTGATAGCAGGTTCTGGCCAAACACTGATTCACACACACACACACACACACACACACTTTATCCAAAAATAATAGAAAACACACAACTAAGATTTATGATTTTAAAAAAATTACTGCATCAGGGCTCCCAAATGGTGTGAGAGAAAAGAACAGGAGATCATGAGCTAAACTCCCAGAGATGCCACAGCCATCCGTGGCCTGGAGTCTAGAAAGCAAAACTGCTCACGCTCTCTGGGTGGGAGGGGTGGCATACAGTACTCACTCTACCCTCTCAATCACTAGCCAATCATGAGCATATTTGAGTTCATGTAGGTAGAAACAGGCACACAGCACTTTCCTCCATGTGTGTTACACTACTCTGTGACACAGTTCGAAAAGGATGGGTTTGGATTACATGTCCTAGTGGAAGCACGTGTTCACCTTCTTACGTATCACTTAAGTTATAGCAGATATATACTGTACAAATGTTCTCTTGTCAGCCTCTCTTTCTCGTTCTTGTAGTTAACAAGAGTAACAGTTTATTCACATTGATTTGAATGGTAGATGTTTCACGTCCGGA
This sequence comes from Stegophilus panzeri, assembly GCA_024331685.1. Classification (NCBI taxonomy): domain Eukaryota; kingdom Metazoa; phylum Chordata; class Actinopteri; order Siluriformes; family Trichomycteridae; genus Stegophilus; species Stegophilus panzeri. The sequence continues at coordinate 19,104,852 of JANDJT010000081.1, read as the reverse complement.
TTAAACGGACTAAAATTGATATTGATGTTGATTCTGATATGGTCAGGTTTTCTACACCGATCAGCCATAACATTAAAACCACTCTGACAGGTGACGTGAATAACATTGATTATCTCATTACATTGGCACCTTTCTAGGGGTGGGATATATTAGGCAGAAAGTGAACAGTCAGTTCTCAAAGTTGATGTGTTGGAAGCAGGAAAATGGGCAAGCGTAAGGATCTGAGCAACTCTGACAAGGGCCAAATTGTGATGGCTAGACGACTGGGTCAGAGCATCTCCAAAACAGCAGATCTTGTGGGGTGTTCCTGGTATGCAGTGGTTAGTACCTACCAAAAGTTGTCCAAGGAAGGACAACGGGATGAGAGGGTCATGGGCACCCAAGGCTCACTGATGCATGTGGGGAGTGAAGGCTAGCCCGTCTGGTCTGATCCCACAAAAGAACTTCTGTAGCACAAATTGCTGAAAAGGTTAATGCTGGCTGTGTGTCAGAAATGTGTCAGAACACACAGTGCATCACTGCTTGCTGCGTGTGGGGCTGACCCCTGTCTACCGGCGTGAGCATCAGAACTGGGCCACTGAGCAATGAAAGAAGGTGGCCTGGTCTGATGAATCACATTTTCTTTTACATCATGTACATCATTACATTACCTGGGGAAGAGATGGCACCAGGATGCACTCTGGGAAGAAGGCAAGCTAGTGGAGGCAGTGTGATGCTCTGGGTAATGTTCTGCTGGGAAACCTTGTGTCCTGGCATTCATGTGGATGTTACTTTGACACGTACCACCTACCTAAACATCGTTGCAGACCAAGTACACTCCTTCATGGCAACAGTATTCCCTAATGACAGTGGTCTCTTTCAGCTCTTTTCAGCAGGAGTTTCCAGTGTAAGTGCTTTGTAACAGTCAGAGGCAAAGCTGGTGAGGGAACAACGGTTTATAGCTGCTATAATGTAAATGATAACAGGAGCGTTATCATTATTTCATTGACGTTATTTCATTGACGTTATTTCATTGATGTTCCACAACAATAAATGTAACTATAAACTTGTAAAAAGTATGAAGTGTTGTTCTTTCAGAGCGAATAAGAAAAATGGTAATTGGGGACAAGTTGGGGGTATCTTGGGGACATGCTGTTGGAAAATAATCAATGGCGATAGTAACTCCACTTCATCATACGACACCATCACTCAGTATTTTACTAGAACAAGAACACACAGTGGTTTAATACTTACGTATAGTAAGCAAATGAGCGAGTGAGTGAGTGACAAAGTGAGCCTGCATCTGGGCTGTCAGAGAAAGGACAAAGTCTCACTTGACTTTTTGAGCGCATCTGTGTTTACCACCTGACTAACTCACACTGTGTCGTCTGGGGAGCCGGGCTAATGGAGCACATTAATGAGACTGATGGAGCGAGTCACAGCTCCGTCTAATCAATGCAAACAAAAGTGCAGAGCTTTCCTGAGAAAAGTGTAGCTCGTGAGCGCCTGTGTAGACATACAGCAGATTGGAAGTCTTTAGTGATGAGCTTCACTGAATAAAAATGATTCATCACTCTACAATGAAAAGTTCTGAGGACGGAGCAAGGACACGGAAATGAAATGAACCCCTTTCTTTGCTCTGAAGATGCGTTTAAAGCAACGATCGAACAAAAAAACCCAAAACATTTTAAAGCTGCAGGATGTATCATTTTGTAATGTCGCCTCCTGTAGTAGAAAAATGCTAGTGTGAGCTACATGTGGAAAACCATCTCATAACATGTATTGTGCTGTGACTTTCCTAAAGGCTGTGACAGTAAAACAGGACGCCTAAATGGTCCAGACACCACTACAGTAGCATGTGAAACATACGTATCTCAAACCATTATCAAGGTCTGGTCAGTGTTACAGAAGTGTTTATGAGAATAAACTTGACTTCATGTTTAGCTAGCATGCTAATGTTAGCCTGTTAGTAAAAAACAATGGACATGTTTCTCAAAATTATGACTTTAATCATTTAATGCAGTAAAGTTGGTGTCATATGCGATATTCATTACATTTGAAGTTTTCATTTCATTTACCTCATTAATAAAATGCACACTCATGCTTTTATTTTACATTCATATTGTATTCTGAACAGTTTTTTTTCAATGCATCACTAATTGCTGTTATACTTTAGCTTTAGTTTCAGTTTGACTTCTCTGGTAGTCTGTTTACAACATGCACTTGTCACAGCTATCAAGAAGTATTATCACCATACTCCTGTACATGTGTACTAGTGATGTAACCAAATACGAAGGTATTTTACGGAATGAACAAATACTGATTACGTTTACATGCATATCAAATCGAGGTCTATATTCGGGTTGAAGCTATATTCCGAATGCGATGTTTATATGCGTATAGGTGTTCAAATATTCCTGTATACATGGTTGTTGTAAGTATACCTGAGTTGCCATTCCTAAATACCTAGCCTACAGCTAAGTATCTGTTAGCACCCACAATTCCTTGTGGACTGAGCATGCGCATATATCTCCTTTCAGTAGATTTTCTGAATAAGGTGTTTACATGCAACACATTTCTGATTAAAACAGGCACATTCCAGGGATGGGAATCAGAATATTGTCTTAATCTGAATTGGGTAATTGGATTGTGGCATTTACATGACTCAGTACTAACAGATACGAATACAGATAAGTTTAGGAGGTATACATTTTATGCGAGTACAGGTTGAAAGTGCAGGTTTGTGTTGAGACTGAGAAAAAGTGGGATGCAACAAAAAAATGACAGATGTGGGACTCATGCGGGTGTGAATGAGTGGTCAGATACTGTGTGAAGCTCACAAGATAGACAAAAACATGAATGTGGTAGGCTGTATGATGCATTTAAAGCATTTATCCATCCATCCATCCATTTTCTGTACTGCTTATCCTATATAGGGTTGCATGGAGCCTGGAGCCTATCCCAGGGGACTCGGGGCACAAGGCAGGGTACATCCTGATCGGGGTTCCAACCCATCACAGGGCACAATCGCACACACTAGTTAGAAATTACAATCAGCGTACAGCGCATGTCTTTTGACTGGGGGAGGAAACCGGAGTACCCGGAGGAAATCCCCAAAGCACGGGAAGAACATGCGAATGCCGTGCACACAGGGCAGAGGCGGGATTGCAACCCCTAACCCTTGAGGTGTAAGGCAACCATGCTAGAAACTAAGCCACTGTGCCCCCCATTTACAGTATTCATTCATCCATCTATACAGAGTAACTGCCTGGTAAGGGTGCTTAAAATTAGGCCACTGGCTATATGGGAACTAAATTTGCTAGAAGATATAGCATTATAGCAAAAATAATAATTGTGCAAAAAACAGTCCTACACACACGTCTAGTTCTGTAGACTTGGAGTGAATCAAAGTTGAATTGAAGTGATGTAGCTGAGGATGAGGAACTGTCAGAGCCAGAATTCACTATGCTGACAGTGCTGCCATTTCTACTTCAGGGTTTTTCCAGTGTAGTATTTTCCAGTTTATAGTAGTAGGGGTCATTTAAAAACCACCACCAGCAAGGGTTAGGGTTGGGTTAGCGGTTAGGGATTAGGGGTTAGGGATTAGGGTGGGGTTAGGTTTAGGGATTAGGGTTAGGTTTAGGGATTAGGGTTGGGGTTAGGGGTTAGGTTTAGGGTTAGGGGTTGGGGATTAGGGGTTATGGTTGGGGGTTAGGGTTGGGGTTAGGTTTAAGGTTAGGGGATTAGGGGTTATGGTTAGGGATTAGGGTTAGGGGTTAGGTTTAGGGATTAGGGTAGGGTTTTAGGAGGGTAGGCGCTAACCTGTGTGCATAGGTCATCAGTGTCGCCCACTCAATTGGATTCACTTCTCATTCAGGCCTTGGGGATGTATAGTGCCTAATTTATTAATCCAGATTTTTTTCTGCTCTTTTTCTCTGGGGCACAGAACCCTGCGGGTTGGCCTGTAGGACCGTGACCCGGAAGGGTTAGGGTTAGCAAGCAGCACCAGCAAGAACAACAACAAAAAGACACTTTAGACCACGTATACGGGTTTAAATCCGAATACAGATACGGATATTTGCAGCACTAAACAGACAGAGTTACAGATACACATGCAGATAATGACATTGTTTCTGAATGTATGTTTTATTTCCTTGCTGGTTTTATTTTATGATAAAGTGATCAGGTTATCAGCATATTATTAGCATTGGTTTACATCCCTCTAGTCTTTAATCCTTATCCTCAGTCACACTGAGTCTCTGTTTTTGTTTCCCTTTCATTCTGAGACACAACGATCTTTAAATCCTGACTGACCACATTTCAGTGTAATTTGTGACATGTTGTGATGTACGACTTCCTGATGCATAAAAACATAGTCAAACACCATCACCTGAACCACAGGGTTAAAGAATTAAGTTCCTGATGAGGAAGCTGCCTTTAACAGCTTAAAGGCCTGTGGGGTTTTTTCTCATTCATGAGCTCATCAGTGAAAAGAACAGAATGGTTTGGTCTCAGAGGGAGGTGTGACGTGCACATAATGCTGTTTACTCAAAACAGGAGCGTTTGACCCGAGACGCCGGTTTGAGGGGGCTCATGCTGGCTCAGATTTCATCTTCTTGTGAAACTTACAATTAGAACCGATGGGAAAGATGCACGAGAGATACGTACAGTGATGTGGGGCATCATCGCTATGGTAACGAGACGCAAGGCAGCATCTGTTCGGGTAAATATGAAATCAAGCTATTACCAAAATGGCATTTGCTGCCTAGCAAGGTAATCAAATGTCACTGCGGAAGGGGAAAAAAATGACAATCATTTTCTTCGGCTTTTGTAACAATTGATTTTTCTATTATCGTATGGAAGGAATCACAGCATGCTGCAGAAAGATTACATCTGGGACTGTCAAATGGGCACGAAGCCAACCTGCATCATCTTGTCGTGTTTCCTCTGCCTTCACCATAGAACATGAACATCACGGATAAGAGAAATCTAACTTTCCTTAATTAGAGGAACACTTCAACCAAAAATAAAGTTCAAAAACAAAGTTTCCTTCATTAGATTTGCACTCAAGCTACAAAGCTAATGCAACAAATAAAGGAAACTTACAGTTGAGCCTCCAGTTTAGCATGGGGGACTAAATGTGCATCATCCCCATGTGTGAATCATCCCATATTTAAAAAAAAAAAAAGAATAATTACAGAACATTTATACACGTGAGATTAAAAAGATGAGTAAACAATTTAATAAGAGATTTTTAATTAAACCTACATAGCATGCAGGACAAATCTGGATTAAACTCCAATCATAACACGCTGACTGGCTCAAGAGTAAAAGGTTCAATCGGGGGGTTTACAGTCAAAATCTTACTCAATTAAAAGTGAAAGTCAAAATGATAGCAAAGTACAACTGAAACTGAAAATAAAAGTCAATACATTTTTCCACTACGGTCTCACAGCTGAAAATTTGCACGTCTCAATTAAGATGAAAATTTAGGGGCGGAGTCAGGGAGATGTTATGGGTAGGGCTATGGGTGGGATTAACACGTGAAAATCCCGCCACATTACCTTCAGCTGTTTGATTTTTTTTTCCACATGACATCTGGTCCTTTTTTATTATTAAAGTAACTTTAATGTATGAAAAGTATCAAGTAGTTCTTGCAAACTGCACAAATACTATTAAATGTTTTAAGTAAGTAATAAACCAGAGTTACAGAGTGGTGTGGTGAAGTTGCTGTCACCATTCTGAAGTTTATTATTTTACTATAACAGCACATTCTCAAGTGATTTATTCCTCTCACAACACAGCAATTTGCTTACAATTTTTATTCATTAAAGAATTCTCTCACTTGCTTCTCTTTTTTCTTTCTCTTAAAATTAATAAGACGAGCGGTTACCGAAAAACCACGCAGTGTAAACTCCTCTGTCTTAAAGAATTTCCCTTAAAGTTACGGTTTTACTGTTGCAAAGCACTGAAACTGCATACTCCTTCCATAAATGTTAAATAAATGTCTCTGTGTACAAAACTTCAGCATATTAATGAGTATACATTCTTCTTGAGCTGTTACCATGGAAACAATAATGTATTAGAATGAGGGCATTAATATAAACGTGTGATTTGCAGCTGCACTACTGTCAGAGCTGCTGTTATAGAAAATTAATCAACACCTTCTGACCAATCAGACTGCAGAATTCAACAGTACCTTGGTATATGTAGGATTTTAATTAATAATGCTAAATTTCATTGAGTAATCAGAGAAAGCGTTCCAGCCCGGATTTCACAATGAGTCGAAGAATTGCAACTGCAAATTTCCAGCACGACTGCGGCTTTAAGAAAGAAATTGTTGTGTTTTGGTGTGAACTGTGTGGAATTAATTTTCCGCCTCCTGTGGGAGTTTAGCCATAATTGTTTGTCGAGCAACAGTTGTCCAGTTGCCCAGATGCATTATTCATCCCTCCACATAGAAACAAGTGGCAGAGCGAAATCGCTCTCTACTGTAGGTGTGTCCTTGCAGAGATGACAGACAGAGGAGTAACTGAATAACTGAATTACTGCAGGTGGGAGGTTTTGACTTCATTGTAAACATCCTCAGAACTCAGTGCTAACCTCTGAGACACCTCTGAGCAACTGCACAGAAGAGCACAGGGGTGTACCGTTCTCCAGCTCTGATGAACGGAGCTGGTGCGGTTCCACCGGCTGCTCTCGGCAATGTGGAATGAGGTTTTTTGGTCCCCCGGAGCCCATTTTTGCTGCATTCCATTTTATTATTTGCTAATGGCTCAGCGGTGCTGGGAATAAATCAATTTGGATTTGATCTTTAAAGCCAGCGCATCAGTGAGCACATTATACTGATTCGCACTTCATTATGTGCAGCACTGAACAACTGCTTCGGCAGGTGATTGCTGGACCACCATCGCCACATGCAGCTCTGTGCGTGTGTGTGTGTGTGTGTGTGTGTGTATGTGTGTGTTAAAAAATGATTGATGATGAAAATGTTTGAGTAAGGTCCTTCCATGTACACCAAATTTTTAATACTTTTTCTCGCAAAAATTAAATAAAGAAAAATAAATAGATAGATAGATAATGAACTATAATATAATAACAACAACAACACTAATAATAATGATAATAATACTAATAATTATTATTATTATCAATTAGTTATAATAAAAAATTATAATAATCAATAATAATGATGATAATGATGATGATGATGATGATGATACTGATAATAATAATAAATGATGATGATGATAATAATAATAATTATAATAATAATGATAATAAATAATAACAATAAATAATGATGATGATGATGATGATGATATGAATAATAATAATAATAATAACAATAATAATAGTAATAGCAACAACAATGATAATAATAATAATAGTAATAACAATAATATAATAATAATAGTAGTAGTAGTACTACTACTACTACTACTACTAATAATAATATTAATAAATAATAAAAAATAATAATAATAATTATTATTATAATCATAATTAATAATAATTCACCTTTCTAACGATCAAGATCACGGTACAAAAAACTCAGACTACTTAATAATCTTTTTTTAAAGCAGGAAGAAAACAGAGAGAGAGAAAAAACTTTTCTTCCTGCTTTCAACTCTTCCAAGATTTTGAAAAAGTACCTAGAGATATATTTTTTTTATTATTTACTTGCAGACCTTTTTGTTATCAGAAAATTAGATTTTAGGATTGATTTTTTTTTTTTTTACGCTTTTCCACTTCCACAGTTTGCTTTCCTGGCCTGGAACTTTTTAATCTTTTTAATGAAGTTTTTTAAAAGATTGACATCAAAAGATGTCAGACATGAGAAAATCCTCACCTGTTGAATCCTCACCTGCTGTTGAAAAGATGGCGATTTACATTCATCGAGTGAAAAAAATATTACTGTCACAAAATCTACAGCGTGTCCCAAAAGTCTCCATACATCGGGGACTGTGTTTCCCACCACCACGTCGCTTGTGCCTTCATCAGTAGATGTTCGTGGACGTCCACTTCATCTTTTTTAATTTATTAATAAGTTTGGCGACAGTGTCGTGTGTGATGTGGTCGCCATGTTTCCTGTTAAAGTCCATCGCAACCTTGTGACAGCTTCCCGATCCAGCCATGAGACTGATTTCAATACGTTCTTCTTTTGTCAAAGGCGTTCTTAAAGGCTATTTGAAATATGTAATATAAACTAAGAATGAAAATTTTCCCCAATGTATGGAGGCTTTAGGGACACTCAGGAAGCTGGGGTCAGAGCGCAGGGTCAGCCATGATACAGCGCCCCTGGAGCAGAGAGGGTTAAGGGCCCAACACTGGCAGCTTGGCAGTGCTGGGGCTTGAATCCCAGTGTAATGGTAGGGGTGTAATGATACACAAATGTTGATATGAAATTCGATATGATTTCGATATGGTGTGGTCTGGATATGATTTAATTTTTTTGATACAGCAAAAATAAGCATTGCCTGAAAATGTATCTTAGAGGTCCATTTTGAGTTGATTAAAACATTCAACATGATCAAAGTAATAATAACAAAATTACAAATGTATAACACTGAATATCACACAGATCATGCAGTTATACGAGAAAAAATGACGCGAAGTGGAGGTTTGGAGTGTGTTATTCTGCTTATACTACAGCAATTTGCCAATGATTACATATGTTTCATTTATTAAAGGTTTATAGATAGATATAATGTTATGGAAGTCTGAGAGACAATATAGTCCCTGTTCTTACCTACGTTATACCTGCAATAAACAGTCATTCCCTTCCCAGAACACATCCCCCCCCCCTCAAAAAACACAGCTCATCATTTTACCTTTTTGACCTTTTACCTTTCCCATGCTGGGAAACTTCGCAAATCACTATGACTGTTACAAAGCATTGACGCACACGATTCCTTCCATACATCATAAATAAATAACCCCTAACAAAGTGTAACCACATCAACTATTATTTGTTTTTCTTTGTTAAACGACAACATGTATTTCAAAATATGTTTATTATTAGTCTTAGATTATGTGGTGTGTCTGCCCTAGAAGTCCTTGTGTATGAGCTGTTACTTCTTCCTTCAGCTGCTCCCATTACAGCCACAGCGAATCATCCGTCCTCATTACGGGAATCCGGTTTTATGATCCGCATATTCGAGTTGGCACAGGTTTTAGGCTGGATGCCCTTCCTGAAGTAATCCTCCTGTTTAATCCAGGTTTGAGACTGGCACTCAGACTGCACTAGCTTGTGCGACCCCAATGGCTGGGTTTTGGTGCCCAGCATGGGGCTCAATCCGACGATCTTTAGATTAAGAGACTCACGCTCTACCGACTGAGCCGGGCACGTGTATGAGCTGTTACTATAGTAACAATAACATGTTCGAATGAGAGGATTTATAATATAAATCGTTCATCTTAGCTCCTGAACATAATGCACGCTTTCTGACTAACGACATTCGAGGATTTAACAGCGCTGTACCAACAAAGTGTGTGTGTGCTGGTGTGCAGAGTTGCCAGGACAGAGCAAAATTACCACTCCGACTACATCTCAGAAACTGCGTAAAAAGACCTGAGATCAGCACAATAAATCAGGACTTGGAAATGGCGTTGGAAACCACTTCACTGTGGTGCACACTCATTTCTGATTTATTGTTTCAAAACTAGCCCAATTTGGAGGGGACAAAATGCAACCCTGGCATCCTTGCTAGTGTGACTCATAGGGGGGCATGTCTGACGCACCGGGCACTCCCTGCTGTGAAAGTCACACAGCTCTCTGTGCCACAACTTGTACTATTACAGTCCTAGAAATTGAGTGTCCATTATACACCTTTCTATATGTTTGTGACTTACTGAAACTTACTGATTTCCTTTTTCTGTTAAATTGATCACGGATGATTATTATGATTATTATTATTAATAGTAGTAATAGTAGTATTAGTAGTAGTAGTAACAAACATAACTAGAGACTCCAGTCCAGGTTACATTGTGATATATTTGCGTTTTCTCTCTCTCTTGTTTCCTCCTTCTATTTTTCTCAAATTGTCCCCTGTCTTTCTCCCTACTACTCTCTTTATTTCTATGCCTTTAATTCTTTTTTATTATTTTCCTTTCACTTTTTCTGTGATATAACCAGATGGAATAAAGAAAAAATAGGGAAACAGAAAGAAACAAAGAGAAAGAACGAGGACAAAGTAATGAAGTATACAAAGAACCTTCAGTGTGCACCTGCACACCGTGTGTGTGTGTGTGCGTGTGTGTGTGTGTGTGTGTGTGTGTGCGTGCATGCATGCGTGCGTGCATGCGTGTGTGTTAAAGCAGAGCTCTATGTGTCCCTGTTTGGAAGTGTGTGTTTAAGTGCAGCATTGTGTGGGGACTTTTTTTTCCTCTGTGGGACTGAGCCACAGGATTATCACACGGACGAGTGCAGAAGACAACAGACTGAGACAAACACACATGTTGCATCACAGTTGCAATATTTTGCCAAAGCCTCACAATGAAGTGGTGTTTTCTCAAAATATAACACAGGCATGTATGAAGAGTAGCAGGGTCTGATATGAACTTTACTCTCCACCTATGACATGTTTTCTTCATCTTATACCACAACTTTCATATTTATAATGAACAACACGTTGTACTTTTTTATCTGTTTATGGTTACATTTAATGTCATGAATGTCCGTAAAACAAATTGTAGCTATGTCATAGCAGCTATAAACAGTTGTTTCATCACCAGCCTCTTTTTTCTCTCTCTCTTGAGGTTAAGACAACAACAAAAAAAAGCACACAGTCTGTCATTCATGTTACCAATAAACCACAAAGCAAAAACTGTCATAAAACTAAAAGTTACAGCTTTACTGACTGTTACAAAACACTGACACTGGAGACTCCTTCCATAAATGCCAAATAAATGTCTCCTTATATTTCTCCATATAAACCATTATATACTTTTTTTTTTTTTTTTAATCTGTTTACTTGGAATGTCATCCATATTATAGAAACCATAACATACTACAATAAGTCTGTTAATTTACTGTAAGCCTGTGATTTGCAGCTGCACTACTGTCAAAGCTGCTGTCATTAAAAAAATGATCAACACCTTCTGATCAATCAGAATCCACAATAACAGCATAGTGTATCATAAATAAATAATAACAGGAAAACCATTAAACCAGATGAATAAGGAAAATATATACAGTACATACACATATACCCTCACCAAACACTTTATTAGGAACACTGTACTAATACTGGGTAGGGCCTGTTTTTGCTCTCGAAACAGACTCAATTCCACAAGATGGTGGAAACATTCCTTTGAGATTCTGGTCCATGTAGACATGATTGCATCATACAATTCCTGCAGATTTTTCACGTGCACTTTCATGCTGTGAATCTCCCTTTCTACAACAATCCAAAGGTGTTCTGTTGGATTCAGACCCAGTGACTGAGAAGGCCACTGAAGAACACTGATCTCATTGTCATGTTCATGAAACCAGTTTGAGACGACTTTTGCTTTGTGATATGGTGTGTTATTATGCTGGAAGTAGCCATTAGAACATGAGTAAATTGTGTTCATGAAGGAATGCACATGGTCAGCAAGAATACCCAAACAGGCTGTGACAATCAAGTGATGATTGATTGGTATTAACAGGCCCAAAGTGTGCCAAGAAAACATTCCCCACACCATAACGCCACCTCCACCAGCCTGGACTGTCAACACAAGGCAGGTTGGGAACATGGATTCATACTGTTAGCACCAAATTCTGACCCTATCATCTGTGTGCCTCAACAGAAATCAAGATTCTTCTGAACAGGCTATGTTTTTCCAGTCTTCAGCTGTCCAGGTTTGGTGAGCCTGTGCCCACTGCAGCCTCAGCTTGTCATGGCCCCCAGGGACAATTAGACCTTTGGCCACTAGAGGGCACCCTGACTGTCCTTGTAGAACATCTTCTTCTGTTGTTTGTTATTTTCCCTGCTTGATTAGTGCTCTACTTAAGTTCCTTGTGTTCTCTCTTTGTTTGCTGGAGCATTAATGCAAGTCAGGTTACTTTTGTGTTTGGTTCTCTTTTTGCCTTTGTTCATTCACTGTGTTTTGATTAATTAGTACTTTTTCTTAGGGTTTATTTTCTAGTTCCTGAGTTTCAGATATGCTGGTTCCTAGTGTGTCTTTCCTCATGTTTGTTTTCCTCAGCCTGTTTCCCTGTGTCTGTCTTCAATAAAGAAGTTCTGCATGTGCATTCGTCTCCCTGGACTCTCCCCCGTGACACAGTTTTCTGTTCTTGGCTGACAGAGGTGGAACCCAACGTGGTCTTCTGCTGTTGTAGCCCATCTGCCTCAAGATTCAATGTGTTGTGCATTCTGAGAAGCTTTTCTGATCACTGCAATTCTACAGAGTGGTCATCTGAGTTACCGTAGCCTTTCTGACATCTCAAACCAATCTGGTTATTCTCTGTTGACCTCTCTCATCAACAAGGGATTCCATCTGCAGAACTGCCACTCACTGGGTGTTTTTTCTTTATTGCTACATTCCGAGTAAATTCTAGAGACTGGTGTGTGTGTGTGTGTGTGTGTGTGTGTGTGTGTATTTGTGTGTGTGTGTATGAAAATCCCAGGAGATCAGCAGTTATAGAAATACTCAAAACAACCCGTCTCGTACCAGCAATCATGCCATGGTCGAGATCATATTTTTCCCCCATTCTTGGGGGTGATATGAACATTTACCCACAGCTGCGCTGCTGGCCTGTATCAGCATGATTTTATGCATTGCACTGCTGCCACATGATTGGCTGATTAGATAATTGCATGAATGAATAGGTATACAGGTGTTCCTACTAAAGTGCTCTGAGTGTACAAATTTTCAGTCCTTAAAAATACCCCCCCCCCCCCCTTTTTTTTTTTCGAGCGCAGATGGACCAGACAGTGCTATATGTATGGTGTTATCGGATGGTTCTGGGATTACTGGATGTGATAAGAGATTAAATAATTTTTTAAATCCCCAAAGAGCTGATGATGGTTTAATTTCCTACTGCATCAAGGCCTGAACTTTAACCATCCACGACTCCACTGATAGCCACAATGAGGACACGTCTTTAAACATAGCTCATGGCCGATTATCTTCTTTTTCCAGAAATGTCCAACGCGATTAAAATGAGTTTTATATCTTTTTTGGGGCCATGCTGTTTAAAAAGCCCTGGGCACTGGTGTGATTGCGTTTGATGAATATTCAAACCCAGACATACATGAAGCCAGATTTTCATATAGGAAAACCTTTAGCATAAAATTAATTTTAGATTAATCTAATTTTAGCTGATTAGGGACAGAGAATGTTCTGCTGTGAGGAAAAGACTGATTTAGATGACTAATCTGACAAAACATTTATAAAATATTCATAAGAAACTAATATGAGTTCTGTAGCTGAACACCTAGTCAGTATCTTGAGCTCCTCTAAGCTCTTTGGAGACTGCCACCTGGCCCCATCTCTAAGGCCATTAACCTGGCTCCACCCCCTCAGTTTTCTACTACCTGCCACACCTCCTCAGCTCTCTGGAGCCACCCACCTGCCCCTCTTTGTTAATTCTTTAGAATCATATACCTGGCCCGTCACCTTTGCCCTCTGGAGACACACACCTGGCCATGTTTTGTCAACTTTAGAGCCATATAACTGGCCCCACCCCCTCAGCTCTCTGGAGCCACCCACATGTCCCTGTACACAGCCTCCTAGATCTACCTGGCCCAACTCTCTCACTGATCTAAATACATCTATATGGCCCCAGGCCTTCAATGTTTTAAACCCATCTATCTGACCCTGCCCCCTAGACCAGATGTATTTAATGTACCAGATGTATTCCACCAACGGTTTGAATAACTCTATGAATGTACCAGATGTATTCCACCAACAGTTTGAATAACTCTACCCTAGAGTGACCCTCATAAGGTTCTAAAACCATTTATTTCACCCCACACCTTCAATGTTTTAAACCCATCTCTCTGACCCTGACCCCTTAGCACTCTAGAGCCATCTTCCTGGATCCACTCACTCAGGTTTCTAAATCCATACACCTGGCCCCTCCCTCTCAGACGTCTAGGGCTCTACACTTGGTCACACCCCCTGAGCTGTCTGGTCTCAGGATGAGACGTTTCAGTTTAAACCCTTCACCCGCAACATAAACAGCATTTTGTAAACACAGTATAAAAGCAGTAATATTAAGTGCAAAATAAATATTGTATGTATAATGTATGAATAATAAATGAAAATTGAATGAATCACATTTTAATTCTAAATTATTTAAAATTTATTTAATTATAATTCTAAATTATTTAAAATCTTTTTTGTGTCTTCTGTTTACTCTGTTATTTAATTTACTGTTATTTAATTTAGCCCAGAGGCTAAAGTTGCTAGCAAGTAATGGAAATCTGTGACCAAAAATCTTGGCCTCACATGGCCGAGTGGATTTTTTTTATATAATTCAGCAAAACAAAAGAAACGTCCTTTTTTCAGGAGACTGTATTTTAAAGATAATTTTGTAAAATCCAAATAAGCTTTACAGATGTTTATTGGAAAGGGGTTAAACGATGTTTTTCATGCTTGTTCAATGAACCATAAACAATTATTGCACATGCACCTGTTGAACAGTCCTTAAGACATTAACAGTTTACAGGCGCTAGGCGATTAAGGTCACAGTTACAATAACTTAGGACACTAAAGAAACCTTTTTACTGACTCTGAAAAACACCAGAAGAAAGATGCCTAGGGTTCCTGCTCACCTGCGTGAACATGCCATAGGCCTGCTGCAGGGAGGCATGAGGACTGCAGATGTTTCCAGAGCAACAAAATGCAATGTCTGTAATGTAAGACGCCTAAGACGGTGCTACAGGGAAACAGGAAGGACAGCTGATCGTCCTCGCAGTGGAAAATTACATGTGATCGTGTGTCCCCACAGATGTGATCGAGAACTTGCAAATGCCTTGGTGGAAGAGTAGAGGAATATCTCACAGCAAGAGCTGACAAATCTGGTGCAGTCCATGAGGATGAGATGCACTGTGGTACTTAAAGCAGCTGGAGGCCACCACATACTGACTGTTACTTTTAATATTGACCCCCCTTTGTTCAGGGACTCATTATTCCATTTCTGTTTGTCAAATGTCTGTAAAACTTGTTCAGTTTATCTCTCAATTGTTGAATGTTTTTATGTTCATACATATATTTACACATGTTACGAAATTTGCTGGAAATAAAAGTAGTTGAATGTGAGAGGATGTCTTTTTTTTTGCTCAGTATATATTTTAAAATTTCTATAACAATTTTATTATCATTACTTGCAGCTTCTTGCTAAAATTCCACCTCCAACATTTATGATATATGTTCATTTTCAATCTCTCTGTGTTACTGTGCGTAATGACATGGTCATGGTTATAAAAGTACTGACAATATCCATGCTACTGTAAGTTATGACATTCTTACATTAGTCTAAATGTAATATGCTCATGTGTTAGGGTCTTTACAGTCTAAAATAAAAACGCCTACAGTGTTAATGTGATTTATAAGAGGAGACATGCATGTGGGTTTTTCTTGAAGCAGATCCAATTCAGGGAAGCTTATGGTGAGGATCGCCCCAGATTATCACTGCTCGGCTGATGATGAGAACTGGCTGTAGGAGTGCATACACACGCACACACACACACATTTTCTCCACACATCTACAGCCAGATAACATAAATTAAAAATAAATAAATAAAAAACACTTTAAAAACAACTTCCATATCAGCAGCACTCAGCTGTCCAGTTGAAAAAATAATAATACACAAGCTGGAGTCCAGCCTGAGATGAGAACAGAGCAAGACCTCCTATCTCCTGTGAGGACTTCACAAAAGACATTTAGTCACTGTTGCAGGAGTGCAGAGATGAGACCGAACCCTTTTGGAAGATCTAATCATCAGAAAAGGTGAACACATGTGCTCGGCTGGGGGAGAAAAAAACTACAGAGAAGACCGACATCAGTGCAGATTTCTCAAAAAAAAAAAAAAATACGCCTGCATTTAAAACACGAGGGCTCCCTCTCTTCTCCCTCTCTCTTTGCATGACTTAAGAACACCCTGATAACCATATTACAAACCCATTTCTGATGTTAAAACTCTCTCTGAGTGGATTCAACATATGGTCAAAACAAAAAAGCTGACTTTGTGCTTCATTAGTTCTGATTCTCAATCTGATTCCAAATCCCAACAGCAGCTACGTTCAGTGTTACAGTAAAAGTTAAGCAAAAACTAAACAGGAAAAAGTACACAATTTGACACTTTGCTCAAAAATTTGGACATCAGAAAAGACATGTTCGGTGTTTAATGTGTGCTTCTTTAAATCATACACTAATCCTCAACAACATCATTAGTTTAAATAAAATATCAAATTAAATTTCTTTTAAGTCTTGATATTTTTATTGCTACAGATTTTCTGATTTCCCTTATTTCTCTGTTTCTTTGAAGCGAGATATACAGTGGTGCTTGAAAGTTTGTGAACCCTTTAGAATGTTTTATATACAGTATCTGCATAAATATGACCTAAAACATCATTTTGACACAAGTCCTAAAAATAGATAAAGGGAACCCAGTTAAACAATTGAGACAAAAATATTATACTTGGTCATTTATTTGTTGAGGGAGGAAAATGATCCAATATTACATATCTGTGATTGATAGAACTATGTGAACCTCTAGGATTAGCCGTTTATTTGAAGGTGAAATTAATATGAATCATGTTTTCAATCAATGGGATGACAGTCAAGTGTGACTGCGCGCCCTGTTTTATTTAAAGAACAGGGATCTATCAAAGTCTGATCTATACAACACGTTTGTGGAAGTGTATCATGGCATGAACAAAGGAGATTTCTGAGGACCTCAGAAAAAGAGTTGTTGATGCTCATCAGGCTGGAAAACGTTACAAAACCATCTCTAAAGAGTTTGGACTCCACATTCAGACAGATTGTGTACAAATGGATGAAATTCAAGATCATTGATACCCTACCTAGACGTGGTCGACCAACAAAGATCACTCCAAGAGCAAGACATGTAATAATCCACGAGGTCACAAAGGAACTCAGGGTAACTTCTAAGCAACTAAAGGCCTCTCTCACATTGGCTAATATTAATGTTTATGAGTCCATCATCAGGAGAACACTGAACAATTGTGTGCATGGCAGGGTTGCAAGGAGAAAGCCACTGCTCTCCAAAAAGGAACATTTCTGCCCATCTGCATTTGCTGAAGAGCAAGTGGACAAGCCAGAAAGCTATTGGGAAAACGTTTTGTCGATGGATGAGAACAAAATAGATCTTTTCAGTTTAAATGAGAAGCGTTATGTTTAGATAATGGTTTGGGCCTATTTTGCTGCATCTAGGCCAGGACATCTTGCCATCATTGATGGAACAATGAATTCTAAATTATACCTGCAAATTCTAAAGGAAAAGGTCAGGACATCTGTCTGAGAACTGAATCTCAAGAGAAATTGGGTCATGCAGCAAGACCTAAGCCCACAAGTCGTTCTACCAAAGAATGGGTAAAGGAGAATAAAGTTAATGTTTTGGAATGGCCAAGTCAAAGTCCTGAGTTGAATAGAACCCACCAACATCCCAGTGTTGAAGCTGTTCTGTACTGAGGAATGCGCTAATATTCCTCTATGCTGATGTGCAGGACTGAACAACAGTTACCGAAAATGTTTAGTTGCATTTACTGCTGCACAAAGGGGGTCACACCAGATACTGAAAGCGAAGGTTCACATACTTTTGCCACTCACAGATATGTAATATTGGATCTTTTTCCTCAATAAATAAATTACCAAATATAATATGTTTGTCTCATTTGTTTAATTTGGTTCTCTTTACCTACTTTTAGGACTTGTGTGAAAATCTGATGATATTTTAGGTCATATTTATGCAGAAATGTAGGAAATTCTAAAGGGTTCACAAACTTTCAAGCACCATTGTATATTCAAAAGTTAATAGATACATTAACATCCCCCGTATACTCACAGATCTGATATATGTTTAAATGGAGAACATCAGGGTACCTACTGAGAGTAAAATCACTTGAAGTTCATCATCACTCATCTGAGACAAAAGCAGTTAAGCTATAAGCTAATGCTCATACTGCCCAACAAATTGGCTGAACTCAGGGAACAGTGCTGGTAATGATTTAGATTGGGAGGTGTGAGGAAGAACAACAACCAGATATGAATATTAATTCCTCATACACTTATTTACACAAAGGTTGGATGTCTGCTGTCGTTCCACCAAACCCTTATAAATCTTATTAGGGCTTAAAAAAAGTTCCTTACTGTTAAGTCACATCAGATAAAAGGTCAACACAATTCGCACCACAGCAAAACAACACAATACAACTTTTAATTGCTTTATTTATAGTGATGAGCTAATCGTTAATGTTAAGCATTAAAAGATAACTGTGGTTCTGTCATGTTGTTGCTTATCCGGACCTTGTAATTTTATGTAAATGGACCATTACAATTTTTATTTGAATACCCCTGCCCTACTCAAAACTAATGCAAAGCAACAGAACAGTCTCTCACCTGAGGGTGAAGATCTCCACTGATGAAAGAGCAGAAGTAGCCAGGAAGACCGACACTGTCTCCCTTTGGCTGATTGGCCTGGAAGGCACCATCAACACAAAGTTCCTGTCCAGGCGTAGCTCGGAGAGTGGCTGAAACAGACGTACACTGCCAATCCTCCGCATGGGTGTAGGCCCTGAAAAGTACCCAGCCGGCCCCTGTGACTCAGAGTGGATGGCACCTGCCTTACGGGAACTTTCCGGGTTGCATTCACCAGTTTCAGTGGACTGTACCTTGTAGTAGAGCTCCACAGGGGTGCCTTCAGTTTGAGGTGCTCTTTGTCTCCCAGGCACCACGCTAGGTGGGCTGAACCAGCTGGGCAGCGGCTCCAGTTCGGCCACGCAAAGCCCCAGTTCCCCTTTCAAATGACACATGCCTCGAACCTCCTGCGTCTCATGAAAAGCAAACATCCGGATGCAAGGGAGACGGTCCATGGTGCTGTAGTCATCCCAGTCTCGGCCTACGATGTAGAACAAGACCTGGACCTTGGGCCAGCTGAGGTGGATACGCTCGCTTATGATGAAGGTCTGAATCTTCCAGTTAAAAGTGAAAAGTGGAGAGGAAGATGAAGAAGATGATGACAAAGAAGATGTTGTTGGGTTGTTGAAGATCCCAGGATCAAGGAGTTCCATGGGTACGGGCTGCTGCACAGAGAAGGGTCCATAACTAGCATTGACCACAGGGTTCCTCCTGGCCTGCTGGATGAAGAAGAGCTCTGTGCGTCCCTGTAGACTGGAGTTCCTCATGATGTCTTGGTTGGCCTCCTTGAGGAAGAAGGCGAGCTCTGCGTTCAGCACCTGATACTGCACCGGCAGGTATGTAGGCACGGCGCCAAATCTTGGCAGACCCTCCAGCAACAGTCGGCCATCCATCACTGCCAAGTAGAAAAGAAGACAGGGAAAGACATCACTCATCTTTTCCATTATACTCACTTCCTCTGCAATAAGACCTTTAACCCAAGTGCTGAAGTGCAGCAGCTGCTCAGATCCTGCAAACCACGCTGCAAACTGAGAGTTATTTATCTCTGACATTGTGCACCGTCTGCTGGCCCACTTTCCGAACCAGACTGAATCATTATCGAGCTGGAGCAGTGCTCCACAGATATTTGGGCTGGTTGAGGCTACTGAGAGTCCCTATTGATTTTGCTTCACTTATTCAGGGTGAAAGAGCGGTGCAGGAGATTTGTGAAGGCTAGGGTCACAGACACTGATTGTACACTCAGAGAACAACATAGATATCATGATAAAGCATCGCCTGAAAGTTCTACATAGATTGTTTAACTTTTAAGTGTGGACTCAACCAACAACACTTCGGATTCCACAGAGTTTAAAGTTTAATTTTAATTTGAAACAAAACAGTGATTACAATCTTGATTTCTTAATTTGGGAGTATTTTTTAGGGATCTGTAGGGATATCCAGTGTGCATCTAAAATCCCATAATGCACTGCTCAGGATTTGTATCCAAATAATGTACCCATAGACTGTCTCTAATATAATCAGGGGTGGAAAGTAACCAACTACACATACTCTTGTTACAATACTTGAGTCCATGGCTCATTGTAACTTATACATTCATTTTTGATCACCATTACAGACACAGATAATAATTCATTAATTAACTTTAATTAACACAACGCCACTGGTCAGAAAATGATTTTCTGATATTTTATAAGCACTTAGTTAATATATCTAAATGCTGCTACAGCATGTACGTAATGCTCAGGATAATGTTTAATGAGCATCTTGGCAAAATAGCTAACCATGCAGCCAGAAACTTGTATGAATTAACATGAGCAAGCTAGCTACTATAGCAAGCTACTGAAACCCCAACAGCATTTGGCTAAGATAACTAGCCAGCTAAAGTTACCGTTCTTTATATATGGTTGATAATCGATGTGGTGTTCACTTCAGCACTTTTCACCTTTTGCTCATTGGTTAGTTAACATAAGATAAAACATTTTGGCTTAACTGTGTCAATTATATATACATAAAAAAGTGATTCATCAAGTAGTTTTTCAACAACCTATTTACTCTTACAAATTTTATTGATCATGACTTTTACTCAAGTGAATTATTACCATAGTATAGGGTTGCACGGTATACCGGTACTAGGGTAGTATTACTGTAGCGATACTAAAGCTTCAAGATACCATCACTGTATTTTGTAAATGGTAGTGTCATCAAAACTGTAGTTAGGGATTCATTTTAATCTTGAGTCTGGGGTGGTAGAAATATCCAAAATGGGAGTATTTATTCAATGGATGTTTAAAATATTCCTCAAAAGGAAGTTCTTATGCTTGGTTGTATTTAAACAGGAAAAGTGTTCATAAGGATTGATCTCAAAAGAAACATTATTCCCTACACACTAACAAGTGTATTATGGTTGCTCTACATCTTCTAGATTCTCTGCAGTCCATTCCAATGAAAGAGAACATGCCCATGCCAGTCATTTATAGGGTTCCTAACTGAAGTGATGAACAGGACTGAGTTCAAAGGGTCCCGGTGAATGAGCTGTTATGATAACGCTAGCATATTAGTATGAACCTCTGATTTGTAGCTGCACTATTGTCAGAACTGTTCTTTACTGTGGTTTAAGCAATAATAAAACAATTCCTATAAACTGAAATTTGGTAAAGTGCATTTCAGATGGCTTTATTTTCGACCTTGAGTCAATGTGTAAGCTGGAAAGCTGGAGCCTTTAGAAGGAGTAAGGCCTAGTCATGACCACTTTAGAACGAACTGAAGACATTGCCTTTAACTCAGTGCAATGCATTGTGTAAAGAATGCAAGTAGTGGAAGGATTACAAAACACAATGACTCGAGTAAAAGTACTGCTACTATAGTAGGGTTGTCATGATACCATAAACATATCTTCCAATACTATACCAGCTGAAGAATTATGATGCCAAGTAGTATCACGATACCACACAATATTGTGTTAATTCATAATTCTGATCGACAAAATGAACCAAATTGACAGAAACACATAGATATAAATGAAAACAGACAAACGGAATTTTCCTCTGAATATGGTATTAATGAGATTGAATAACTGGCTATGGGAAAAACTCAAGAACAATCATACAATTGGCAAGCAACTAATTCAATGTGCCACATGTCTGATCTATTGTTACCTAGAGCAATGAAATCATGCAAATGGAAATTGTCCTCAGAGTACTAAGAATGAACACATCATTAGGAATAAATAACGCTCACTTGCTAGCAAATAAAAATGTTAGTATTTACACACAGCAGTTAGCATAACATTAGCTCGCTTTGGCTAATTTTAGTATTTACACACAGCGGTTAGCATAACGTTAGCTCACGTTAGCTAATTTTAGTATTGACAGACAGTGGTTAGTATAACGTTAGCTCACTTTGGCTAATATTAGTATTTACACACAGCGGTTAGCATAACGTTAGCTCACGTTGGCTAATTTTAGTATTTACACACAGCGGTTAGCATAACGTTAGCTCATGTTGGCTAATTTTAGTATTTACACACAGCGGTTAGCATAACGTTAGCTCACGTTGGCAAATTTTAGTATTTACACACAGCGGTTAGCATAACGTTAGCTCATGTTGGCTAATTTTAGTATTTACACACAGCGGTTAGCATAACGTTAGCTCATGTTGGCTAATTTTAGTATTTACACACAGCAGTTTGCATAACGTTAGCTCGCTTATTAGCAAATGTGTTTAAAGATTAAGGTAAAGAATTTAGGTTAAATGAAGTCTCACTAAACTTTGTGTATTCTGCAAAAGCAGTGGGATGTGTCGTTTCAGCAAAAATAGTATTAATTGCCGCATATACAACATTACTTATGGTACTACAGTTAAAATCTGAGTTGAAAGTAAAGGAGCAACAGGATTGAATTTCACTATGAAGGCACTATTTGAAGTCATGGACTAAAGATAATCCTGATAAACACTGGGATTAATAGAATTTTGAGTTAATCCAGGTTAAAATCCTTGTTGAAGCCTAAAAGTGGTGATCAGGAAGTATTTGCATATTTCTGACAATAACTTACAGATATTAGAACATAATTTCATTAATTTAAGGTTCATTTAACATCCATTTTGGAAGATCATTAAAACATATATGTGCATTATTTATACAGGATTTTGTACCATTCAGTTTTACATACTGTTACAGTGTATTTTATAAACTTCAAGTATTTTTCTTGTTACATCTCTCCCGCTGTTTTATTTCATTGATTTTATCCCAAAATTAGAAATCATGCATCTTGACTTCTAATTAATACAGCACATGGAATGAATGCGATATATAGAGAGACATCTGTTGTGAAGGCAGAATAAACAGTTAGCACAGAGATGATTCCCCCAAGACATCTGATGCATCATCCATATTTTTATTGCTGTAATGTTATTGCTTTTTGTAGCAGCCGTAAAAAGAGACGAGACAAGATGAGACGAGAGGTGAGGTTGGGGGGGCAGACAGAATCTTAACAACTTCTACTAAACAGTAATGATTTTTGGAGCTACGGGAGTTTGATTTATTTTGCAAGCACAATCTGTCACATCGATTCCACAGATACTGAACTCGGTGTGTCCTCTTTTCTTGCCAGCATGATTTCAGAGCTTTGTGGGAAACAGAGGCTTATTGGAAAGGAATCAGCAATTATTTTTGTTTTGTTTTTTTCAATAAATATAGTGTTATAAAATCCTTTCTTATATGTCCAGAAAAGACATTTATTTATCTTTTCTTTTGTTTATTCTCAGTAGTATATCAAATTTACTGTTGCATTGCTGCACAGATTTGCACAGTGCTAATCTGTTGGCTCTAAGCTTCCCTCATAGTTTAGCCACGTTTGAAAAATAAATACGGCGGAGATTATTCTTTAGAAAGATTCTATAGAAGAACTAAAAACAAATTTCCCACCATAGATGCTACCAATATGTGAGCCTTTGTCAAGGAAAATTCAATTCAATTGTATGAACAAGCCAGAGGCGACAGTGGCCAGGACTTGACAAAGAATCTTGAGAGGAATCAGACTATTATAGATCGATCAGCCATAACAGTAAAACCACCTGTCTAATATTGTGTAGGTCCCCCTTGTGCCACCAGAACAGCTCTGACCCATCAAGGCATGGACTCAACAAGACGTCTGAAGGTGTGCTGTGGTATGTGCTACTAAGACGTTAGCAGCAGATCCTTTAAGTGCTGGAAGTTGTGATGTGGGGCCTCCGTGGATCAGATTTGTTTGTCCATCACATCCCACAGACGCTCGATCGGATAGAGATCTGGGGAATTTGGAGGCCGAGTCAACACCTTGAACTCTTTGTCATGTTCCTCAAACCACTCCTGAACATTTTTTGCAGTGTTGCAGAGCGCATTATACTGCTTAAAGAGGCCAATGCCATTAGGGAATACCTTTGCCATGTAGGGGTGTACGTGGTCTGCAACAGTGTTTAGGTAGGTGGTACGTGTCAAAGTAACATCCACATGAATGTCAGGACTCAAGGTTTCCCAGGAGAGCATTATCCAGAGCATCACACTGCCTCCTCCGGCTTGCTTCTTCTCACAGTGTATCCTTTTGCCATCTTTTGCCCAGGTAAGTGACACACACAGACCTGGCTGTTCACACAATGTAAAAGAAAAACTGATTCATCAGACCATGACACCTTCTTCCATTGCTCCATGGTCCAGTTCTGATGCTCATGTGCTCATTGTAGGTGCTTTGACAGGAGTCATCTCTGACCAGTCTGCAGCTACACAGCCCCATTTGCAGCAAGCTGTGATGTACTGTGTCCTGACACCTTTCTATCATAGCCGGCATGAACCTTTTTTTAGCCATTTGCGCTACAGTAGCTCTTCTGTGGGATCGGACCAGACGGGCTAGCCTTCACTCCCGACATGCATCAATGAGCCTTGGACCACTTTTGATAGGCACTAAGGACTGCATACCGGGAACACCCCCACAAGACCTGCCGTTTTGGAGATGCTCTGATCCAGTCGTCTAGCCATTACAATTTGGGCCTTGTTAAAGTCACTCAGATCCTTACGCTTGCCCATTTTTCCTGCTTCCAACACATCAACTTCGAGAACTGACCGTTCACTTGCTGCCTGATAAATACCACCCCTTGACAATGGCTTATTACAATGGTCAGGTGCCATTGTAACGAGATAACCAATGTTATTCACATCACCTGTGAATTAAACAGTTTTAATGTTATGGCTGATCGGTGTATATTTATAATATTTTTGTGTCATGAAATTTGTATTGGGCTACACAGCTGATGAAATTAATTTTCTGAGCTCCACATTCAGTTTTTCGATAGCACTAGACCACCACTATTAAACACAAGACCGAAAAAGCCTTGAAGCCCAAAAAAGCCAGGGATAGAAAATGCAGATTGAAGAAGGAAATAGTGTTTTTTCTTTGCTGTCTAATGTAATACAATGAAGCATAAAAGCGAGAGACCATTTTTAAAAAAAAACATTTTTTAACTTAATTTGATGTACAGCAGGCGTTGATAAAAACAGAATCGGAGTCTGGTATATTGGCAATAAATTGCTGCATTAAAGTTCTAGTTGTACTAATCACATTAATCACTACAAATTTGATTTAATTTGGCAATATGGCTTCCACCCTCATTATTCAACAACTTATAAAATAGACCTTGATCAAGCACAGTTACTACAACAGTTACTCATTTTGTAAAACTTAATGAAGTCACGAGATACTTAATCAAGATTAATACACTGGTGCTAATATTTATAATTTCTATACTAACAGCTCATTCACAGGGACCTGTAAACAGATTTTAAAATGTGCTGGTATTTAACAACAAAAAAATTAATAATTGGTGTTATGGTAATTTTCCCTTTCAAAGGGAACTCAGCGTTGCATGAGCTTCACGCTGTGGGATGATTTATCACCCTCAGACAGAATTATGGAAACTGTGAGTCTGGCCCCAGAAGTTGTAGAGACCATGTTAAACGCTAGAGTACCATCCATGAGAATATTGTATGCATTCAAGTGGAAACTTTTTTATTGTGGTGTGAGGAACGCCAGTGAGACCCAGTAAACTGGGTATCTACAGTCCTGGAGTTCTTACAGGAACGTTTCTCAGCAGGGTTGGCTATTTCTACAGTTAGGGTGCCTGCCTATGTGCCTGCTATTTTGGTCAGCCATGCCTCTATTGATGGAGCCTCTGTGGGGCAACATCCTCTAATGTCGAGGTTTATGCATGGTGTCAGACGGCTGAGGCCAATCTGCAGACCACGCATACCTTCCTGGGACCTTCTGTGGTTCGGGAAGGTCTGTCAGGCACCCCATTTGAGCCCTTGGAGTCAGCTTCAGAGAAGCTTCTGACCTTAATGGTAGTACTTTTGGCTGGCCCTGACAACTCTGTTGCCCCTTCCTGCCTTGACTTTGCCCCTGGATTAGCCAAGGCCTCCCTATATCCTAGACCAGATTATTCCTAAGTGCCTATGTCTGCTGCCCAGCCAGTAGTGTTGCAGGCTTTCATCCCCTCCTCCATTCCTTACACCGGAACGAGGAAGATGGCACCTACTGTGTCCAGTGGGGGCTCTTTGTACTTACATCCACTGCTCTGGCCAGTGGCGTAAGTCGGAGCAATTGCTGAACTGCTTGGCAGTGACCATAGAGGTGATGCTGCGTCAAAGCAGCTCATCTCTATTTGGATAGTGGAAGCAATCTCTATTGCTTATAAGGTGTGCGGTCTCGCTATGCCTCTGGGCATAGGGGCTCATTCCACTAGGGGGGTCGCCTCCTCAAAGGCTTTGTCTAAGGGGTACCCTTACAGGATGTGTGTGCAGCAGCGAGCAGGTCTACCCCACACACATTTGGCCTTAGGGTTAGGGTTAGGGTTAGGCCAGCTCATATATGGTTCTTGGAGATAATATCTCTGCTGGATGGCACTCCCTGGGAGATTCCCGTTCGCAGGGATCTATTGTCTCAAACCAAAGGGTTAATTTATCACCCTCAGCCAGAACTATGGAAACTGTGAGTCTGGCCCCTGAGGGGCATTAGCTCATAGATTCCGACCTGTCAACTGAGGTTATAGAGACCATGTTAAACGCTAGGAACATCAGTGAGACCCAGTAAACAGTGCAATGGCTACAGTCCAGTAGTTCTTACAGGAAAGTTTCTCAGCAAGTTTGGCTCCTTCTACAGTTAGGGTCTACGTGGCCTCCATTTCGGCCAGCCATGCCCCTAGTGCTGGAGCCTCTGTGACAGGCCATACCCTCAGTATGACAGATTGGGTCTACTCATTCCCACAGCATGAAGCTCGCGCAACGTTGAGTTCCATTTGAAAGGGAACATCTGGGTTACACATTTAACCCTGTTCTCTGAGAAGAGAACGAGGCGTTGTGTAGCTTTGTCATGTCATTTTATAGTCACGCAATGCCACGTCACCTGACTAAGACAGGCCTATAAATATGCGTGATTTTACACAGTCTTCAGATACTGATTGCATGTGAAGGCGCTTCCCACAGCGTGAAGGTCACGCAACGTCTCGTTCCCTTCTCAGGGAACAGGGTTACATGCATAACCCAGACATTTTCTGTAAAGAGATGTTTATCTAACATTTATGGAAGGAGTCTCCAGTGTCAGTAACAGTCAGAGATAAAATCGTAAGTTTAAGTTTTCCAACACGGGAAAATATTCAGGACAGAGGCGTTTACTCTACTTCACAGTGTTTATTACTTACATAACAAAGTACTGACTACATTTAGGACCAGTGGACTGTATTCAGCCAACTATATTTTTTGCAAGTATACTGTGTGTACTCCAGATACTTTTGTCCCAGTGGAGTGTGTTTTTTTCTACATCTGGCAATAATACAGCAAATTACAGCAAATTCACCTCAAGGCTGATTATGGTTTTGAATCATGTTAACTGAAATCATGGTTTTTATATTTGGGTTGTTTGTCACTGCTATAGATATTTATTTTAAATTTTTGAGATAGGCTTCACATCCAGCTGCATGCACCAATGAATGTTAAACTATTATTTAATGTATATTTTTATTATTCATTGTTTAAATACTAGCAATGATTAAAATATTATGAACAGTTATACAATGTCACAATCTCACAATGTCAATAGAAATGTAACAAAAAACTCTGGAGTGAAAGGAATCTAGGAATACCTAAATTTTTTATTTATATATGTACATGTCTCAGTTTCTTCCTAATGCACATTTAGTGTGTGGAAGGAGATTTGTAGTGGAATATATTTGTTCTTTTTAATCAATAATTTATTCATTTGTGTGCATTTCATTTTTGCTTTTGCAATGCTTCTGTGGTGCGCCATGATCTGCACATCACAAAAAAACCCACCGAAATAAATGCTGACAACAGCAGACAAGTGCACAGCGGGTGGAGACGAGGGAGCTATTAACTAATTTAAGACATGGAGTGCTGCCTCCGGCCACTGTCTACGGCCTGCAGGGAGTCTCGCTCGAGTCGAGTTTTTTTGAGCCAATGTAATTGAAGTGCCCTTGGATTAAAAAAATCTCTATAATCTTACTATAAGTAAGTGTGCTAGTGGATGTGAGCAAAGACCAACTGCTGAGATCACTCTGCTCTGATTCTCTTTATCCAACTAAAGCAACTGGTTGGTGCTCTAAGCCTGCGAGGAGCTCAGTCCCTCATTCCCTTGTACCATCATTCCCTCCCTCGAGCTGACTGATGAGATGAAAGCCTCGACTGCTGGGGATGAAACATTAAGTGTTCCACAGGAACTACCTTTGGGACCGACATATGATTTTTATGGCAATTCAGCCTTCAGTCCAACTGCTTGTTGATCGCAAATGGATTTTGAAGTGATGTAAGTATACTGTATATGTGTGTGTGTGTGTGTGTGTGTTGG